>CM076582.1:1415493992-1415825499 GCA_034641835.2 Pinus albicaulis | reverse complement strand
TACGACATGCTGCATCAGGTTCAACATATCACGTGGCATGCCTCTCCACATCTATATCACCCTATCATCGACCTGTATCCCTCTAATACTGGTTGGCCTGAATCCCTCCTCCACAATCGGTCGATAGAGTTGGTTGCCCACCTCCATCCTAAATCTAGTGTTAGGCCTACACCTCACACCAGCTAGTACCTGTGCAACATGAGGACCCGATTTGTCTGCACTGGCATGATCGTCAGCATCAGCTATCTCCTAATCATCATTAGGATCTACATCTAGATAATTTGGTGGTAGTGCCATCAAATGACCCAATGTCTACAAAATATATATAAGTGCACAACAATAATTAGGAAATTTCATTAAACAAATTAATAGAACAAGTTAAAAAGCATGTTAGAATAAATTTAAAGAAAACACTAATATTAACTATATCATCCGGTGTCTCATCATCTATGAAGAGGATTTTGGCACACCCTCGCAAAACCAATCCAGCATATGAACAGGGCACCAGAACAAAGGCATGCTCATCAACACTACCTATAAACTCTAGTGCATGATGTCATATCCTCGCGGAAAAGTGTCACTCGCCCCTCTTCCGCATCATCTGTCCCCACATCTCCATTCATACACGCAACATCGGCCTACAAGGATTCCGATCAAAATTAGGCCTCATCTTCAGAAACCTCTCAAAAAATAAACAAAATAGCTCTAAAGCAAAAGGGAATTTCACCCTCCCTTATGCCTGAGAACGACATATATCTAAAGCTGTAGAGAACTACTGCAAAAAAATCGCACACCACCTCACAAGTCATGGCGCCTTTAATAAAGAATCAACATAAAATAAAAGCGGGCAACTAATTCATTGCCCGTCACTAGTATGCTGTGGAATGGTTGAAATCAGTTGTGAGAGGGACTTCACCTCCCCTCCACCGAATGAAGAAATACGTAACTAACCACCAGAGACCAAAAATCTGTAGGAGATAGTATATCAGCAAAAATGTATCTCTAGGAGTACACAAACTGACACCTAGCTGCATAGAAAATGGGGACATATAGGAACGAGGGAAAATCCTACCCTCTCCTCGATAAGCTACTAATAAAATAGAAGTTTTCCTGAGTGGGTGCATACCACTTCTTAGTACCAACCCAGAAATCCTGTCGGTGGGCATCCACTCGAAGATAAGTTGCCGCAATAACCCATCATAACCCTTCAGGGATGTAGCCTCCTCATAGAACTTGACAGGGCCTATCTCCCTTAGGCTTGCCTAGGTCGCTATTGTAATAGGGCGAGGGTACATATCTCTCTCACTCTCTCGTGCCTCCCAAAATCAAACCACATTATATTGGTTCGCCACATGTTGCTGATGTTCCCTCTCTTCTCTCCTTCCATGTCACTAAATAATTCACATATTAAATACACTTTTTTTAGTAAATGAGAAATTTATATCTATATCTATATATATATTGTTTTGAAAATAAAAAACACTTGATGCACCCAAAAAAAAAGGCATGCACCAGTACCCATCCCTCTGTTTTTATCGCGTACTGGCTATGGTGCACCTGAAAATTTGCATCACACCACACATCATGTCCTGTACTTTCTCAAGTAGTGCTTTGACTAAAATTTCCATTCCAGGGTGGATAATTCCATCAACGCACCACCAATCATTAGATAATGGTCAACGGTGTGGATGTTTAACCGATCACACCATTGACTATGCACAAATTCGGGAGGGCGGTGCGTTGACCAAACTACTCACCTCGAGGTGGATTGTTTCGTCAGCGCACCGCTCTCCTGGAATCATTACACGGTCAACAGTGCGGTGGTATAACTAACTAGACCATTGACTATGTACGAGTATCTAGAGGGTGGTACCCTAGCCAAACTATGTGCCCTAAGGCATATAGTTTAGGCAGTGCACTTCCCTCCTGAAATCACTGCATGGTCAACAGTGCAGTTGTTTACATGACTGCACTCTTGACTATGTCCATGTTTGGGAGGGAGGTGCGTTGACCAAAATATGTTCCCCAGGGCACATATTTCAATGAACACACCGCTTGTTGGAAATACTGAGAGGGGCAGTGAATCATTATTTCTTTCAATTAGTGTTATTATTAAAATTTCATAGCATTAGTTAATATTCAATTATTATCAATGTTTGTACAATGATAGCAGTAAAAAAAAGGAACACAAATGAAGATAGTTTTTAATGTGGAACCCTCTTTGGGACAAAAACCACCTGAATGATTTTCTAATAATTATTTAATATTCAAATCTAATTGGAAAGAAAGATGTAAATTCCTATAATCTAGAAAAGAATTATTCTCCAGCTCCCACTGGATAAACGCTCCATTGCCCGAGATTATTTAGTAGTCAACTAAATGGATGCCCCAAAACCCAATGATCTACAACTCACCCTAGCACCACACTACCACCCAGAAGTTTTCATAGCCTTGAACCTGTTGGTAACTTCATGCACCAGCCTAGCACCACCATACCTCCCTATAGAAAGATAAAATAAGAATATAATTCCGTACGAGGGAAAATGGTCCACTTTACAATGATATAGAATGATGCAGAAGAAAAAGACATACTAGACCATAACCCCATCTTTGACAGTACCACATAATGATGATCCTAGACCTCCCAACACTTCCTCTTCAATTATTCGCAGATAGACACTTGTACAAATTTTACAATGACTCAGTACAACAATACCTTTACACCGACTGTATGAAGTGCTGCCCACTTGAAGACTTCATGTGGTGAACTTATTGTTGTGGTTCTGCACCTTGATTGCTACTCTTTTCATGCTACGCTTTCTCACTCTTTAGAACATTAGATCATTCATTGAGTCTTATCTTGATGAATACATAATCCCCACAAAAATTCCTCAAGGAAATACCCATAACATGATAATAGAAAAACTTACCTCATCCTCTCATAGCATATGTCAGGGCTTAACAAATAAAAAAATTAAAATACAAAGAACCTAATGAAATTAAGAGATTAACATGCATGTAGAAAATATACTTACCTGTAGCTTACCTCTCTTGCATCATTTTTCTGCACCTTGCTTTTCTTTGCTGCGGTAGAATGTCTGATCCTTTACAGCCCTTGACATCACATGATCTAGTTTGTTCTTGCCTTCTAGGAGCTTGATATGGAATCTGATGTATCTCTCTTATTTTAGATCCCCAATATGTGATTTTTGGTCCTATATTATCCCTTTAAATCTTCTTTCCAATTCCATGGTTTTGAACCAATTTTGATACTTCAAGGAAAACTTATGCCCAATCTGTCATAATGACCTAATTATGGACTAATTCAGTAGAGAAAATTTGTACGGCATGCCATGTGTCATTTTTTCCTCCTTCGGCTCTAAAATTCATATAAATAAAATCACAATCCATGCTCTATCCAAAAAAATTTACAAAATTCCAATACGATACTCAAAGAGAGTTGTGACGATTTTCCCAAGGTCACCTCTTTGAGATGAAGTTCGGGGTCTTGCAAAAACCCTAACTTCCACACATCATATCTTCGCAAATAGTATGAACGATGATTTGAAATTTCGAAACACGCTTCCTCAGGATTTAAAATTCGTGTGATAAACATTTAAGATTTTGCATCCTTGTAGAAAAAAAGCTATATAAAATCTACCACGATGACGTGTTTCAAGTGGTGAAATCTGTCCATGAGGAGGATATGAGGATAAAAACTTATATAGATTCATAGGTTGAGAGCATCTTCAAGAAGTTAATGTGGGAGGGATTTTAGGAGCTTAAAATTTATTAATTATTTATTTTTCACTCACAAAAACTAACGATTAGTGTCACACCAGAACCCCATGGGGTTTTAGCCCACTAGCTAGGGTTACTAACTTCAAACATGAATATATCTCAAACTGTGAAGAATTATGTGTCATGGCATATATCAACAGAAACATATCGACAAGTAGAAACCATAAAAATATGATTGTCTAGGAATATAGTAATTTGTTTGGTCAAAATTCCCATGCAAGGTTGGGGTAGCCATTCCTGCTACTTGGGTTGACATAAATGACAACCACTGATAAAAAATACCCCCCTTTGGCATTGATGGAAACACAAGTACTCCCCTTGCGATAATGACACCTATTCCTACAACGTTCTCTCCCCCTTTGATATCAATGGCAAAGGTAACTCCCACTAACACATAACCATCCTGCGGATCTGTACACACTTACACTCCCCCTTTATTTTCGAAATAAGGAAAATATAATGAGAACTTGGGAGAATCCTAAAATTTTGGCGAAGATACTGAAATGCTTCATCAGGTAAATTTTTAGTGAAGATATCATCGATTTTTTATTTTTTACCAACATATTCAAGTTTGATATTCTCTTAAGCAACTTGTTCTCTAACAAAATGATATTTGATTGAAATGTATTTTTTGTTTGAATGCATGAGAGGATTCTTGGAGATGCTTATGGAAATAGTGATATCAGAGATGATGCGAATGGGCTCAATGAATTATACTTGAAGATCTTGGGAATTTTGTTTAATCCAAAGGACTTGAGTACAAAAATATGTCGTTGGAATGTATTCTTCTTCCCTTGTAGATAACAAGATTGAAGTTTGATTTTTTCTCAACTAGGATATGAGACAACCACCTAGATAGAATTTTGCTCCACTAGTACTCTTATTATCATCAAATATTCCTAGCCAATATGCATATGTAAAGGCTTAAATAATGAGATTTTTATCGTTGGGATACCACAAGCCATATTCTGTTGTGCCCTTTAGATATCGAAGGATGCTTTTGACGACAACAATATATGATTCTTTTGGCGGTGCTTGGATATTGCTACTTCTCCAAATGTTGGCATAACATATATCTAGGATGCTCTTACATATAGAAGACTACCAATCATATATCTGTACAACCTCTCATCCACATCCTTAGATGAGTCGTCTATGCTCAATTTGCAACCTATTACCATCAGAGTAAGGACAGGTTTGTGATATTCCATTTTGAATTTCTTGAGCATTTACTTGATTTACTTGGGTTTAAAAACAAATACTCCTTTCTCTTGTAGAGATACTTGAGGCCTTAAGACGTATGTCAACTCACCAAGTAAATACATCTCTAAGTAACTTTGCATATTTGTAGAAAAGTTCTTACTTAGTCAATCATCGTTGCTACCAAAGATTATATCATCCACATATAACTCAATGATTGTTAAATTATATTTTTCTATTTGTATGTAAACATTTGTATCAATAATACCTTTCTTGAACCCTTGTTGGCATAGATATCCATCAATATGAGCATACCATGCTCTTGGAGCCTGCTTGAGACAATATAGAGCCTTCTTTAACCTGCAAACATATTCTTCTTTTTATGATAATAGAAAACCTTCAAGTTGTTCGATGTAAACTTCTTCTTCTAATTCACCATTCAGGAATGTCGACTTAACATCCATTTGGTAAAATTTGATTTTTCTTGAACATGCACAGTCAAGAAACATCTAGATTGCTTCAATTCTCGCAACTAGTGCAAATGATTTGTCGAAATAAATTCCTTCCACTTGTGCATAGCCTTTGCAAACAAATCTTTCTTTCTTTCCTGTGACCTATCCATATTCATTAAAGTTGTTTCTTAACACCCATTTGGCCCCAATGACATTTTTATATTTGGTCATGGAACTGATTCCTAGGAGTTATTATTCTCGATTTGATCCAATTTTTCATTCATAGCTACTACCCAATTTTCATTATGGATGGCTTCCTCAAAACTACTAGGCTCCAAGGTTGGTAGAAAAGCAATGTGAGCTTTTTTTGATGAATGAAGATGTCAACTTTCATTTATGTCACCAATGATTTGAATTGATGGATGGTTCTTTTGAATCCATTCGTTTGTTCTCTTTGGAGGACCTTCTTGTTGTTGTTCCTGCATATCTTGATGATCATTATTTACTTCTTCTTGGTTGACAGTTGCTTCTTGTTCTAGAATTTTCTCTATGTCTTTTTGAACCTTCATGTCAAGTTTCAAAGATCATAGGTTCTCATCATTATTCATTAGAACACCATATTCATGAAATTTAACATTTATGCTCCTCTCCACTTTCTATTTTCATCTTAGATTATAGCATTTATAGGCATTTCTTTTGCATCAGTAACCAACAAAGATACCTTCTTCAAGAAGTGATTCAAACTTATCCAAATTTTGATCTTCTCTTTTGATATAATACTTTCTTCCGGAGATTTTGAAATATTTTACTTTAGTCGGTTTTCCTTTCAATAATTCATATGGGGTCTTGTTGTAAATATTTATGTGAAAACTTCAGTTGATAATGAAGAATGTCATATCAACTATTTGAACCCACAATTTTTAATCCAATTTTGCATCCTTCAACATTCTTCTACCCATTTCTTGTACGGTTCTTTTCTCTCTTTCAACAACTCCATTTTGCTGAGGTGTTCATGCTGTCGAAAACTGTCTTTCTATTCCATTTTTGTCACAGTATTGGTGAAATAATTTGCAGGGGAATTCTCCGCCATTATATGATATTAGACACTTTATTTTCAAATCAGTTTCATTTTTGACCAACTCTTTGTAGATCTTAAAGAACTGAAATGCTTCAAATTTGTTATTTAGGAAACTAATGGTTGTCATCCTGGTATAGTCATCTATCATTAACATGAAATAGAATTTTCCGTCTAAGCCTTTTTTTCTCACATGACCACATAGCTTAGTATGTATCAATTCCAATGGATGTGAGGCAAAGTATTCTTTATTTTTAAATTTGACTTTTGTGTGCTTTTCGTGTTGATAGGCCTCACATAGTGTGCTGGAAAGTTTTGATATTTTTGAAATTTCTCATACTGCTTCCTTTTTTATTATCCTGACAAGATTTTAAAATTTTATATGACCCATTCATTTGTGTCACAACTAGCTTTCATCTTCTTTAGCTAGTAGACATTATTCAGTTGCTTCATCCTAAACATATATGTCATTTGGAGCTTGACTTATTGTAGAAACAATTTTACCATACCTTCCTTTCTTGATTTCACATTTTCTGGAGTTGAATAGATTTGTGTGTCATTGATCACACATTTTTCCATCACTGAGCAGATTTTGATTCATGTTTTCAGCGAATAGAACATTCCTGGCTAGAACATATTTTCTTAGATATATGTCTTTCAGATTAATCACATCATTAGGACTAGGTCTAAGAAATTTATCTAAATTATGGATCAAAAAAGTCTTAGATCTAACATATTCGCTCCCGAGAGTGACACTACCTGATCCTATAACATTTGAAGATCCACAATTTCCGAAGGATATGGTTCCATCCTTCTTCTCTTTCAAAGATAAAAATTTCTTTCTATCTCCAGTCATTTACATTGAGAAACCACTATCAACATACCACACATATTTGTTGTTTCGAGCCTTGAGAGCGAGAGAAAAATTATCAATATTCTTTTTCTTCTATGTTCGTTCGTTATTTATCTTCGAAGATTCTTCTAAAGGATTTTTAGGTATCCAGTCTCTGGCTATGTGTCCAAAGTTTCGACATTTATAAAATTCCATATTATTTCTTAAATTTTCAAATCTATTGATGTTTCATTGAACCCTAGGAGGTTCATATTTGACAGATCTCCTGGAATTGTATTGGTTCCTAGGGTATGAGTGACATTCTACAACTCTATGACCAAAAATTCCACATGAATAACAATAGCCATGAAAAATACTTTGGTACTTGGATGGAAGACTTAGTCGGGGAATTGTCTTCCAAGGATGTTCTTGCGAATCTTGTCCAATGAAGTCTACATGCATGTGAGATCTCATAAGTTCATTTTATTTTGTTGTAGAAGGTCCTGCTTCTTATTCTTTGTAACCAAAGCTAGTTCTGTTGTTGTAAGACCTTTGATTATTGATGATTTCTTCAATGCCATAGAGATGTTGGCATAGTTTTCGACAATTTTTCTCTTCACTTCCTTATGTAGTGAAACTACTTCAGCTTCTAATTATTTCATTTCTTGGTTTCTTTCTTCCAACTTCTTTTTATGTGACTCTTCAGTACATTTGTGTTCTTGAACTTCAATTTTGAGACCTTCGAATTTTTCTTCAAGTGTATTGGAACAAATCTTCTTAGCCTTGAGCTCTTTTGTAAGCCTGATTGCCTCCTTAGGAAATTATTTTATGGTCAACCCTTCTTCTTATTTGTTTGATACCTCTTTTTATTTTTCTTGGCCATAATTAATACTCTCTCATTCACTTCTTCTTCACTGTCACTTTCTTCATCGGATGATGAGCTATCTTCTTTAGATAGAAAGTTCCTTTTGAATATTTTATTTTTTCCTTTCTTGTTGAATTTCTTAAAACCTTTCTTTCCTATTGTGTTTCCATAACTTATGTTGAGAAATTTTTCTGCGAAATTCACAACCTCACCACAACTGAAATATATCAATGGAAGTTTACCTTTGAATTTTCCCTTACCAAATTTTATTTTTCTCCTAAAGTAAGCATATTCTCCACCTGAAATACCTTCTCCATCATATTCCTTTTCTTCACACTTGTAGGAGCAGGTCTTTGCCTTTGAAGGTTGTTTTTCCTTATTGGCCTTCTTACATGCATCAAATGCAATTTCTATATGTGAAGTACCATCTTCTTCATCAAGTGTCATTTCATACGATATGAGAACTCCATGTAGCTCCTCTTTGTTGAGTTTGTCAAGATTTTCACTGTATCTAAGAGTGATACCTTTGGGTTGAATCTCCCTGGTAATGTTCGTAGAATCTTTCATCTAATAGTATTCTCGTCAAAAGACTCTCCTAATCCTTCCAGTTCATTGGTTATTTCATCACCATGTTGGAAGTATGCAACAATGTTGTTATCTTCTTTAATTCTGAGTTGGTCAAATATTTCTCTGTAGATTTTAAGCTTTGATTATTTGATATTTGAGTCACCTGCATATATATTCTCAATCTTTTATCATACACTTTTGGTGGTTTTACAACCCAACACATTATGATAAGAATATTCAATAAGTACACTAATAATAATATTATTTTATTTTGCATCATTTACCAAATTCTTCTTACCTTGTTCATATGCAGTTGGTGTAAAGCCATTTTGATTAGTGTCCCATACTTTGTAACCTTGGAAAAAGAAATATACCTCATTCTTCCTTTCGAGAGTGCATAATTATTTTCATTGAAAAGAGGTACACCATTCTTGGTATGATCCATGACCTCCTTCTAGCTGTTAAACTATTATTGAAGGAACGAAGCTCTTATTCCAATTGTTGGAAATACTGAGAAGGGCGGTGAATCAGTATTCATTTCAATTAATATTATTATTAGTCTTTTGGAGCATTAGTTAATATTCAATTATTATCAATGTTTGTAAAATTATAGTAGTAAACAAAAGGAACACAAATGCACACAATTTTTAAGGTGGAAATTGCCTTCGGGACAAAAACCACCTGAATGATTTTCTAATAATTATTTAATATTCAAATCCAATTGAAAAGAAAGCTCCAACTTCCTAGAATATAGAAAATAATTATTCTTCAGCTCGCACTGGATGGACACTCCAACACCTGAGATTATTCAATAATCCACTGAATGGATGCCCCAACACCCACTGAGCTACAACTCACCCCAGCGCCACCCACCCACCATGATGTTTTCACAGGCTTGAACCTAGTGGTGACTTCATGCACCAGCCTAGCACCACCCTATCACCTTATAGAAAAATAAAAGAAGGATGGACTCCCATACCCGGGAGAATGGTCCAATTTATAATGATATAGAATGATGTAAAATAAGAACACATACCGAACCATAACCCCAACTATGACACAACCACCTAATGATGATCCTAGACCTCCTGACACTACCTCTTTAGTTTTCGACAGATAGACACTTGTAAAAATTTTACAATGACTCAATACAATGATACCTTTACAATGACTATATGTAATGTTGCCCACTTGAGGACTTCATGTGGTGAACATCTTGCAGTTGTTCTACACCTTGATTGTTTCTCTTCTCATGCCTACCCTTTCTCACTCTTTCAGACATTAGACCATGCACTGAGTCTTATATTGGTGAATATATAATACCAACAAAAACTCTTCAGGGAAATACCCATGACATGATAATAGCAAAACTTACCTCATCCTCTTAGAGCATATGTCAGTGCTAAACAAAAAAAAAATTATAAAAAAAGGAACCTAATGCAATTAAGTGATGAACATCCATATACAGAGAATAATTACCTAGTGCTTAACTATGCTGCATCATTTTTCTGCACTTTGATTTTCTTTCTTTCCCTACAAAGCCTGGTCATTTGCAGCCCTTAACAACACATGATCTAAATTTTTCTTGCCTTCTAGGAGCTCAATATTCAATATGATGTATCTCTTTTATTTCATATCCAAAATATGTGATTTTTGTTCCATTAGTAGCCCTCAAAGTCTTCTTTCCATTGCCACATGTCTGACCCAATTTCGATTCTTAAAGAATAATTTATTCCCAATCTCTCACAATGACCTAATTATGGACTAGTTCAGTAGGGAAAACTTTTACGATGTGCCACATGTCATTGTTTCCTTGTTTAGCTCTAAAATTGATGCACCGAAAACTACAGCCCATGGACTATTCACCACTTCTTACATAATTCCAATTCGATTCTCAGAGAGAGACTTATGACAATTTTCCCAAGGTCACTTCTTTGAGATGAAGTTTGGGAGCCTACAAAAGAACTAACTTCCACATATCATATATTGTATAATACTGTGAACCATGATATGAATTGTTTACACTGGTTTTATTAGGATTTTGGATTTGCATGATAAAAATTTGAGCTTCTGAACCTTTGTATAAAAAAAATTATAGCGACAATTCCATGATGACCTATTTCATGTAGCGAAATCCCTCCATGAGGAGGATATGAGGATCACAATTTATATAAATTATTTGTTTGATATGGTATTTAATAAGTGAACATGGGAGGGATTTTAGGAGCTTAAAAATGATTAATTATTGACTTTTCAATGACCAGAACCAATGATTAGTGTCATGCCACAACCCCACGGGGTTCTAGCCCACTAACTAGGGTTACTAACTTCAAACATGAATATATCTCAAACCATGAAGAATTACGTGGCGGACCATATATCAACAAAAGAATCTCATCAAGTAGAAACCATAAAGATATCCTTGACACAAAATATAGTAATTTAGTAGGTCAAAATTCCCATGAAATATTGGGTTACCCCTGGTGCTGCTTGGGTTGACATCAATAATAACAACTGATCAACGTTGTTGTCACGAATGTGGACATGGTCAACTATGCTGCCAGGTTACCGACCGCACCATAATTTATGTAATTTTAAAAAATCACAGTGTGTTGTTTCGGTACCACCCCGGAACCAGTGTGGATACCGTTAGCACGGGTCACAGTGTGGCCTATAAATTTACAGGTGACATCACCAACTGGTGAGAGCCAATTGGCTTTAGCACATCACACGAGAATTTTTTTTTTCTAAATGGTGAATTTTAAGTTATTTTACAAAAATAATATGCTAAAAAGTTTAATTATGGAAAAAAAAGTAAAATACATGTACATTTGGGCATCAAGGAGGCATATTTGCTGTAGAATTCAAAAAAATAAATTTTCTGACCATTTTGCAAAATTCTTAATGGAGATGGTGGATAATGGACAAAAACAATGCGTGAAATGGGAGCATTGATAGCACGGTGCCTCACACAAGGTAAATTTGCATCAGTGTTTGACAGCTCTGGAGCACTGAAAAGCGAAAAATGCATATTCTTGGCCATAATTTTTTTTATTTAACCCTATTCCAGTGCACAGGTTTTTGAAGCCCACCTAGCGGTTTCTTCCAACCACACTAGGTTGTTTAAGTTTTGGCATAGGTTTTAAGGATGCATCAAGGTTGAATCTATGTAGAGCACCGGTGCACTAGTATAATTCGATGGACCAGGCTAGTTTGTACGGGGAGCATTGTGCCCTCGTGTACCAATTTTTAGTACACACCAGTTCTTTATAGTCGAGCGCACCAGTGCAATGTAGGATGAGAAATGCACCAGACAAAAAAAATCTGCAAAAACATCCACCTGCAAACCTCCTCTAGTAACCTCCGCTACAAACGGATTTCTGTGATATTTTTATAAGGGGTTCCTCAAAAACATCCACTAGAGGGTCTTTTCCTTGTGGTGTATGTGGTCTCATGGAGACAAGGGACATGACTTATGTAATCATATTTAACGTATTGCAAGATAAAACATATATATTCTTGGGAAGGATGTTATGTATCTACAAAAGGAAAGTGTGACTATAGTCCTCCTTTGTTTATTCAAATGTCAAACTAAAAAAACTAAGGAATTTAAATACAAAACTATGCTCACAATCCAAATGAATGAATATTGATTGAATGTGCATGTCAAGCCCATACTACATTACAACTGAAACACTTGCATGCTTTGAGATTATGTGTTATTGAAAAATAATGTGAAGCTTCAAAATATGTGGGGATATATAAATATTTTTTATAACTAGAAGGAATTCATTATGTGTCAAAATAATCTTAATGGTCGATGTTCATTAAATTTGAGCCAGTACTTTTTTTTATAAAATATGTCCATCCTTTCATTTTTGAAGAATGGAGGAATGAAAAAGAAGAAACCCACTAAAAAACTATTATAAGCAAATTCATATGCATTATGTAGGATGAAAGATATTTGCAATGGTTTATGCCATGCATACTTGTACACTAAGGTCTCTTGACCAAAATATGATCTAAAATAAATGGAGGAGGTTGGATAATTGGCATTGAATCTATAAACCATTTCAACCCTCTCGCACTATGAGTACATTCTGATATTTTAAACAAAGAATGCACAAGTAGTCCATATTAAGATTGAGTGTTGCAATTGTGTTTTCTACAATAAGTAAAACAAGATAATAAATTAAAAATAAATTAACAAACCTTAGAACTAGAATATTTTTTTTTTTTTTTTGGGTTCACCACCATCTCCCAAACTACTATGAACAAAAAAAAAAAACCAAAGGTGCTTCAATCCAATTGAAACCATTGCACCTATCCCATTTACAATTGTTGGTTTAGATGTCCCTTCAAAGATATCATTATCATTATTATACTACAAAAAGAAACAAATGGGAAAATATGTGGGAAAATTAGAATAAATTCTCTCAAGGGTAAGAATACATAATGAAGCTTTGGTTAAGCTTACCCAAAATTTGTATCTTGCTTGTAATTAGATACTAAAATCTAGTTAATGAATTTATTATCAATAAGTGGATATATAAGTGATATAAAATTGTATCTACATTTTTAAAATTTTCATTTGATCCCATTCTAAAATGACCATAAAAATCCACACGTGTTTCAACTTGTTGGAACGAAAACGATTGGCTTATAGTTGGCTGAAATGAAAATTTCATGTTGGAAATGAACAAGGCATATTGAGCACTCTCTCTTGTCAAAACTGAAGGGTAAAACCATCACATCATTGATAAGTATCACAACCTAGGAGTATCACACCTTTATACTCCCCTTTTCATGAATTGTTTTAAGGAAATCCTTCTAGAAGAGACATATATTTTTTGAACAAATTTTTCATGACTAATTGCTCTTCACTACCTCCAAATTGAGCCACCACATGGTAGCTTAATTTTTTTTCTAATAGGCATAGAATATAAGGATCCAAGTAGTTAAAGGACTCTGAAATAATAATCACACACATTTTTACACTTCTTTCTGTGCAAAATGTGAAGGTGGTAGGCGAAGCAGAGTTTAATTTCTTTAGAATGCTATGGTGTGATTTGGAGATAAAGGATGTGGAATTTTTCCACAAAAAATATTAGGAAGAGAGGGCCAGGAGATATTTTGGATATGCATTGGAAATAATTTAGTGTAATATCCCAAATAGGGAAAATAAACAGTATTGATAATATCTTAAAATATTCCAAAAATGGACTGCTCAACAATGCATTAAAAGAAAAACACATTTTCAGAAATGTAAGCCATAAAAATGAAAATAATCACTTTGATCCAATATATATATCCATATAGCATCTAATTCCAAGAGTATATCAGAAAGAAAATAAACTAGGTGAGGTAAACAGACCTGTTACCCTAGTGTAGCTGAAAATGACAAAAAACCCCAATCACTACTACTCAGAAATAATAAACAAAAGAGACACCGCATTTTTATGAGGGTTTCAACTTAGAAAATAGGAGAAAAAGTATATATACTAATATATTGATCAATAATTCTTAAAAACTGAGATCTAGTACCCTTATACAAAATACAAGAGAAGCTGGAAAGGGTTTCTTGTCATACACTCTGCATACAAATGTGATCCTCAGAAAATTACTGAATAATCACTACAACACTGAAGAATAAGACCGTAGAAGGCTAAAATATGTCTGATCAGATGTATATCCCTCAAGGGATTCCTCCCATGAAAGGATGAACCTCTCAATCACAAGAAAACAATGCAACGGAGCCACTACACCATCCACTAAAGCTGCCTCCAAAAATAACGCATTCCCTAGCTGTAAAAACACTGCAAATGTTGGGGAAATGAGTGGTCTGCTACCACAGATCTGAAATGAGCTATATATCTCTCCAAACAGATCTCTAAAGTGAAGGAAACCTTCCTCCAATGACAAACTATCTCAGAAAGTGGGATTCCAATCCCTTCCACTACTGCACCCTGCAACACTGCACAATCACCCGTAGAAACTGCACTGATGAAGTAGGCTGAAGCTTGGAATAAAAAACTGATGTGGAAATTGAATGCAAACTCTTCCAAGATGCTCCTCAAGGAAATAGTTTGGATTCTAGCTCGGGAACAGCTCGTGCTAAACAACACAGCAACCCTGCGAAATAACAAGAGGAAGAAAAAAGTCTGAGTAGAAAAAATAATAATCTAAAACATGAAGAATAATGTTTCCATCATCTTCCTTAAATAAAATTTGAGTTTTCTTGCCCTTGGCCCCACCCAATTAGGTAATTTCCATCAAGATATTCATCTCCCTCCAAAACTATGTTATTCCTTCCTTGCTTCCTACTCCTCCACAACTGCGTTGTTGACTTAGTCAAAGTAGACTAAATCAACCTGATATTATCTCTGTTCACACATGGAGGTGTTTTATTAAGCTGAAAGGAGTGTATCCTTTCACACTTGAGGTGTTTTTATTCCTCATTAGGAGACTTATGGTATTTTCTACCCATTTATTCACCGACTAAATATACTGCTAACTCTAATGTTCCATTTAGTTTTGAGGCTAAAATTTGGGAACATTACAGTCCTCCCCTCCAAAATATTTTCTTGTCCTCAAGAAAATGCATAGGGAGAGAAAAATATCTCCCCTCCTCCTCTTGTGGCCTCCATCACTGCATCAATAAAATCTTTAATAAAACTATCATCCAATGTTTCCTCCCAAGTGTGCAAAACCAAATGGCCCACAACAATCAAAGGTGGAAAGTGTGAATGGAAACCTGCTTGCTGTTCCATGGCCTCCTCAAAGTAGGTGTGATGAAAAACATGGTGAATGAGTGACTCCCTCACCCATGCTATCATCCAAATTAAATGAGCCATCCTAGGTAGCTCATCAAAAGAATCATCAACCTCGGCTTTATAGAATGTTTTAGGGCTACATGGAGAGATTGGATTCTGCCATCCAATTGGTTTCTCCCTCCATTTATGGTAAACAAGGGGTTGCCTCTATCCTTGGGCTGAAATAACATGGCCTCCAAGAATGTCCCAAGCTCCCCCATCAAAAAATTCAACCATGAAGTTCCTCCTGAAGTTCTTCAAGTGGTTCCTCCCACAAGAAGGGGAAATGTGTGATGTGGCAATGATGGTTTTCCCATGGTTTCTCCTAAAATGTACAACATGTAAAATGAAGATAATCATGCTCCCAATGGGCATCTCTAATACCTTCAGCACTCTCCAAACAATTCTCCCCATGAATATAAAAATATCAGCAGTAAATGGAAGCGAAATGCAATGCAAACAAGTTGCCATATGACAACCAGAGAGTGGTTCATAGTTCCACTGATGGAACCAGCGTAGTGCATCCTTGGCCTGAATCAAAACATAAATTAACAAGTTCTTACCCAGCCACTTTCTTGATGCCACATTCATCTCATAAGATGGAAACATGAAGATACAATGTGGTGTCCATTGTGCACACCAAGAATCACGTGGCTTCCCCCACAAACCACCAATAAGGTAGCCAAAATCAATGCTACAAGTAGCTGCAAGTACATCATCATACAATATCAAAGAAGAGATAATTCCTCTTGATACATCATGCTGATCAAACAAGGAAAATAAGTACAATACAAAATGTGAAATTATACCTCCTCCATCATGTACTTGAGATCTTGAGCTGAAATGGCTCAACTAGAATCTTTCCCTCACCTCCAATGAGTAGGGAAGTGGCTGTGACCTCCTATTTATCACCATCTAGGCTATCTCTCCATATTCTGAAATATGTCATGTTGGATGCCCTCCCAATTGAACTCCTATCCCAAAAAATGTATGCACCATAATGCATGGAAAGGAATTCCCCATGTGCTGCAAGTAGCAACTTCTCCTTGAGACTAGAAGCTCTAGTCAAGAAGACTCTTCCATGTGAATAGATGACCATATCATCCACCATATACTCATAATATCTATCTGGGTCATCGAGAATCATGCATGCACCAAGATCCTTAGAGCACTCTACTAAGAGCTGAGATCTCCAATAAGGATCAATCATCCTAAGAGACATCGATGGTGATTTGGCATGTGAAGCTCTCCTCATGTTGATGCCCACTACTTTGACATCCCCCATGTCAAATTTCTCCTCCAAACCCTTCACCCCTAGAAAATCTAAGAGTGGTGAATCCAAAGACAAGATGTCTTTCATGAATTCTAGATCTGGTGGCCTCCCAGGTGGAATGCCTCCATGTAGTGAGACATCAATGTCAAGAGTGGACTGTATATATGGTTGGGAAACCTTGCCCTTGCCTTCACAGTGCAGTATTTTCTGCCTCCTCTTTTCATTAGCTCTCTGAAATAGATAAGGGTGTGTGCCTCTCATCAAATGATGTTTCCCTTCCTTCCTACCTTCTCCTTTCATCTGCAATGGTTCACACTCATGTTGCTCACTGATTGTGCTTTGACCTGCATGGATGAGATCCTGGGGAACTTCTTGCAAGGATATAAGAATCCCCCCTACTGGAGCATTTTCTCCTCCTTCCTCTGCATGAGGTACTGGATTTGCTCTAAATGTGACAGCACTATTGCCCTCATCTTCATCAACAATGTTACCGATGAAATAGGTAACCGCAATGTTACCTACTTTTTTTTGGTAGCATAAAAAGCACCCGATTTTGAAAAGTGGTGATGCAGAATCACCATTTTTTTTTTTGGTGCACATTTTTGACACTCTAAAATTTTTATTTATGAAGTATGAATATTTGTTTTAAAATGTTAGTGATTCTCATGCTAATTTTGAAATGTATTGATGCAGCATCAATTTTTTTTTTTTTTTTTTTTTTTAGAGCGGTGATTTTCATGCTAATTTTGAAACGTATTGATGTTGCATCAACCTTTTTTTTTTAGAGCAGTGATTTTCATGCTAATTTTGAAACGTATTGATGCTGCATCAACCTTTTTTTTTTAGAGCAGTGATTTTCATGCTAATTTTGAAATGTATTGATGCTTCATCAACCTTTTTTTTTTAGAGTGGTGATTTTCATGTTCGTAATAAAACACAAAACTTAGATAAAAAAAATATATATAAAAACAATAAAAAAACCAATAAAAATGTAAAAAAAAAACAAAAATAGCTCATAAAAATAAAAAATTTAAACAAAAATAAATAAATAAAACAAAAATATTTGAAAATTATATCAAAGGAAATGACAAAATTTGAAGGAAAAAAACACATAATTTAAAGAAAAAAAACAAAAATTCACCAAAAAATTAAAAAAAAAAAAAAATCAAAAACATTTTTTTTCGAACTTATTAAAAAAAACAATATATTTAAAAATATATATATATTTAAAAAAAATTTAAAATAATTAAAATTTAGGAAAAAAAAATAAAAAAATAAAAAAAATTTAAATTTAAAAATATAAATTAAAAAATAATAATAATAATAAGGAAAAAAATACAACTTTTAAAATTTACAAAAAAAACAAATTAAAAAAAAACAATTAAAATTGAAAAAGAAAAAGAAAATAAAAATTTAAAAAAAAAAAAAAAAAACCTATCATTAAAAAACAAAAAAAATTAAAAAAACCACGTGCAAATAATTAAAAAACAAATATACATAAATTTAGTGTTTTTTTTTTTTTTTTAATGAAACCATTTATAGATTTTAAAAATGAAAAACTAAATAAATGAAAAAATTAAGAAAAACAATTAAATTAAATTAAAATTTAAAAATTTTAATAAATAAATTTTAAATTTTAAATTTAAAAAAATAATTATTCTATAATATTAAATATAAAAAAAAATTAAACAAATTGAATTTAAAATAAAAAATTTTAATTAAAAAAATAATTTTAATTTTTTTGAAATTCCAAATTAAAAAAAAAAATCAAATTTAAATAAAAATATTAAAAATTAAAAAAAATAAAAAATCCAAATAAAATCAAATAAAAAATAGATGTACATATATATTAAAAAAAAGAAAAAAAAACGAATTTTATTTTAAATAAAAATATTTAAAAAAAAAAAAAAAAAAAATTTGAAAAAATAAAATTATTTTTTGAAATTAAAAACAAATTTAAAAAAAAAAAATTTAAAAATCAATTAAAAAAAAATTAAAAAAAACTCTATTAAAAAATAAAAAAATAAAAAAAATATCAATTAAAAAAAAAAATTTAATTGATATTTTTTATTATTATTTTTTTTAATTGTTTCTTTTTTAAGTGATTTTTTTTTTAAATTTTTTTTTTTTTTAATTTCAAAATATATATATATTTTTTAAATTATTTAAAATAAAATTAGTTTTGTTTTAATTTTTTTTAATTTTATTATTTTTTTGTTTTAAATTTATTAATATTATTATTTTTTAATATTTTTTATTAAATTTTGTCCATTTTTTTTATTTAATTGATTTTTTTTTTTTAATTTCATAATTTGCTTAGTTTTTTAATATAATTTTATAAAATTCAATAAATTATATATATATATATATATTTAATTTATTTCGATTTAATACTTTTCTTAAATGTTTTACTCTTTTTTTTTTTTTTGTTAATTACATAAAATTTTTATATTTTTTTATTTCAATTAAAATTGTGTATTTAAAATTAGACTTTTTTTTTAATGAAACTTAAATTTTTAATTTTTTTTTTTCATTTAATATTTTTTTTCTTTTTTTTTTTACAATTTTCCATTTTTCATTGATTTTTAAAGTTTTTAAAGTTTTTCGTTTAACAATATATATTTTTTTTCTTTTATATTTAAAATTTATTTTTTCTTTCAAAATTTATTTGTTTATTCATTTATTTATTAAAATTAATATTTTTGTTTTTAAATTTGATTTGTTATTTTAATATTAACCTCTTTTTTTTTAATTTAATAAAATTTGATGTATATACCTATTTTAATTTAAGTTCATATATATATTTTATTTTTTATAATTTAAATTTAATTTATTTTTTATAGTTTATTTGTTTTTTAATATATATTGTTTTAAATTTAATATTTTCATTGTATTTTATTTTTATTTTTTATTTTTAATTAATTTTTCTTTTTTTTTTCCTTTTAATTTGAATAGTGTTTTTTTTTTTAATTTTGAATTTTTAAATTTATTAAAATTTAATATATTTCCTTAAATTTAATTATTTGTTTTAATTTTTTTTTCTTTTTTTAAAATTTAATAAGCATTTTCTTTTTCTTTTTTAAATTTAATTTCTATATTTTATTTTTTACAATTTCCTTCTTTTTTTAACTTGTTTTTTTTTAAAATTTAATATTTTTATTTTGTTTTTATTTTTATTTTTTAATTTCTATATTTTTTTAAATTTTAATCTTAATTTTTTTTTGGTTTATTTTTTAATTTTTTTTTCCTTAAATTTTAGGTTTTTTAAATGATTGAATTAAAATTTTTACTTTGTTTTTATTTTTATTTTTTTTATCTTTATATATTTTTAATTTTTAAGCTTTTAAATGTTTTTATTTTTTAAATTTAATTTTTTTCTTAAATTTTAGGTTTTTTTTTAATGTTTGAATTTTAAAAATTAAAAAATGTTACTTCTATTTTTAAAAATGCCAAAAGTATGACACAATTTTTTTTTTGTTATTCCAGCATCGACTGGTTTTGTTTTGAGGGTGTTTTTTCAATCCTTTTTTTAAGAAACAATTTTGTTTTTACCATAATTTTATAAAATGTTGAAGTTTGACCTTAAAAAAAAACGAAGTGCATTCTGGAAGACACACTTTTTTTGGGGGGGGTGTTTTTTCAATCCTTTTTTCAGCAAACAATTTTGTTTTTAGCATAATTTTAGAAAATGTTGAAATTTGACCTTCAAAAAAAAACAAGTGCGTTCTGGAAGACACACTTTTTTTTTTGGGGTGTTTTTTCATGTTTTTTGAGAGTTTTTGGGATAGAGTTCCCGTTTTGAGGTCAGGTTACCTATTTCATCGGTAACAGTGTTCATCAATATGTATGGGCAACATCTCAACAATTGGATCCTCTTGTGAAAAATGGATCCCCATGCCCTCTTGTTTAGGAGTATGAACTAGAGGTCTTGCCTCTAACAATGTGTAATGCGAGATGTCAGCATCTCCCATGGTTTTCTGAAGTGGAGTCTCCTCCATGAAATGCAAGGTTTTCTTTCTCTCAAGATTTTCTTTCTCATGTGTCTTAGGAAGTTTCCCATCAAACCTTCCCATCAATGTTTCAATTAATCTTGCATAAGAGGAAGTGTTTGAATTTTTCAAAGAACAAAATTCAAAAATCCACCATGCAAGGGCCTTACCTCTGAAATGTAGTGCTGCAATTTTGATGACTTCATGTTCAGAAATGTGGTGTGGCTGTAAATAGCAGTCTAGCTCCTTCACCCAAGCTCCAGCTGAACATCTAGGTGAGCATTCAAAAGTAGATAGAAAAATCTATCTGCATCCTGCTGCTTGCTCTTCTCCACTTGGATCTTGCAAAACTCTTGTAAATTGATATGATCTCTAAAATTCTTAGTTTGAGATTCATAATCCTGCAAAAAATCACTAAGAGTTCTCCTCTTAGGTATTGTCCCTCCTTTCATCCATCTCAAGATAGATCTGGGAACTTGACTGCACTATGCATCATGGTGTGCAGCTGCATGCTCACACTCACCATGTGTAAACCTAGATTCAGCTCTAGATCCAAAATCCTTTGGAGATCCCATCTCCATTCTCATTTTCTTTAGCTCCCCTTGAAAGCTCTGCATAGATTTTGGAATGAGATTTGTAAGCCTGTCTTCCTTTCTCCCTTCAAATAATGGAGCCTTTTCTTTTCTTTTGATCTCTCCTAAAAGTATAATGGCCTAATATCCATAGGATACGCCAATATTGAAGCTTTTATACCACTTTAATATCCCAAATAGGTAAAATAAGCATTATTGAGAATATCTTAAAATATTCCAAAAATGGACTGCTCAGCAATGCATTCACAGAAAGATAAATTTCCAAAAATTTAAGAAATAAAAATTAAAATAATCACTTGTATCCAATAGATATATCCATCTAGCATATAAGTCCTAGAGGAGATCAGAAAAAAAATAAACTAGGTGAGGTAAACAGACCTCCCACCCTAGTGTAGCTGAAAATGACCAAAAACCCCAGACACTGCTACTCAGAAATAATACACAAAAGAGACAACGTATTATTATGATGGTTTCAACTTAGAAAATAGGAGAACAATAAGATCTACTGATATATTTATCAATAATGCTTAAGAATTGAGATCTATTCCCCTTATACAAAATACAAGAGAACCCGACAAGGGTTTCTTGTCATACACTTTGCATATAAATGTGATCTTCAGGAAATTACTCAATAATCACTATAACGCTAAAGAATAATAGTGTAGAAGGCTGAAATATGGTTGATCTGATGTCGATACATCAAGGGCTTCCTCCCATTAAAGGATGAACCTCTCAATCACAGAAAAACACTCCAACGGAGCCACTAGACAATCCACTGAAACTGCCTCCAAAAATAACACATTCCCTAACTGCTACAGCGGCGGGAAGTTTGGGGAAATGAGTGGTCTGCCACCACAGGTCTAAAATGAGCTCTATATCTCTCCAAACAAATCTCTCAAGTGAAGGAAACCTTCCTCCAATGAGAAACTAGCTCAGAAAGTGGGATTCCAATACCTTCCACTGGTGCACCCTGCAACATTGCACAATCACCTGCAAAAACTGTGTTGATGAAGTATGTTGAAGCTTGGCCTAAAAACTTGATGTGGAAATTGAATGCAAACTCTTCCAAGAGGCTCCTCGAGGAAAGAGGTGGGATTCCCACTCAGGAACACCCTGTGCTAAACATCACAACAACCCTGCAAAATAGAAAGAGGAAGAAAAAAGTATGAGCAGACAAAATAATAATCTAAAACATGAATAATAATGCTTCCATCCTTTTCCTTAAATAAAATGAGAGTTTTCTTGCCCTTGGCCCCAGCCAATTAGGTCATTTCCATCAACAGAATCATCTCCCTCCAAAACTACATTATTCCTTCCTTGATTCCTACTCCTCCACAACTTTGTTGTTGACTTAGTCAAAGTAGATTGAATCAACCTGATATTATCCTTGTTCACACATGGAGGTGTTTTATTAAGCTGCAAGGAGTGTCTCCTTTCACACTTGAGGTGTTTTTATTCCTCCTTAGGATACTTATGGGATTTTCTACCCATTTATTCACTGGCTAAAGATACTGCTAACTCTAATGTTCCATTTAGCTTTGAGGCTAAAATTTGGGAACACCTATAATATCCCAAAATAGGGATTCTCTACAAAAATAATAATACCATAAGGTATTACAAAGTTTGAGAGAAGAAAAAAATCAGCTTATATAGTGTATTAAAACACATAGCCATCAAGTAACAATCACAACAACAAACTATGTCTTCATACAATGTCTCCAACTGGGGAAAAGCAGTAATATTGGCCCCAAAAATGTTATTTTTTGAAGATGGAGTGATAAACATGGAAAATAATGGTCGTCTCCCTTAGTATATGTAATATAGGACATGCATGCAAAATAGTTTAAGAAACAAATGCCTTTAGCCTAGTTAAACAGACCTCCCATGCTCAAAACAGCTTAAAATTGATGAAACCCCAAGACTGCAACACACAGAAATTGCTGCATAAAGAGGCTATGCATTCTAATGGAGATAAAACTCAAAAAATGGAGAGGAAAATCAGATATTATATTAAATTACTCAATGAGGCATAAAAACAAAGATCTAGTCTCTTTTATACATATCCAAGGAGACCCGACAAAGGTTTCTTGACAGAAAAGATATACAAGAAAGAGATGCTACATAAATGTGGATGAATCATGATATATATATTAAGATCTACATAATAATGGCTGAATATTAAAATAAATGGCTTTATACTCTTATTCCATCTTTCCAAAAGAAAGGTTGATCCTCCTCTTGGGAAACTAGCTCATAAAAGTAGGGTTTTGACCCCTCCCACTGCACACCTTAAGAAATAATGCAGTTCTCTGAAGGGATTGTGTTTTTTTGAAGGTAAGTGCTTGGCCCAACACTAGGTAGTGGAAAATGTGGCTCAGAAATCTCCTCTTAGATCTCTTAGACAAGGTCTCCACGAAAGAATAGGGAACTCCTGCCCGGGAAAACCCTTGCATTAAGTAGTGCAACAAGCTTGGATAAACAGAAAAATTATGCAGGAAGTCTAAACAAACCAAAATAATAATCTAAAACATGAAGAATAATGCTGCCATCCTTTTCCTTAAATAAGATGTGAGTTTACTTGCCCTTGGCCCCACCCAATTAGGTCAGTTCCATCAAGAGATTCATCTTCCTCCAAATCTGCGTTATTATTTCCTTGATTCCTGCTCCTCTACAACTAGGTTGTTGACTTAGTCAAATTAGACTGAATCAACCTGATATTATCCCTGTTCAGACAATGAGCCTTTTTATTAAGCTGCAAGGAGTCTCCTTTCACACTTGAGGTGTTTTTATTCCTCCTTAGGAGAATTATGGGCTTTTCTACCCATTTATTCACTAGCTAAAGATACTGCTAACTCTAATGTTCCATTTAGCTTTGAAGCTAAAATTTTGGAAAATTACATTTAGGGCATGAATCAATACTTTCTTCAATTATTTTCTTAGGCTAATATGGATTTTTATCATAGAATAAACCAAAAAAGAGATATATAAAAAATAATTTTACGCATAAAATATAGTGAGGAATATAATCCTCTTTTATAAAATATTTAGGCTCCAAATTGTACATAAAAATATTTGAATTTACCAAGGCTCCAACGTTAAGAAGATCCTAGCTCCTACTTGGTTAACTTTAGGAATCCAATCCTCTAAACAATCCAAAATCCAACTGGGTCATACTTGAGGGCTCCAATCATCTCAGAAAACCAATCTCAAACTTGGTCAAACTTGATGACTCAAATCCTCTCAGCAATGAAATCTCCAACTTGGTATAGGACTCCAATCCTCTTAACAAATTCAAGCTCCAACCATGTGTGAGGACTCTAATCCTCTAGGGCTCCAAAACTCTTAATATACTTCAAATATTCAAGGATTCTAACATCTTCTTCAAAATTTCCTAAAAGATAGCTCCAACAAAGCCTTCATGAATGTCTTCAATGGGTCTTCATGGTCTGCTTCAAGATGTCTTGTAGATCAACTTGAACATATCTTCCATATCAGCTTCATATTTTTAGGAATGTAATTTTATGTTGACACTCTAAGGTTTTCCCTAAGTATAGTTAGGCTTCCTTCATAATGTACTTCAAGATGCTATCAAATCAATTCTAAAAGACATCTTCAATAATACTACAATATGTCTTCAAAAAATTATGTTCAATGACTTCCAAAATACTTCAATTTGTTTCTTAAGAATGCTACAAGGTCTCTAGTGATGTTTCAAGTGTAGATAAGGATGATAAAATATACAGGGCATACAAGAACATCTTCAACAATGCTTCAAAAATCATCATGGGAGTTTCCAATATGCTTCAATTCTTGGTTTAGTTTAACAAAACTTCAAGATTCATTGAAGGAATTTCCAAGGCTTATCATGTATTTTGAAGAAACACTTCAAAATAATGCTTCAAATATATGCTTATATAGATGTCTTTCTTCAATATTAAATAGATTTCTCGAGGTTTCTATAAAAGAGACCCAAATTCCAAACTCTACTCTCAACAAATGTCTAATCTATTCACAAGTGCAAGGTTTGATATAGCCTAAGAATGTTCACAATTCTTAGAATGTAGGACAGGAAAGTAAGGAAAATTAGACCAGAGGTTCAATGAAAATGGGGCCACGAGACCAGTAATGTAGGCCACAAAACCAAGGAAAATGAGGACTCAAGTCCGAGAAAAGGAGGCCAAAAATTATAGGTCATATCAGGCCTCAAGTCTGTATAAAAATTTCCAAAATGGAGGTTAGATTATATAATCCACATATACAAATGTGATTAGTAGATTTCCTTTTTCCATATTGATATAAATATTGATTCCCACTACTACTTTATTGAAGCCCTATTTTTGAATATAGTGATCAAATATAGTGTACCAAGCTCTTCGAGTTTTCATTAACCCTTACATTTCCTTATTTAATTTGGAAAAAATATTGCTTCTTCAAAGTTTAAATCTTATAGTTGTGTTGGGTGTGGAGCCTGATTTTCTTCTTTATGTATCACCACATTGGATCCATGTTCTTAACAAGGTAGAAATTCCACACATCGTTTAATCACTGTTAGGGGGGTCCATGGGGGGCAATGAAGATTTTAAGAGCCCCCCTGGTGGGGGGGTTTCGGGGAGAATTCCCATGAGGCTAAAAGAAAATGTAAAATTTCCTTGTAAAATATTATAATTTCATAGTCAATCTATCCATTCATTAGGTGGATGATCTGACGGTAGAAGTTATGTTTAATTTAGGGTTTATTCCCTAGTAGTAAACCCCCTATATTGTATCAGGGTATTGTATTGCGACTACGTACTGGGAGTACACTCTAAGCGAGAAATAGAAAAGGGGAATGTGTGAGAGAGTAGATGATATTACATTGTATATTACAAATAGAGCAATATTTTAATCTCAATAATGTGAAAAACACACAAAACGTACGCATTTCAACTTTATATTTAAAAAAAAATACATTTTTATGTTATTGATGGCTTTGCTGCCATAAAATTATTGTCACTTGGTGAATTCTTACGGAGGAAATGATAGCACATTATGAGGATATAAAGAGAAACACCTTGTTTAAAAAATTGATAAATCTCAAACAAAAGAGTTCAGTGGTGGATCATATTGAGGAATTCCAAAAATTGAATATAAGGGTAATTCATATTCCAAATGAACATAGGATTGATATCTTGATAGGGACTTTAAAGGATAACATCGAACATGAGGTTTGCCTTTGGGAACCTGATTCATTGGAGAAGGCATTTAGGTTGGAAAAAAAAAATTGAATGTACAATTATGGCTACAACGAAGCCTACCACTCACATCAATAAAGATGGAAGTGTTGCGACACCTAGACTTCCACAACCTACAAGGTTGACACTACAACAATTGGAAGAACAAAGAGAAAAAAGGCTTTGCTAAACTTGTGATAGAAAATACACTAAAGGTCATAAGTGTGTTGAGAAGAAATTATTTTACATATATTGTGAAGAGGAGGAATAAAATGAAAATGAAACTCCAAAAGAAGAGGATATACACCAGGAACCAACCCTAGAGAAAGAATAAATGAGCCCGACCATATCATGTAATACATTGAAAAGAATTACTACTCCTCAAAATCTCAAGATGGAAGAACATATAAATAATAAGAAGGTAATAGTGTTGATTGATTGAGTTAGTGCCCATAATTTGATTCATTCTAAGGTAGCCAAGGAATCCAATTGTTTCCTATACCCAGCATGAGAATGTCAAGTGATGGTTGCAAATGGAGGAACAATAAATTTCTCTGGAAAATTCCATAATATCAAGCTAACCAATTGGGAATATGTATTTAATAGTCCAATTCTTTCCATTCCAATTGGAGGTGATGATATTTTACTACGGGTACAATGGTTACAATCTTTGGGGACGGTAGCTTTTAATTTTTAAGAACTTTTCTTGATTTTTTTTCAAAAGGAAAGGAAGTTGAAATAAGGGGTATCGTAAGCAAGTCAGGAAACATAATAAGATATAATGTCATGAAAAATATTATGAAGAAATAACAATGAGGCATAATTGCACAATTATTCTCACTAGAAGTTCCAACATCAAAATCATCTATTTCTCCATATCTCCAAAAAGTATGCGATAGTGATTCCAAGGTGTTTGAAACTCCCAAAGGACTCCCACCTATTCATGATCATGATCATGTTATTCATTTGATTCGGGGAATTTTTCCTCCAAACATCAGGCCTTATAGATATCATTATGTCGAAAAGAGTGAAATTGAAAATATGATTGCAGAAATGTTAGAGGTTGCTATAATTTAGCCTAGTCAAAGTTCTTTCTCTGCCCTAGTATTATTGGTGCACAAGAAGGATTGATCATAGCACTTGTGTCTAGATTATAGGGAGCTCAATAATATCACCATTAAAGATAAATTTTGAACTCATGTGATTGATGAATTATTGGATGAATTACTATTGAGTCTCAAATCTGCATCTTTCTTATACACCTTTCCAAACCTTTTTCATTCACCTGGACCTTCTCAGTCACCAATATCATTGCATATTGATTTTAAAAGAGCTTTTTAAATGGTTTTTAACTATGTTTTGTGTCTGCTGTTTGATTTAGATTTTTTCTCATTTAGCTGCGGAATCTTGTCACTTTCCGCAGCTGCTGCAACTTTCCACAGCCATTTTGTCAAAGTCTATGTTGCAGGTGTCTTCAGGAAAATCGGGCCACATGGGCAAGTTCAAAATGACATGGACATGGATTGTGTCCTATTGGCTCGGTCGAATTCATCTCGGAAGGCTGTGGTCAAAGGTGGCCAAGTGGTGGTCAACCGTAGAGTCCCACGGTGACAGAACTTTGTTTCTCATCACGCGAAGATTTGCGTGGCCGTTTCTAAAACACGGGAGGCACATAAAAACCTGTAAATGGCTCCATAAGCCGAATCCAACATCCACTCTCCATAGATTTACTCCTCATGGCGGCCATAATGCTAAATCTCTGGACGTAATGGTTCACGTGTCTTCCTTCAACGCAGACTTTAGGGAATTAGTTATATCTCTCTTTGTTATAAATAATGCGTTCTCATACGCATAATAGTTAGAGATCTTTGGTAGCTCCGTAATGTAATTGTATCTCCATTGTGCTGTGACATTGTTTTTATGTTATGACTGCATTTTAATATATGAGAAGACCTTGTTCAAAAGCGTAATTCGTATTTGAAAACTGCTCCCCGAGGTCTGTGCAGAGGGCCCCTGCACACGCTAAGGTTTTGTGTATTACTGTATAGTTTCTTTTTTTATTTCTTTAATTTCATTGTGCCATAGTCATTCATGTATATATAGATTACATATTTCATGGTATTTTCATTTCATCTCTATCCATAATTTACATTTTACTTCTGTCCATAATATTTTATGTTTTATGTTGTTGTTAACTGATCAGTGTTCTTGTTTCAGATTACAATAGGCAGCCTGGGCATTTGCACATCTTTTTCATAATGACTAATGACATGGAATCAATATTGTCCTTCTGTTGATTTCCTTTTCTTAGTGTTTGTTTAATTCCAGCACTGTTTTGTTATTTCAGTCTTGCACATTTGCTTTAGTAGTTAGATTAGATATTAAACTATTCATGTCATTTTCAGTTACCTCTGAAAGCCATAGCGAGACTAATGGTGAGGGATTGAAGTATGAGTGTATAGTTCGATATTAGTTTACTTTTCTGCAATTTAGATATTGGACTGTTCATGTCATTTTCAGTTACCTTCGAAAGCCACAGCGAGACTAATGGTGAGGGATTGAAGTATGACTGTATAGTTTGATATTAGTTTACTTTTCTGCAAGTTAGATATTGCACTGTTCATGTCATTTTCAGTTACCTCCGAAAGCCATAGTGAGACTAATGGTGAGGGATTGAAGTATGAGTGTATAGTTTGATATTAGTTTATTTTTCTGCAATTTAGATATCAGATTGATCAAGTTGTTTTTTATTACCTCCGAAAGCCATAGCGAGACTAATGGTGAGGGGTCAGAATATGAGTTGATGTAATTTGATTTTAGTTTTACTTTACTTGCAATATTTTCTTTGAGTAACAGTTTCTTTTGTGTTTAGACAGCAGTAAGGGTAATAGTTTTCATGATCAGTAGTTCACTATTTGTTTAACTAGGATAGTAGCACATTTTCATCTCCTTTTAAGAACTAATTTTCTCATTGTATGTTGCAAAATCCTTTTGAAGTTTGAAAGTTTGGTAAATCATTATAAAGGACATCATTGACTTGAACAAACATATCCATACTTGTCTTTTAGAATTTTCATTAGGAAACCAACCAAGATAAAAAGGAAAAAAACCAAAAACGACAAAAAAGTAAGAGATAGGTTATCTTGCACATATAGTGCACCACACTTCGTCAGCTTACGAATCCTGGATTGAAAAATTAATGTAGCAATTTAGGACACACTAAATTGACCAAACATTTTGGCGTCGTTGCCAGGGAAGTGTAACTAGGTAACCTTATTTCTTACATCCAAAAAAAAAAAAAAAAAAAAAAAAACAAAAACAAAAACTTCAATCACCTACCACACCCACTATATCCCGTGGTGCAGTAAGAGCCACACATCCACATCATGAATTCATATTTTTGCAGGTAGAAGAAGAGGTGAAAAAGCAAGTTGAAGAAATGGATGGAGATGATGACAATGAGGAAGATCCTTATGGATTTCCCATTCAAGAAACTGATATCAACATTCAAATGAAGAACATCCATCCATCTATGCTTCCTAACTTCAAAGGTATGAGATCAGAAGACCCGGAAACCTTTCTTTTTTAATTTGAAATAATTTGTAGATCTTATGGCTACTCATTGCACATGCAAAAATTGAACTTGTTTCCGGCAACATTGAAGGATAGAGCTCTTAGATGGTTCATGACTTTAGGAACAAATTCTATAAGGACATGGGATGATATGAAAAGATTATTTTTGGAAAAATATAAAGGTTATTGCATGTACTATGACCTTAGAAATGAAGTCTTTAAGATGAACCAAAAAGAGGATGAAATCCTAGAAGATTTAGTGGAGAGATTTACTTATAATATCAAAAGATCTAAATTGCATAATTTAGGATCAGATGCATTAAAAACTCTCCTACTAAATGCTATAAAGGATGAATGGATTGATCTTCTTAATATTGTAGGAAATGGAGATGTCTATCGATTATCATTTCAAGAAATTTGTGAACTATGCAAGAACATATCAAGAGGAAAAGAAAAGTGTGTAAGATCCCCTCAAGATCCATTTATGGCAAGAGTAAGTAAGTCAGCATCAATATTGGTAAGTCAAACTGAACCTAACAATTTGCTAAACATTCTTGGTAATTTAAATGAACAAACTGACATGCTAAGAATGCAAAACAAGCAAAAAGTTGCTTCATTTATATTTTGCCTTAAGTGTAGAAAGAAACATGCTTTGCATGAATGTCCACTTGATAACATTAAAATGTGTAAAATTTGTGCAGGATCACATACTACTGAAGATTGCCCATCATTACCAAGGTTGAAGGAAATTTACCAGAAAAATAATGGAGCAAATCAAGCACAAGAGAAACTTTGTTATGTAGCTCCAAGAGGACTATGGCAGCCTCATCAACCCAATATGATGCAATATCCTTATGCACAGTTTCAAGGTTATGCACAACAACCTCAAGGTAATTGGAAAACACCCTTTCCTTGGCAACCTTGGCCATCTCAATCCCAACCTCAAAACCAATCTTGGCAAAAAAGTTGGCAAAGGCCCTATAAAGGAAATCCACCATATCCTCAATCTTTCCCTCTCTATGCTCAATACCATCATCAATGTTATTCATACCATTCGCCTCCACCACAACATCAATATCACCCTCATTTGACCTCAATTCAACCTTTCCCATTACCATCCACACAAACACCCCAAAGATTCCCCACTCCACTACCTGCACAACCATCTCATATCCCCAAAAATAAAACACCTCAATCAACTTACAACTCTGAGGTATTGAAAAATAATTCACCAGCTATCATTGAAGAACAACAACCAGAAGAAGAAGACTCAGATAAGGTCCAAGAATCATGGATGTCTATTGATAAAGAGAAGTTATTGGAACTAGAGATTGAAAAGTCTCATGCATGCCTATCACCAGATTCTATGAATGAAGATCACATCTCCAAAGACTTGCATTTCATGATAGAGGAAAGACAAGGAAGACAAGATTACATTGAATCTTGGTTCAATTCAGTCATTGGATCTCAATGCTCAATTATTCAATATCTTCTGACATCATCTAAATCAAGACAATTGGCATCTCATATACTAGTACATGTCAAAGAGTATCTTTCAAACCTGCATATGAGTTTATCTATCATCTTGTTACAGACATGTTTCCACTGGAAGTATTCATATACTTGAACAAGATTTTCTTTTTCAAGTAGAGTAGGACATAAAAAAGAAAAACAGTATAAGCCTGAAAACCAATCATTGATTGGCAGTCTTATACAGAAAATGTAGGGTGAAAATCAGGGACACCTGACACCCTATATTTTCAAAAAAAAAAAAATATCTTTCATTTCACAAGTTTTGTGACCATCCACTTCATTCCACTTCATTTCACTCCATTCCATTTCATTCCACTTCATTCCACTTCATTTCACTCCACTTCATTCCATTTCACTTCATTTCATTTCATTTTCTTTCATGACCATTTTCATTCAGTCAGTTGTCATCCATCTATTCACCCAAATAATAGTTGTGTCAGTTTCCGCAGCCAGAAGCAGATTTTGCAACCACCACTCTGTTTTTCAAAAGAATGTACAGTCAGATGTATTTTCACAATCAATAAATCAAATGTGTTGGCAATATGATGTAGAGTGTTGTCCTTGATGGCAACCCACTGAATGAAGATGAAGACATGCGACTGTTGACATGTGTTGTCCTTGATGGAAATCCACCTGATGAAGTTATTCTTGACGTGATGGACTTGGTAAATGATGTTTGTTAGCAATATGATGATGAATATTGTCCTTGAAAGGCAACCCTCTTGATGAAGATAATGGCATCTTACTGGATGAAGTTGTGCTTGATAGAATATGTCTTGATGAACTAAAAATGATGTATCTATAGTGAGTACAGAAGGCAATGAAGAAAGAAATTCAGCATGTGCTAAATATTTGATGAAAAGAGTATGTCTCAAGGCATACGCGGATATGTCTAGGAGAAGTCGCGTATGCACGCGAAAAAGAACGTTCCAAGTCGCGTATGGGCAAAAGCGCTCAAAAAGTGCAAAACCAAGGGTAACCACCATGGTATTGACCCATTGTATTGGGTAAAGATCCGCCTAATTGACCCCATCCAGGAATACCATCTGAAGTAATGTAGTTTTGGGCTCATGGTATTGTTTTGGCTCATGGTATTGAAAAAGGGGCTCATGGTATTGAAAAAGGATAAACCTATATAAAGAGATAAAATTCATTATGTATATCATGAGTGTGGGAGAAAGATGTCTGAGCTTGAATGAATACTTCTCTGTGAAGTATATCTGTATGGAAAGGGTAAAGGTTTGATGATAGATCTGAATCTATGATGCACTTATGAAGAAATGATGAAGCGAGATTTCTAGATCTGAAATGTACTTGTATTTGCTAGATCTATTTATGGAGTGATTAGATCTGTGATGAGGCGAACATCTGTCTGAAGTAAAGGGTTGAATCTGAACTGAATGTCTGATCTGAAGAAGTATGCATCTCTGTAATGATTGAATATCCATACGCTACTTCGCCGCAGAGGAAGTGCGTATATACGCGGCTTCGCTGAAGAAAAAGCTCGTATGCGCAGTGAAGTTTATCTACAGATGTATACGCTAGTTTATATGAACGGAAGCTCGTATATATGCGACATCAGAGAAAGGAAAGCGCGTATGCAAACTAGGGTTTGCTGAAGTATGGGGTATGAAATGTCTGATCTGATTTGCTCTGTTTTAGCTATCTGTTGTTGATGTTTGACTGTGCTTAAATGTATGAAGAGGGTCTAGTCTGAAAATATGATGAAACTTGGCCTGCAAGTTGTGTCCTAGAGGAAGCTTTGGATCCAGTGTGAAAATTGATGAAATGTGGTCCATAGAGGTGCTAAGGGTTGTAGCCTTCAGTCAGGGGGTTGTAGCTCCCTTCCAGGTGAGGCTGGTAAACGGGATCAGGGGGTCGTAGCTCCCTTCTAGGAGAGGCTGGTAAACGAGTCAGGGGGTCGTAGCTCCCTTCCAGGTGATGCTGGTAAACAAGATCGGGGGGTCGTAGTTCCCTTCCAGGAGAGGCTGGTAAACGAGCACATGTGGGTGCCTGCGTGCTGGTAGAGTCTACACCAGCACATATGTTGTAAGATGTTTTCTCTATAATAAAATATTGAAGGCTGAGCAACTACAGTGGTGGTTTTCTCTCGACTTGGGTTTCCACCTAAAAATCCTGGTGTTCATGTGTGATGCTTTGTGTGATGGTTTATTCTGTTCTTACTGCACATTTTTACTGTTTATTAAACATCTGATGAATGAATGATGGAATGATATAAGTGAAGAATTAATACATAATTATATCTCCTCTGCAGACACGCGAGTTTCATAAAGGGTATCCGGCGTATACGTGAGTCTATATCGTGCAAGTAGCATAGGCGGGTTTTTGAAGCAAGAAAGTAAAAGTTTTGAATATGCGCAGAACACCGATTCACCCCCCCTCCCGCGTATTTTTCCCAACAATTGGTATCGCAGGAGGTACTTCTACGTGGCGCTTTATCGCTCGTTTACATCTGCCGCAATGGGAAGTCAAGAAGGAGTGATGTCTATAAAGCCACCTCTATTCAATGGAAGCAATCCGATATTCTGGAAGGTACGAACAAAAGCATATCTGCAAAGTCTTGGTGCAGATGTATGGGCAATCGTGGAAGAAGGTTATCAATACCCGGTAAGTATTCCTACTGATGCAGCTGAAAGAAAGAAGTATGAAATCAATGCCAAAGCAGTGAATGTCTTATTGGGAAGCATGTCTGAATCAGAATTTGCTAAAGTGATGAGCTACATTCAGCAAAAGAGATATGGGACAAAATCATTCTAAGCTATGAAGGAGATACAAAGGTAAAAAATGAAAAACTCCAAACTCTTAGAATCGAATATGAAAATTTGAAAATGCATAGTGATGAAAATGTTGCCAGTTTCTTTCTTCGTCTAGATGATATTGTAAATCGGATGAGAAATTTGGGAGAAATCATAACCGATACTACTCTGGTTGAAAAATTCTTAAGATTCTTGACTTCAAAATTTGACTCTAAAGTTTCAGCTATTGAAGAAAGGCAAGATCTGCAAACTCTTACTATTGTTCAATTACATGGTATTCTGATTGCTTTTGAAATGAGGCAAGGAGGCCCTTCTCAAATCAAAGAAGCTGCTTTTAAGGCATCAGCAAAAGGAAAAGAAAAGGAAGTTGTCAAAGAATCCAACTATATATCTGAAGAAGAAGAAGAAGCAAATTTTGTGAGAAGACTTCAACTAGGTATCGGAAAGTTCAAAGGTAAGCTTCCTTTAAAATGTTTCAATTGTGGAAGAGTTGGTCATTATGCTGCAAAGTGTCCTTATAAAGAAACTTCGGCTAAAGGAAAAGAAGTAGCAAGAAGGAATAAGAATCGATCTAGCACAAGAAAAAGTTATTATACTAATGAAGACAGTGATGGATCATCTAATAGTGAGGAAGAATGTGAAGAAGACTTTAGACTTCTCATGGATTTTGAACAAAGAGAAGAAAAGGATACTTTTGTGGATGCTCTAGAGGAAAATGATTTTCTTGAAGAAAACAATCAACTCAAAGTAAGCCTAGAAGAAAAGAACATAATCATAGAAACTCTTGAAAATCAGCTTGAAGCAAAGGAAAAACACATTGAGGAATTGGAGTGTGAAGTAGTAAGTCTAAGGAAAGATAATGAGAAAGTGAAGACTCTCAATCTTAGATTTGCTAAAGGTTCAGAAACCTTAGATGAGATTATCAAGACACAACGGTCTCCTCTTGTAAAAATAGGTCTTGGATATACTGGGGAATCTTCCCAGACTTCAGCACCAAATTATCTGAAAGCAGTCACAACTGGTTCTCTTCATTCAGCCACTCAGCAAGGGAACAAAGGATCTTTACAGGTAAAGCATGATCATCTCAAATCAAGTATCACTAACAGGGAGATCCCTCAAAGAAGCAACAACCAACAGGTAAATTCAAATAGAAGATTTCATGATCGCAGAAATTTCTACTTCAATGGACAATGTTTCTCATGTCAAATTTTGGTCATAAAGTTGTTCAATGTGTTGCATATAAAACCATCATGACAAGAGAAGCAAGAAAGAAAAGGATGAATATTGAACCAAAGAAGAACACCTATAACAAATTTTCTCCTCTTCAAAATGAAGTTGAATGTACTTATTGCAATAACTTTGGTCATGAAGAATGTGAATGCAGGAGCAAGTTCCAGCCAAAAGAACATGTTCCCTCAAGCTCTAAAGTATGGAAAAAGAAAGAAATACAGGTTGAAAATTGTGGGATAGCATTATTTGCAGAAGGTGAAGAAAATCAATGGTACATTGATAGTGGGTGCTCAAGACACATGACAGGTGACAAAAGCAAACTTCTTACATATAATGCTCTAGAAAAAGAAAAGAAAGTTACTTTTGGAAATGATACTCCCGCTGTAATTAAAGGAAAAGGGTCAGTATTTCTAAAAGAAAAGGTGAAGGCTAATGATGTCATGTATGTGGATGGATTAAGGCATAACTTGTTAAGTGTAAGTCAAATGTGTGATCAAGGAACAAAAGTGGTCTTTAGTTCAAAGGAATGTGTGGTTCGTGATCTTGATACAGGTAAAATCATTATAAAAGGAAAAAGAAATCCTAGCAACCTGTATGTACTGAACGGCATAGATCAATGTTACTTGAGCAAGTCTTCAAAAAATTGGCTATGGCATAGAAGGCTGGGGCATCTGAGCTTCTCTCAAATCAACAAAGCAAGCAGACTTCAAGTTGTTCATGGTCTTCCCAATATTAATCTACCAGAAAGTATCATATGCAAATCTTGTCAATTCGGTAAGCAGACCAGAGTACGATTTAATGACAAAGAAGGATCATCAAGTGAGCCTCTTGAACTCATTCATACTGACATATGTGGACCTATGAGGAAAAAGTCACCACGTGGGGAAGAATACTATATCTTATTTATTGATGATTACTCTAGAATGTGTTGGATCAGACTCATTAAACACAAAGATGAAGCATTTGAAAAATTTCAGATCTTCAAAGCTTTAGTTGAAAATGAATTAGATCTAAAAATAAAGTGTCTTAGATCTGATCAAGGAGGAGAATATACATCAAATGAATTCTTTGAATTTTGTGAACAACATGGCATAAAAAGACAATTCTCTGTAGCAGGTACTCCACAACAAAATGGCGTAGCAGAAAAAATGAATAGAAAAATTCAACAAATGGCTAGAGCTATGCTCGATGATTCTGGAACTCCTGACATGTTCTGGGGAGAAGCAGCACATACAGCAGCTAACATTCTCAACAAGGCTCATGTTCGAGTAAATAGTGACAAAACTCCATATGAACTCTGGTATGGTAATTCTCCATCTGTGAAGCATTTTAGAGTTTTTGGAAGTAAATGCTTTATCAAAAATAATGATGAAAAGCTTGGCAAGTTTGAACCTAGATCAGATGAAGGGATATCTATTGGTTACTCATCTTCAAGCAAAGCATACAAATGTTACAATAAAAGGCTTCGAAAGATTGTTGAATGTATTGATGTTGTTATTGATGAGTCTCCTGCAGCTCCTAAAGAAGAAAAAAAAACAACAAAAGAAGATGATGGTGACCTATGTCCTTCTACATCAAATGATATAGACAATGGATCCAATGAAGAACCCAAAGATGATCTATCTGAAAAATATCCATCCAGATATGTGCAAAAAAATCATCCTGAATCTCAAATTTTGGGTGACAAGGAATCAGGTGTACGAACAAGGAGAACTCTTGTGGGATCTTCTAATCATCTGGCACTTCTATCCACAATTGAACCACACAATGTAAATCAAGCTAGCAAAGATGAATGTTGGAGGCAAGCCATGAATGAAGAGCTTGATCAAATTGAAAAGAATGACACTTGGGAATTGGTACCAAGACCACATGATAAAAATGTCATTGGAACTAAATGTATTTTCAAGAACAAGTTAAATGAGAATGGGGATGTTGTAAGAAACAAAGCTAGATTGGTCTGCAAAGGGTATACTCAACAAGAAGGTATATACTTTGAAGAAACTTTTGCTCCTGTAGCTAGACTTGAAGCCATAAGAATGTTTCTTGCTTTTTCAAGCTTCCAACAAATCAAAGTTTATCAAATGGATGTTAAATCTGCTTTTCTAAATGGTGATTTAGAAGAAGAAGTTTATATAGAACAACCAGAAGGATTCATTTTGGGAAATGATGAAAAACTTGTTTGTAGACTTAAAAGGCTCTATATGGTCTCAAACAAGCTCCAAGGGCATGGTATTATCGTCTTGACAAATATCTTCATCAACAAGGATTTTCAAAGGGGTCTGCTGATAGCAACTTATACACAAAAACTGAAAATGATAAACTATTTATTGTGGTTGTATATGTTGATGATATCATTTTTGGAAGTAATGAAGAATCTATGAGTCAGAAATTTGCTTCTGTCATGCAGCAAGAATTTGAAATGTCTTTACTTGGGGAACTAACATTCTTTCTTGGCTTGCAAGTGCATCAAACTGTAGATGGTATATTTCTATCACAAGAAAAATGTCTTAAGAAAATTCTGAAGAAGTATGGCATGGAAGAATGCAAACCTGTAAGTACACCAATGATAACCAGATGCAATCTCAGTTCTCATGATGATTCTCCCACGGTGAATCAACCAGAATACAAATCAATGATAGGAAGTCTACTTTATCTCACTGGAACTAGACCAGACATTATGCATGCAGTTGGGATTGTTGGACGATTCCAAGCTAATCCAAAAGAGTCTCACCTTCAGGCTGTTAAAAGAATTTTCAAATATCTTCAAGGAACTCAAGACTTTGGTCTATGGTATCCAAAGAATGCTGATCTTACTCTTCATGCTTACACTGATGCAGATTGGGCTGGAAGTGTTGATGATCGGAAAAGCACTAGTGGTGGTGTATTCTATATGGGACCCCGGTTAGTATCTTGGTTCAGCAAGAAGCAAAATTCTATTGCCTTATCTACAGCAGAAGCAGAATATGTGGCTGCCGCATCTTGTTGCACTCAACTCCTTTGGATGATGCAAACCTTACAAGACTTTCAAATCAAATGTACACCTCCTGTCCTCATTAAGTGTGACAATACAAGTGCCATCAGTATTTCAAAGAATCATGTTATGCATTTGAAGACCAAGCACATTCCCATCAAGTATCACTTCTTGCGTGAACAAGTGCTTGAGCAAAAGGTGAAGTTGGAGTATGTTCCCTCCAAAGAACAAATTGCTGATATCTTTACCAAACCTCTGCCCAGGGAAGCGTTCGAGTATCTAAGACAGAAGCTGGGAGTGTTCTCTACTAGTCAAAAGAACAAATCTGCATAAATTTAAAAGATGGTATTGGATACACGGTTTTCATGAAACACAGTCGTGTATATACGTGAGTTCATGCACAGAAAACTGCGTATGTCTGATTGCTGACAATTTTATGTTTGGAGTCATCTCTTTTCAGCACAGCTGCAGTGCTGCTTGGTATCTCTGAGACTGTTTGGTATCTCTGGTGGAGTTCCAGTGCTCATAATTCTTTCTCTAATGTTTTGATACAGATGCCTTGATGATTTGTTGGTGACAGTGTTCAGGATGCACAAACTAAGGGGCAGCCTTAGTCATCAGAAAAGGATGCTTGGATGGACAGTTTCAGGGGGAGCATTGGCTTTGCTGAGTATAAGGCATTGTTGGCATTCTGATGGTTCTGAAATATGTTCTCCTTCTTAAGGACTTTCGGGTGTTGGTTATGAAAAGTCATATTTGTATTTTGATAAAAAGGTCATGTTGAGACCCATGATGTAAAATTGTAATATTCAGTGATGTAAGGACTTGTCAAAGTTGTAAACCCACTTGGTTGGGTAGCTGAGTCAATTTTTGTAAACCCACTTGGTTGGGTACTTGAGTCTCATATGTAAATCCACTTGGTTGGATATTTGATGTAAGTATGAGTCCTTGGTGATAGGAAGTTCATAGAGTCATGTACTTCATTGGAAAATTTGTTTGAAGATTCAGCATGAACTCAGAGGGAGCTTGGTTACTTCTGTATATATCAGATCTGCAGAATGCTTCTTCCACATGAGGAGAAAAGGGGGAGAGTATGTTGGTTTTTGATCATCCTTTTGCCCTTGATGTCAAAGGGGGAGAGTGACATGGTGTTTGAATGGTGTCATTGTATTTCTGACATGGTGTTTGAATGGTGTCATTGTATTCTTAATGTACCTATCTGTTGTGGTAACCAAACACCATCGTGGTTGCCATCAAGTCCAAAGGGGGAGATTGTTGGCAATATGATGCAGAGTGTTGTCCTTGATGGCAACCCACTGAATGAAGATGAAGACATGCGATTGTTGACATGTGTTGTCCTTGATGGCAATCCACCTGATGAAGTTATTCTTGACGTGATGGACTTGGTAAATGATGTTTGTTAGCAATATGATGATAAATGTTGTCCTTGAAAGGCAACCCTCTTGATGAAGATAATGGCAACTTACTGGATGAAGTTGTGCTAAAACTGATGTATCTACAGTGAGTATAGAAGGCAATGAAGAAAGAAATTCAGCATGTGCTAAATATATGTTGAAAAGAGTATGTCTCTAGGCATACGCGGATTTGCCTAAGGGAAGTCGCGTATGCATGTGGGAAAGAATGTTCCAAGTCGCGTATGGCCAAAAGTGCTCTTAAAAGTGAAAGTAATGTAGTTTTTGGGCTCATGGTATTGTTTTGCAAAAGCGTCCAGGAATACCATCGGAAGTAATGTAGTTTTGGGCTCATGGTATTGTTTTGGCTCATGGTATTGAAAAAGGGGCTCATGGTATTGAAAAAGGGTAAACCTATATAAGGAAAAGAAATTCATTGTGCAAATCATGAGAGTGGGGCAAGATGTCTGAGCTTGAATGAATACTTCTCTGTGAAGTATATCTGTATGGAAAGGGTAAAGGCTTGATGATAGATCTGAATCTATGATGCACCAATGAAGAAAATGATGAAGAAGGGGATCTAGATCTGAAATGTATTTGTATCTACTAGATCTGTTTATGGAGTGATTAGATCTGTGATAAGGCGAACATCTGTCTGAAGTAAAGGGTTGAATCTGAACTGAATGTCTGATCTGAAGAAGTATGCAGCTCTGTAATGATTGAAGATCCATACGCTACTTCGCCGCAGAGGAAGCGCGTATATACGCGGCTTCGCTGAAGAAAAAGCGCGTATGCGCAGTGAATTTTATGTACAGATGTATACGCTAGTTTATATGAACGAAGCGCGTATATACGCGACATCAGAGAAAGGAAAGCGCGTATGCAAACTAGGGTTTGCTGAAGTATGGGGTATGAAATTTTTGATCTGATCTGCTCTGTTTTAGCTATCTGTTGTTGGTGTTTGACTGTGCTTAAATGTATGAAGAGGGTCCAGTCTGAAAATATGATGAAACGTGGCCTGCAAGTTGTGTCCTAGAGGAAGCTTTGGATCCAGTGTGAAAATTGATGAAACGTGGTCCATAGAGGTGCTGAGGGTTGTAGCCTTTAGTCAGGGGGTTGTAGCTCCCTTCCAGGTGAGGCTGGTAAACGAGATCAGGGGGTCGTATCTCCCTTCCAGGAGAGGCTGGTAAACGAGTCAGGGGGTCGTAGCTCCCTTCCAGGTGAGGTTGGTAAACGAGATCGGGGGGTCGTAGATCCCTTCCAAGAGAGGCTGGTAAACGAGCGCAGGTGGGTGCCTGCGTGCTGGTAGAGTCTACACCAGCACATATGTTGTAAGATGTTTTCTATATAATAAAATATTGAAGGCTGAGCAACTGCAGCGGTGGTTTTCTCCCGACTTGGGTTTCCACCTAAAAATCCTGTTGTTCATGTGTGATGCTTTGTGTGATGGTTTATTCTGTTCTTACTGCACATGTCTACTATTTATTAAACATCTGATGAATGAATGATGAAATGATATAAGTGAATAATTAATGACATAATTAGATCTCTGTGTATACGCAAGTTTCATAAAGGGTATCCGCGTATATACGTGAGTCTGTATCAGGAAAGTAGCGTATGGGTTTCAGAAGAAAGAAAAAGTAAAAGTTTTGAATATGCAGTAAATACTGATTCACCCCCCCCTCTCAGTATTTTTCCCAACAAAATGCAGGTATGAAGACATATTATGAAGACAGGGGGCATTCAAGACATCAAATGAGATGCAACTAATTGAAGACCAAGGAAAAATGGCAAGAATTCCAAGGTATGAGTAAAAATTTATTTCAAATAGCATTTAAAACACATTTTTACATAGTTATGAACCATAGCTCCATTATGTGCAATGATTATGTTGAAAAACTCCGTAACCATTCCACGATCTTTATATGATTCGCCCATAATCCTTGCACTCATTTTCAAACAGTCCATAATCGAGCCTCTGATCTTCAGTCATACTCCGATACTCCACCTGTGATGAAGAAACGTAGTTGATTTGACTACGACTTCTTTTAGCCGCATGAAATCCATAGCTGTTGTATAAACGTGCTTACATTTACTCTGCAGCCACCAAATTTTAAACACTGCTGGATGTGTTATACTCCTCCTATTGTTCTATTAATCTCACAGCCGCATTTCCACCGAGCTCACGTAACCCTTATCTGTTCCGCTTCACCCCATTTGTTCTCTATTACGCTACAGTCTGTATACCCATTCTCTCATATCTACCTACAGTCATCATGCTCATTTCCGCTCATTTAGCCGTCTTACCTCCATTAAACCCTCCTCACGTAGACAAGTTTTAAAAGAGCAGAAAGAAGGATGGGTCAGTTGTTGAGAATAGAACCAGAAGGACCTAAATTCATGGAAGGATACTCGCAAGTCAGAGATTTATTGAAAATGGAAAAGTGGCTTCGGTTCATCCAAAAGTTTAGAGTCTACCATAAAGAGGTGACAAAAGCTTTTGCAAGGTATTTCAATGGCCTGAAGGTAGATATTGGGGACCTTAAATTCACAGTGAATGAGGCATCCATAGCAGCTGCCATAGAACTTCCTCAAAAAGGTGAATGATTGTTCAAGAACAAAAGCATTAGTGATGAAACTTGGAGAATGATCTTGCGTAACCCAGGTATGGATGTAACTATTTTTAAAAAGGGAATTCCTTTTCATGCTTTGAAAGAGGAGTGGGCTACTTTGATGCTAATTATTCAAAAAATTTATCACCTGTGAGGGCCGTTTTGGGTCCATGTATATGTATCATACTCGGTTGCTGATGAATATTCTAAACAACCAGATCCTCAATCTGCCATACTTTTTATTGAATAGTTTGAAGAAGATTTCTGTGACCATTCAGAAGCATTTAGGGGACGTGGAGCCACATTTGTATCACCATGGTATTGTGAGAATTTTGATTGAAAACTAGTTAAAAGAGAAAAAGGACACATGGGAACAATTTTTTATTAGAAACTTTTTTGAAGAACCTCAAGAAATTCTTGAGGGTAGTACATCAAGAAGGAGTAGGAGGAAGAGAACAAATGATGAAACTCAAAACACTCCTACTACTACAATTGAAAGAACTAGTGGAGAAGGGAGATTGTCAAAGAAGAGGAAGGAAGAAACCAACGGTAAAAAGCCAATAACATCAAAAGAGAGAAAAAGTATTGAGGCTATGCATCAAACCCCTTCCTCCGAAGAAGATCATCTAGTGTTATCTGATAGACTAGTTCATCTTCAGGAACAGTCATCTATGGCCAAAAAGAGGGGAAAAGAAAAACAAAAAGGAAAAGATAGTGGTCCACAGCATGTAAGAAGAAGTTCCAGACTTAAAGGGAAGTTGAGGAAAACACAAACGAAAGGACCCCATTTCATTGATTTGGGAGAAGAAACATCTGAACAATCCCCAGCTAGCCATAGTCCATCTCATTCTCAGTCAGACATTGAACATAGTTCATTTCATTCTCAGTCAGATATTGAACATAGTCCATCTCATTCTCAGCCAGACGTTGACATGAGCCCTTTTCAACCAGATTTTGAAGCCAATTCTCCTCCACGGAATTTTGGGGACATCGCAATAAAAACAACACCTGAGATAGACCCAAAGAAGAAAGAAGTATATGATTATATAAAATCTTTAGAAAGGGTAGCCACGGGTCCCAGCACTTCATCCACTCAGCCTCACACAGCAAAGGAAGATCCCGTCCAATCATTGAAACAAGAAGTATTTGAATTGGAGATTTTAAATAAACACATTAAAAATGAAAATGAGGCATTGAAGGAACAAAGCAAACTGGACAAGATCATTCATGACAATACCATGCTACATCTGGGACTATGGCAGAAAAAGAACAAAAAATTGAAAAAGAAATGCCAGAAGTTAAGTAGAGCATTGGTTAATATCAAATTCAGGTGCTTGATGAAGAAGCCCAGGATGTTAGCAGCACCAAGGAAGAGGAGGAGAGGACTGGATGTACTGGCTGAAGTGTCAAGGCATATGAATTGAAGAAGGATTATCCAAATTTTGGTTGCATGAGGACATGCAACACCTTCACAGTGGGGGTATGTTGAGTCTCAAATCTGCATCTTTCTTATACACCTTTCCAAACCTTTTTCATTCACCTGGACCTTCTCAGTCACCAATATCATTGCATATTAATTGTAAAAGAGCTTTTAAAATGGTTTTTAATTATGTTTTTTGTCTGTTGTTTGATTTAGATTTTTTCTCATTTAGCTGCGGAATCTTGTCACTTTAAGCAACCGCTGCAACTTTCCGCAGCCATTTTGTCAAAGTCTATGTTGCATGTGTCTTCAGGAAAATCGAGACACATGGGAAAGTTCAAAATGACATGGACATGGATCGTGTCCTATTGGATCGGTCGAATTCATCTCGAAAGGCTGTGGTCAAAGGTGGCCAAGTGGTGGTCAACCGTAGAGTCCCACGGTGACAGAACTCTGTTTCTCATCACGTGGAGATTTGCGTGGCCGTTTCTAAAACACGGGAGGCACATCAACACCTGTAAATGGCTCCATAAGCCGAATCCAACATCCACTCTCCATATATTTACTCCTCACAGCGGCCATAATGCTAAATATCTGGACATAATGGTTCACGTGTCTTCCTTCAACGCAGACTTTAGGGAATTAGTTATATCTCTCTCTGCTATAAATAATGCATTCTCATACGCATAATAGTTAGAGATCTTTGGTAGCTCTGTAATGTAATTGTATCGCCATTGTGCTGTGACATTTTTTCTTTGTTATGACTGCATTTTAATATATGAGAAGACCTTGTTCAAAAGCGTAATTCGTATTTGAAAACTGCTCCCCGAGCTCTGTACAGAGGGCGCCTGCACACGCTGAGGTTTTGTGTATTACTGTATAGTTTCTTGTTTTATTTATTTAAGTTCATTGTGCCATAGTCATTCATGTATATATATATTACATCTTTCATGGTATTTACATTTCATCTCTGTCCATAATCTACATTTTACTTCTGTCCATAATCTTTTATGTTTTATGTTGTTGTTAACTGATCAGTGTTCTTGTTTCAGATTACAATAGGCAGCCTGGGCATTTGCACATCTTTTTCATAATGACTAATGACATGGAATGAATATTCTCGTTCTACTGATTTCCTTTTCTTAGTGTTTGTTTAATTCCAGCACTGTTTTGTTATTTCAGTCTTGCACATTTGCTTTAGTAGTTAGATTAGATATTAAACTGTTCATGTCATTTTCAGTTACCTCCGAAAGCCATAGCGAGACTAATGGTGAGGGATTGAAGTATGAGTGTATAATTTGATATTAGTTTACTTTTCTGCAAGTTAGATATTGGACTGTTCATGTCATTTTCAGTTACCTTCGAAAGACATAGCGAGACTAATGGTGAGGGATTGAAGTATGAGTGGATAGCTTGATATTAGTTTCCTTTTCTGCAAGTTAGATATTGGACTGTTCATGTCATTTTCAGTTACCTCCGAAAGCCATAGCGAGACTAATGGTGAGGGATTTAAGTATGAGTGTATAGTTTGATATTAGTTTATTTTTCTGCAATTTAGATATCAGATTGCTCAAGTTGTTTTTGATTACCTCCGAAAGCCATAGCGAGACTAATGGTGAGGGGTCAGAATATGAGTTGATGTAATTTGATTTTAGTTTTACTTTACTTGCAATCTTTTCTTTGAGTAACAGTTTCTTTTTTGTTTAGACAACAGTAAGGGTAATAGTTTTCATGATCAATAGTTCACTGCTTGTTTAACTAGGATAGCAGCACATTTTCATTTCCTTTTAAGAACTAATTTTCTCATTGTATGTTGCAAAATCCTTTTGAAGTTTGAAAGTTTGGTAAATCATTATAAAGGACATCATTGCCTTGAACAAACATAACCATACTTGTCTTTTAGAATTTTCATTAGGAAACCAACCAAGATAAAAAGAAAAAAACCAAAAACGACAAAAATGTAAGAGATAGGTTATCTTGCACATATAGTGCGCCACACTTCATCAGCTTACGAATCCCGGATTGACAAATTAATGTAGCAATTTAGGACACACTAAATTGACCAAACAATTACATAGAGAAATTTGTTTTACCAATTTGGATCGTCGTTCATGATATCATCAAATTAGAATGAAGATTGAAGATATTCCAAAAACACCATTTCGAACTCATGATGGTCATTATGATTTTTTGTCATTATTTTTAGCCTTACCAATGCACCTTCTACATTTCAAGGGTTAATCAATTCCATATTCAAACCCATCCTCATAAAAGTTTTGTTAGTATTTTTTGATGATATACTAATCTAGATGAGGGCTTGGAAGGATCATGTTCAACATGTTGACAAGGTGCTCAAACTACTAGAGGAGAAACAATTATATGAAAAAACCTCGAAACGTTTCTTTGGAGTACAAGAGGTGGAATATATCGGTCATATTGTATCTCATGATGGTGTCAAGGTAAACCCTAACAAAATTAAAGCCACAAAGGAATGGAAAGTCCCCACAACCATAACATTGGGGGAATTTTGAGGTCTAAAATGGGCCTCCTAGGGAAATTATAAAATAATAGTGGAAAAAATCTAATAAGATTTGATGACACCATCAAATTTTAGAGGGAAAAATGAAAAAACTACTTTTTAAATTCATATTTTCAACTTATCTCCCAAAGTTTTTACTCAATTTTCGAGCGGGAGTACTCGTTGGATGCGGAATTTAATTCCCCATCCAAGGAGTACCCATTTTGCATACTTTCGATGGGTCCTACTACACGAAAAATGAGAAATACATAAAAAACGTGATTACAATCACGTTTTTTATGTATTTCTTATTTTTCGTGTAGAAGAGTTCATCAAAAGTATGCAACATGGGTACTCCTTGGATGATGAATTAAATTCCACATCCAACGAGTACTCCCGCTATAAATTTGAGTAAAAATTTTGGGAGATAAGTTTAAAATACGAGTTGAAAAAGTAGTTTTATTATTTTATTTTATTTTAATATTTTTACTTTTTTACTCCAAAAATGGTGAATCATCCATTATGGATGACATCATCATCTTGAATCCTATTGGTTGTTATAAATTTTATTTTTTTTGTGCATTTTTCTTATGAGGCCCATTTTAGACCTAAAAATTCCCCTAATGAGTAGTTCCAAGGATTTCTCAGGTTACCTTGGTGTTATCACAAGTTTGTTAAGAATTAGGAGAGAATAGTAGCACCTCTAAAATAATTATTGAAGAAAGATGTATTTTCATGTACTCTTGAAGAAACTAAGGCCTCTTAACATCTTAAAGAAGCAATGTGCCTAACACCGGTCTTATATATGGGAGACTTTATAAAAACCTTTATTGTGGAATGTGATGCCTTAGGAAATGGAATTGGTGTTGTTCTAATGCAAGAAGGAAGACCCATTCCTTTTGAAAGTGATACAATCAGAGGAAAGTATTTAAAAGAAGATATTTAGGAGAAGGAAATGTTGGCAATATTACATTCACTAAAGAAATGGTTATCTGACCTAATGGGAAGACAATTCAAGGTAAAAATTGATCAAGATAGTCATAAACACTTTTTGGACATGGAATATCTTCAGAAGAGAAGCAAAAATGGGTCACAAAGATGTTGGGTTATGACTTGGAAATCATCTACCAAAAAGGGAAGCTAATTGTTGTTGCAAATGCACTCTCAAGAAAGGATGAAGAGGTCAAAGCATTACTTTATTCCATTTCTATTATCCAACCAGTTTGGATAACCAAAGAAAGGGATGAATGGAAGAAGGATGGAGAAGTGTGGACACACATTCAAAATTTTTAGCAAGATCTTCATACATCTAATGCATTTAGTTGGAAAAAATATTCCTTGTGGTAGAAAGATCACTTATATATTTGTAATAATTACAAAATAAAACAAAAGATTATTTTATAATTGCACACTTTTCCTTTAGGAGGAGACTTGGGATTTTTAAAAACACTCCACAGGGTGAAGAATGAATTTTTTTGGGATGGCCTTAAATCTAATATTCAAATGTTTGTGGCCGAATGTTTATTTTGCCAGTAAAATAAAGTTGAGATAATCAAGAGCTCGGGTTTTATACAACCTTTATTCATTCCACGTCAACATTGGGAGGAGATTTCAATGGATTTTATCACAAGTTTACCTGATTCTGAAGGAACGAATGTCATCATGGTGTTAGTTGATAGACTTACCAAGTATGCACACTTTTTTTCATTATATCATCCATTTAAAGTAGGTATATTTTCTACTGCATTTATGGAAACAATTAAAAAGATACATGGAAACATGAATATTTTCGTAAGCGACAAAGATCCCATTTTTATTGGAAATTTTTGGATGGAATTATTTTCTTGTTTCGGTACTCAACTAGCTCATAACTCATCTTATGATCCTCAATCTGATGGTCAAACTGAGATAGTGAACAAATGTTTGGAAGGATATCTTCGTTGTTTTGTATCTAATAAACAAACACATTGGGTCAAGTTGTTACCTCTGGCTGAATGGTGGATATCATCCATACTGCATACTGCAGCAAAAACGACCCCATTTCTGGCACTTTATGGATATCATCCATCGTCCATCACATCATATTTAAGAGAGAATTCTAAGTTTCAAGAAATGTAAGATCACATCAAGCATCAACATCAAGCTCTCCAAATCTTAAAGGATAGCCTAAATTTTGTGCAAAATCGAATGAATCAATAGGAAGATCAACATCGCAGTGAGAGAAGTTTTTATGTAGGAGACTGGGTATTTTTACGGCTATAACCATATAGAAAATTTCTCTCAAGGAAGCTAAGAAGGATAATAATTTTTCTACGAAGTGCTATGGTACTTACAAGGTGTTGCAAAATATTGATACTATGGCATATAAATTGGAGCTTCCTGCTTCCTCGCGAGTGCATCTAGTTTTCCATGTTTCATGCTTAAAGAAGGTTAGAGGTGACAAACTTACAGCTCAAACAATATTGCCAAAATTTGATGAGGAAGGAAAAATCATATTGGAACCTGAAGCAGCTACGGAAACAAGAACTCGAAAGCTACGAAATCGATCAATTTCAAAGTATCTCAGCAAGTGGAAGAACTTGCACGCTGAAGATTCTACATGGGAGGATGAAAAATTTATACAAAAACATCCAGAGCTAGTCAAGCATTGAGGACAATATTTTTTTGAAGGAGACAGGCATGTTAGGTCCTTGTATTACTAGTATAGTCCCTTATTCTTGTTATCTTAGCCCTGTTATTTTTATTATTGTACCCCTGTAACCCCCATATTGTTATTACTGTGCTCTTAAATTATTGTTGTTAGGTCGACTAGGATTATATGGTGACCCCATGCACTGCTATATATAGAAGGATTTTTTTTCATTTGTATCATCCAAGAATTGTTTATTTATGTAATATAAAGGTTTTTTCCCCCTCCAAGTGGCTTATTTCTAAGGCATTGATTTATATTTTCTTCTATTTTTGGAGTTCGTTTCATAACACAGTCATACTTTGTTAGATTTATCGAACCCTTATTTAGTTAGAAGCATCCATTATGTTTAATCACTTATTTATTGACCATATTTCTACAAAATCAACTAGAAACATATATAGTATTAAGAAAAACTATATCTCCATGAAGAATTCATTGAAATACGATAGAAATATGGAAGAAATAATTAGACGACCTCTTCAGCAAGCTTCAGACAAACCTAAATTTAATGCGCACTTTTGTTGAACTGAACCCACATGCATCGACGCTTTCACCATGATGAACCAACATATAGATCTGCAAATATTATAGGACTGTGTAACTCTTCAGAATAATTATTTAGCTCAGATCATATCCTTCACTTCAACAAATATTCGTGAGATCACATATCTAAACATTTAACAAACAGATTAAGTAAATACATAGTCACTTTAGGTCTAGAGATACCAATCCATCATAATATCCATAGGTTCATCATTATTTTAGATCTATTAATCAATTGTAACCCATTCCATGGAGATATACTTCATAGTTAAGTATTCATTCAATTCCCATACACATCCACACTAATTTTCACTATGATATTCACCTCCTTATATAGTTTGAGCCTTTACCAATACCATGAGCCAAACCACACAAGTTTTGATGGTATTCTTGGAAGGAATCAAATAGACGATATAACACTCAATACTGTGGGCTAATACCATGGTAAGGACTCTTGGTATTATAAAATGAGTGTGTAAGTACATACACGACTTGCCTTCTTCGTAACCAGGTGTATATCCGAATTATCTTCATAAAAACAGCATATATAATAATTCTAGATGTATACATCGGTTGCCTTCATCAAACTTACGGGCACACTTGGGTTGCTTTCATCTGTTATGAAACCAGCTCCAAAAATAGAAGAAAAGAGAGACCAACGCCTTAGAAATCAGCCACTTCGAGGGGGTAACCTCTAATAAATTACATATATGAACAATTCTTGGATGACACAAGTGACGAAAACTTCCTTCTATATATAGGAGTCCATGGGCCCACAATATAATCCTAGCGGATCTAACAATAGAAATGTAAGGGCACAACAATCACAATATTGGGGTTACAGGTGTACAACAATAACTATAACGGGGCTACAGTAATAACAATAAGGGACCACACTAGTAATATAGGGACCTAACATGCCCCTCTCCTTCAAAAAACTGTTGTCCTCAATGCTTGAGTAGCTCTGGGTGCTTATGTATAAAATTCTCATCCTCCCATGTAGAATCATTAGTGGCTAAGTTCTTCCACTTGATGAGATACTCTGAAATTGATCAATTTCATAGTTGTTGAGTCCTTGTTTCCATGACCACTTTAGGTTCCAATATGATTTTTCCTTCCTCATCAATTTCTGATAATATTGTTTGAACGCCAATATTTTCACCTATAACCTTCTTTAAGTATGAAACATGGAAAACTGGATGCACTCACAAAGAAGTAGGAAACTCCAATTTTTATTGAATAGTACCAATCCTTTGCAACACCTTGTAAGGACCATATTACTTTAGCGATAATTTATTATCCTTCTTACCTTACTTGAGGGACATTTGTTTGTATGGTTTTAGACATAAAAATAACCACTCTCCTACATCAAAACTTCTCTCGCTGTGATGTTGACTTTCCTGTTGTTCATTCGATTAATTTAGGTTATCCTTTAAGAGTTGGAGAACTTCTTGTTGATGCTTGATGTGATCTTCCACTGCTTGAACCTTAGAATTTTCTCTTAGATATGATGTGATGGACAGTGGATGATATCTATAAATTACCATAAATGGTGTCATTTTTGCTGCAGTATAGAAGGAAATGTTATACCACCATTCAGCGAGAGGTAACCACTTGACCCATTGTGTTTGTTTATCAGATACAAAACAACGAAGATATCCTTCCAAAAATTTATTCACTATCTCAGTTTGACCATCAAATTGAGGATGATAAGATGTGATATGAGCTAATTGAGTACCCAAACAAGAAAATAACTCTGTCCAAAAATTTCTAGTAAAAATGGGATCTCTCTCGCTCACAATAACCTTTGGGTTTCCATGTAGCTTTTTAATTGTGTCCATAAATGTAGTAGCAACTGTAATTGCTTTAAATGGATGAGATAATGCACAAAAGTTTTCATACTTGGTAAGTCTATCAAATACCACCATGATGACACTCTTTCCTTCGGACTTAGGTAAACCTGTGATAAAATCCATTGAAATCTCATCCCAACGTTGAATTGGAATGGATAAAGGTTGTAGAAGACTCAATGTGTTAATTGTGTCAACTTTGTTTTGCTGGAAAACCAAACATTCCACCACAAACTTTTGAATACCAGATTTAAGGCCATCCCAAAAAAATTCTTTCTTCACCCTGTCGTAAGCTTTTAAAAATCATGAGTGTCCTCCTAAAGGAGAAGTGTGCAACTCCAAAAGAATATTTTGTTGAAGTTGGGAATTATTACAAATATATAAGAGATCTTTGTACCATAAGGAATCATTTTTCCAACTAAATGTATCTGATGTACTAGGATATTGTTGCAACTTTTGAATGACTATCCACACTTCTTTTTCCTTCTTCCATTCAACCCTTGCTTTCTTTATCCAATTTGGTTGGATAATAGAAATGGCACAAATTAATGCTTCCACCTCTTCATTCTTTCTTGAGATTGCATCAACAACAAAATTTAGCTTCCTTTTTTTGTATATTATTTCAAAATCATAACCCAACATCTTTGTGACCCATTTTTGCTACTCTTCTGAAGATATTCTTTGTTCCAAAAAGTGTGTAAGGCTATCATGATCAATTTTTATCTTGAAGTGCCTTCACATTATGTAAGGTCATCATTTCTTTAGTGCATGTAGTATTGCTAACATTTCCTTCTCATAAATAGCTTTCTGTAAATATTTTCCTTTGATTGGATGACTTTCAAAAGCAATGGATCTTCCCTCTTGCATTAAAGCAACACCAATTCCATTTCCTGAGGCATCACATTCCACAATAAAGGTTTTTGTGAAGTCTGGTGTAGCTAAGACCGGTGCAAAGCATATTGCCTCTTTAAGATGTTCAAAGGACGTAGTTCCTTCAAGAGTCCATGAAAATGCATCTTTATTTAATAATGTTGTTATAGGTGCTACTATTCTCCCATAATTATTAACAAACTTTCGATAATACCCTGTTAACCAGAGAAATCCTCGGAACTACTTTATGGTTGTGGGGACTTTCCATTCCCTAATGGCTTTAATTTTGTTACAGTCTACCTTAACACCCTCGTGAGATATAATGTGACCCAGATATTCCACCTGTTGTACTCCAAAGAAACATTTGGATGTTTTTTCATATAATTGTTTCTCCTGCAATAGTTTGAGTACCATGTCAACATGTTGAACATGATCCTTCCAAGACCTGTTGTAGATTAGTTTATCATCAAAAAATACTAGCACAAATTTTCTAAGGAAGGGTTTGAAAATGGAATTCATCAACCCTTGAAATGTAGAAGGTGCAATGGTAAGGAAAAAAGGCATGAAAAAAAATTCATAATGACCCTCATGAGTTTGAAATGTTGTTTTCCGAATATCTTCAGTCTTCATTCTAATTTTATGATATCCTAAACGAAGACCTAACTTGGTAAAATAAATTGCTCCATGTAATTAATCCAATAATTTGTCAATCACAGGAATGGTAAATTTATCTTTAATGGTGAGCTTATTAAGCTCCCTATAATCTAGACATATGTGGCATGATCCTTTCTTCTTGTGCAACAATACTGATGCAGAAGAGAAAGAACTTTGACTAGGTTGAATTATACCACCCTCTAACATTTATGCAATCATACATGTTGTGCACTAAATTGAGGTCATAAATTATCAACCAGGGTCAGTAAACTGCTGAAGTGTGGTGCACTATATGTGCCTAGGTATCTGTTTATCACTATGTTGTGTTTAGTGTTTTTATGATGTTTTTGGTTTTATGGTTTTATGTTAAAAATGAAAGCACTAAATGTTCATGAAGGACAGTTGTTGGACACACTAAAAACAGAGAAAAACCTATTCTAAACTGTGTAAGGAACTAAAGAACATAAAATGTAAAGTTTGATAATGACTCCTAGTAAGAAAACAAATCACAACATGAACTCAATAACTCATAGCATGAACTCATCCAGTTCATCCATTAGGAATATGTTGGAATAGTTTGATAAAAGAACAAGTTTAATACAAATGAGGTTCTCCTAAGGACACAATCATCTTACAATATTACAAAGAATCTCATCCATGGCTAGAGGTTTATTGGAACACAATTGAAAAGAGATTTTTTGTAGCACAATAAGATTTCTACACTAAATTAACTTGTAATGTTAAGATTACTCCATTCTGCAGCTCAGCTTGTCACTAGTAAACCTCATCCAAAAGTTAGATATTTTCTAAAATAGTTTTTGGAAAGAAAGGTTTAATTGTGAATTTGAGAAGGATTGTAGAATAATCAAGGCCTTAAATTGATATTACTAACTCCTATCCAGATGATGATGTATTAATAAAAATTCAGAACAAAAGAAGTTTTGTAAATAATGAAGGCCGTGGAATCTAGTGTTAACAATTAATACTACTTAAAGAACAATGGATAACACTGAGAATGCAATTGATCAAACTTGAAATACAGTGACCACAACTAAACTACAGTGCCATTAACCTAACTTGAAATATAGTGAACAAAGTTGAACTAGAATGCCACTAATCTAACTTGAAATGTAGTGAATTAAAACTGAACTACAGTTCCATTATCAAACTTGAAATATAGTGACAGAATTAAACTAAAATGACATCTACCTTTGGAGTGCTACAACTAAACTAAGGATGCAACTAATTACTAGAATGTTTCAGCTCTATCTCGTTCAGTATTAGTGGTATTTTGGAATAGTTTGTATAACGGGATTGGCTGCAACATGTTATGTAAATGAACATGAAAACATAAAATTCAACAAAATACAACAAAGCTCTAAAACACCACAGCTATGTCCCATCCGAAATTAGTGATATTTTGGAAGAGTAGATAAGAATGAGACTAAGCTGTAGCATGTAATGCAAATGAATAAAAACTCAAAGTTCAGAAAGTCAATTAAACTAGGAATGAAATGAGGCTAAATTACTTATCTAAATTATATGAACAAAGCTCCTCAGGTAGCAAGGGCCCTCTACCACTAGATTAGCATGCAAATCTACTAAAGATTGACTCTTCTCATCCAATAAAATGATGTTTCTTTCATTAAATGAGAAATTCTTCAAAACAGAGTATTTACGGCCTTCAAAGATCTAGCAACAAAACAAAATCTAACCAATAGTTTCTCGGTCTCCCGAGTCATACTTATAATGAAGTTACATAACTACTCTTTGATAAAAATAGGGATAAGTGTCTTTCCCACTTCTAATCAAATTAAAACTCTTATTAATAGTTTTGTGCTTAACTGCGGACATCTGTAGTGTCCGTGTTTTGATAGGAAACTGCTTCTCTTCTACGTGCATAACCGCTTTGATACTTTAACTCAGACTTCGTGGGGAGCAAGATATGATGGGGAGGTGTTGTGGATTTCACCCATATGTCTTTTTCTTTGCAGTGACACCTGGAACCTACATAAGCATGAGGATGGCTGCAGAACAGACGACTGGCTACGAAATGCCTGTATTTTGTAGCCGAGTCTTAGTCAAAATTACTACACCAACAAAATCATAAAAACATGGCAAGTTAGTCATTATATAAATTCTTAAAGAAATTTTAATTAATCCTATTGATCATTTAAGCCTATAATTGATTAGGGACAAAGAAAATTAAGTAGAATGTGGTGAAAGAGAAGAACATCTTTGGGGCTCAACATACCCCCACTGCAAAGTTTTTGCATGTCCTCATGCAACTACTCCATGCACTCTGAGACCTATGCTAGGACATCCAACCCTTTTCTTTTGCTTTGTCTGACAGTCAATGGTCTTCTGGGCTTCGTTATGACTAACTTGAATCTTAAATTTGTAAGTGCCATGCTTAGCTTTTTGTTTTTCTTCTTCAATTTTTCACCGGTCTTGTACAATTTCTCCATTTGTAGAGACAGAGTTGAATTCATATCACTTTTTAGTTTCACCTGCTACCTCAAAATGTCATTCCCATTCTTGATATGCCTATTGAGTACTTCTAACTCATACTTATCTCTTCTTAGCACATAAATTTCAGATTTTGGTGGGCTATGAGTTCTGTCTCTACTTTCTGAAGCTCTCCTCTCTAATGACTCAATATAATTGTAAACTTGTTGTTGTGCTGGGTCAATTTCTGGAGTTTCTTCATCCTCAATGTTTATGATCCCTATTTGTCTAACCTCTGTTTTCTTTAGTATAACTCTAAGTCTGTGGCTCCGTCTTGGTTGAGATGGCCCTTCACCTCTTTCTTTGGCATATCTTTTTATTATCGTCTCCTTCTTAATTTTCTTCTTTATTTGAGCCAACTTCTCAAAAATCACCTCTTCACTATCCTCTTGAGTTGATTTACTAGTTTCAACTTCAATAGATTTGGAAGTTTCCCTTCTCCTGCTTCTTCTTGTAGGTTTGCTTTCAGGTGGAGATTCTTTGGGTTCCTCAAAATGGTTCCTCACTAGAAATTCTTCCCAATTATCTCCCATTTTACTCAAATGATGTTCAATTAAGATTTTGACTAAACCATGGTGATACAAAGTTGTTTCTAGAAATTGAACCCTTTTTTGAAGGTTCGAGGCCATTCTTTTCAGACTATGAAGTAGGAAAAAGGGAAAATTAATTTCCTCATCTAAGAAATGCATCATTAACCGAATATGGTAGACATAGAGAGTACCAAATCTACCTTCACAGGTGATAATTTTTTGCAAAATGAGTAACATGTTCCTCCTCTTATTCTTTAATGCCGAACTAGGAATACCATTTTTAAAAATGGAAACATCCATACCTGGAGTCTTAAGCATTTGCCTCCATGCTTCGTTATGGAATTCCCTATTTTTGAACCACCTTTCTCCTTGTCTAGGTAGTTCCGTTGCCTCTGCAATGAAAGCCTCTGTAACAGTGAATTTAATGTCTCCTATTTCGACCTCGGCTCCATTGAAGGACCTTGCAAATGTTTTAGTCACCTCTTTGTGAAAACCACTAAATTTCTCCAAAAATTGCAACCAACTTGCTTGCTGTAACATTTCTCTAATTTTTGGATATCCCTCCAAGTACTTGATTCCAACCGGTTCAGTCCTCACTATTATACCCATAGCTTTTCTTCCAACCTTTAGTTTATTGCTCCTCTTCTCACAGTGAAAATGGCTGTTAAAGAGATATTTCTGCCCCAAAGATGTTTCCTCTATTTTACAGAGTGGAATGGCTAAGTATTGGCTGCGGAAATGAATGATATGGAGTGGTTTTGAAATGAGTATAATGCAGTGAGGTGGTTCATATGAGTTGAAAGCTAACACGGAAGAAAAGACTGCGGAGATATTTCGTTAAGAAATTCAAAATCATCATTAAATACTTTGGCCTAATGACGTGACTGATCAAATCACTTCAGCACTTTAACCGTTAAGTTTTAAATGATGATCGGATATGGAAAAATGGAAGGGTTTTTTTTTTTTTTTCAAAGTTTTTATGATATGGTTGATAGGCATGATCAACACGACTAATTAAAATAACCTTTTTGAATCATATATGACTTAACTATGCTAAAATTTTCATGATTTGTTACCTTAATAATTTCATACCTTTGCCTTTGCTTTGATTTTCTTTGTGGTTTTTGATATGCCTTGTCCTCAATCATTGATCTTCAATTCCTCATAACTTATTTGATTTTGCTTGTTGTCTTGGATATGCAGGATCAATTTGTTGCTAAATCAGGTGATTACTGGATAGTGCCTTCAGGGTCTCTGGTTGCAGAATGTCTGTCTGGCTGCAGAATGTCTGACTGGCTGCAGAATGTCTGATTGATTGCAGAATGTACCTGTAGAAGTCTTAAAACATGGAATGGAATGGTTTGAAGCATGAATGGAATGTTGGAATGTTGTATGAAATGAATTAAAATGGATAATGAAATATGGTGTAATGGAGTATGGGTGAAGTCAATAATGGGATGAAATGAATCACAATTATGAAGTGGAGTGAAAAAGTGGCCTATAACTTCTGATGTGTATTCTTCAATTGCAGAAAAGATCAAATTTAAAAATCTGAGATGGAAATTAGGTGGATCGTGGAATAAAATGAATGAAGTATGGATGAGATGAAATGGAGTATGAAATGAAATGGAGTATGGATGAATGGAGTGAAATGGATCATAAGTGGGATGTGAATCACTTATGATTTTATGATAGCTGCTTGCAGAGAAAAAAAACAAACTTGAAAAGCTAAAGTGTCAGAAAGATTCTGATTTTCACTCTATCTTTTCTGTATAAACATGCTGATCAAAGATTAGTTTTCATGTTTATACTTTTTTTTTTTCAAATATCTAACTTCAGAAAATTCAATTAAGTTGATGAAGAAGAAAAATTCTTCTTCATTAACTTCACATCACTGTTTTCTTGGAATCTTTTGACAAATTCTTCTCTTGAAAGTGGCTTGTGATATTGTTTCAATCTATGACCATTAGCAAGAAAAGTGACCTTTTCTTCATCTATTGTCCTAATTTTTATTGCTCCATTGTCAAAAATTCTTATAATTTCATATGGCCCAAGCCAATGTGTTTGGAATTTACCTTGAAAATCCTTGAACGTTGAATCAAACAAGAGAGCCCAGTCACTTTCTTTGAACTTCTTTTCCTTGATGTACTTGTCATGCCATCTAGTCCTTTGTTGTTGGAATATACTTGTTTTATGAACTTCATCTTGTCTGATCTCATCCAATTCATTAATCTGCTCCAATCTATGCTTTTGTGCCTCTGTTAGATCAAGTCCTAGCAGAAATGCCATTTGGAAAGTTTGAATCTGGAACTCTATGGGAAACAAAACTTGCTTTCCATAGACAAGTTCATAACGAGTATGGCCTGTTGTGCTTCTCCATGTAGTTATATAGGCCCACAAGGCTTCAGGAAGCCTATCTGCCCAATCTCTTCTATGAAAATGAACAGTCTTCATTAGGATCCCTTCAATGACCTTATTAGTAGATTGCACTTGACTATTTTCTTGTGGATGATAGGGAGTAGATTTTCTGTGTCTTATTTGGTACCTCTCCACCATTTTTTCCACTATCTTTGATGTAAATTGAGCTCCTTGATTTGTAAAAATTTCCCTTGGGACAGAAAAACGAGTAAAAATATCCTCAAAAAGAAAATTAACTACAGATGCTTCAGTAGCAGAAATTAATGGTTTGGCCTCTACCCATTTAATAACATAATGAGTGCAAACTAATATATATTTATTTTGTCTTGATGGAGGACTAATAGGTCCTACAAAATCCAAAGCCCATTTTTCAAAAGGTTCAATATGTACCTGAGGCTGCAATGGCATCTCACCTAAAGGAGAAGGTTTCCCTACCCTTTGGCAACTGTCACACCTTTTGACATACTCTTTAGCATCTTTAAATAGGGATGGCCAATAATATCCCAAATGAAGGATCTTATAGGCTATCCTTTTATCAGCAAAGTGTTTGCCACAAGGTTCATCACGACATGCCTTGAGAATCTCAGGCATCTCATCTTACCGAACACATCTCCTAATGATAAAATCTGGACCTGTCTTGTATAACTCATTAGCAACACATGAATATTTTGCACTGTCATAAATGATCTTTATTTTGTCTCTTGCATTCATTATTGAAGGAAATTTCCCTGAAGCTAAATAATTAGCAATGTCAGTGAACCAAGGAGTTTGAGTAGAAATTGCAAAAAGATATTCATCATGAAATTGATCTTCAACCGGGGTATTGTCTTGGATGTTTTGGAGTCTATATAGGAAATCATCTACTGTGTTTTGTTTTCCAAGCCTATCTAGAATGGTAATGTTGAATTCTTGTAAAAGAAATAACCATCTTATGACTCTGCCATTAGTAATTGATTTGTTCATTAAAAATCTAATTGCAGAGTGATCTGTGTGAACAAAAGTTTCATAGCCTGTTATATAGTGTCTGAATTTTTTTATGGCATGAACAACAGCTAAAAACTCTTTTTCAGTTACAGTATAGTTTAACTTTGAAGGAGTCAAGTTTTTACTGGTATAGTAGATGGCATAAGGAATCAGGTCTTTTTGTCCTAATACTGCTCCTAGAGCTGTATCTGAGGCATCTGTTGAAATATGAAAAGGTAGCTTCCAGTTAGGTCCCCTTAAAATAGGTGCTTCAGAGATTTTTGTTTTCAGGGTCTCAAAGTCTAACTGGAAATCGAGATTGCGCTTGAATTCACAGTCTTTCGTAAGTAATTTGAAAAGTGGAGATGCTATCTTGGTGAAAGTTTCTATAAACCTCCGATAATATCCTGTAAATCCTAGAAAACTCCTAACATATTTTTGACAAATTGGAATAGATAAGTTAGAGATGACTTCAACTTTTGACTCATCAACTCTAATCCCATCCTCTGAAATGTGATGTCCCAAAACAATTCCTTCAGTAAACATCATAAAACACTTTTCATGACTTAGTGAAATATGCTTCTTTAAATCTCTTTAAGACTTTTTCCAAGTTTGCTAAAGCTTCTTCAAATGTGTTTCCATAAACTTTGAAATCATCCATATATACCTATACACAATCATGTATTAGATCTGAAAAAATTCCTAGTACTGCTCTTTGAAATGTTGCGGGTGCATTGCATAGTCCAAATGGCAATACTCGGTAAGCATAGGTACCCCAAGGACAGGTAAATGTGGTTTTATCTTGATCTTCCAGTGCTACTTTGATTTTATTATAACCACTAAACCCATCTAGGAATGAGAAGTACTTTTTGCCAGCTAATGTATCTAACACCTGATCTATGAAAGGTAAGGGAAAATTATCTTTAAGAGTAGCTTTGTTTAATTCCCGGTAGTCAATACATACCCTCCATTTACCATTTTTCTTTGGCACAATTACCAAAGGAGAAACCCAATGACTGTCTGAAATGGGATAGATGAAGTTAAAATTTAATAATTTCTGCAATTCTTCCTTAACAATCTCCCTAAGATTTGGATTCATCCTTCTCTGAGGTTGTCTGATTGGTTTACAATTTTCCTCTATATAGATGTGATGAGTGCAAGTCTTGGGGCTTATCCCTTTCATATCAGTGTACTTCCATGCATATGCAGAAGAATGTCTCTGTAATATCTTGACTATCTCTTCTTGTTGAGATTTCTCTAGGTTCTTGTTCATGTTTAAAGTTTTTCCTGGAAATATCTCAATTGTAGAGCTGCAAAATTTATCCATGGAATAGAGAGACATCTGCCTTGATGACAAGAACTCAATGTTGGATTCTTCTTGAAATTTTTCATGTTTATATTCCAAAGAGGATTCAAAATTTTCCAAGGTATTCAGAATCTGGCTATCTTCACTAATTTCTGAAATTGTGAAGAGAGGTTGTAAGTCTTCTTCATCCTCTATCCATTGAGTATCATATAATTCTGTAATTGTTCTTGCTGGAGGATACAAGGTAAATTTCTTGGTTGAAATACCATCAGAGATGTACATATCATCGGATCTATAGCTAATGAAAGTATCAACTGTAGCTAACCAAGGCCTTCCTAATATAATAGGGTGTCCTCCTATATTATTCTTAGGGGTTAGGATCATAAAGTCCACAGGATACTCCCAAGAATCTAGGGACACTGGAATGTCTTCTATTACCCCATCAGGTTTAATCACAGATCTGTCTACTAATTGTAATAATGTGGGTGTAAAAAGAAGATTAGGAAGTTTCAGTTTATCCATGATTTGTCTACTCATAATATTGATTGCTGCTCCTAAATCAATGAGTGTGTTTTGTATTTCAATTCCATTGATGTGAATTTTGACAACTGGATTTCTTGGGTCTAGATACTTTGGAATAGCAATCTTACCCATCATGATATCTATTATTTTTCCTGCCAGTTGAATTTTCTTTATCTCTCTTATTCTTTTTCTTGTTTTCTTCATGCTCAACTCCTTTATTGTCTTTGCTAAGATTGGAATTTCCTTGATGGCTTGCAATAATGGGATCTTAATACAAAAATTTTTCAGCTCATCTAGGAAATCATAATTAGGCACCATAATTTGTTTTTATACACCCCTATCAATTTGTAATCTTTCTGGAAAGGGAGGTGTAGAAGTGGATGTTGATGGCTGCTCTAATATAGGAGTTGAAATTATTGGTTCTTTTTGTTTTGATTTCTCAATGTTTGGGTCTTGGAAAGTTTTGTTCTCTTCAAGACTTTTATTTACTCGTAGAGAATCTTCCTCGGAATTGTCTTGCTCTTGTATGATTACAGAAGGCTTCCTCTTTTCAAGTATCCTTCCAGACCTAAGTTGAACATCACTAAGGTCTAAAGGAGTGATCAAATAAGTTGGAAACTATTGGCCTTCTATCATGTATGTGTTCTAAGGATTTTTATTGTTGGGGTTTGGTATGGGTTGGGCAGGCAACTGATTTGTTTTCTGTGGCAATGGTAATGGAAGTGGTTGATTTTGTTGAAAGTTTTGTTGAGGAGGCAAATGTGGATATGGTGGATAGGATGGTGGATATTGATAATACTGAGATTATCTTCCATAGGGATTTTGTGCTCCTTGCGCCCAAGTTTGTGATTGATTTTGAAATTGGGGCCAAGGTTGCTGCCAAGAGTTCAAATTTGGTGGAGGTTGATTATACATTTGATCATGGAATCCTTGTGTTTGAGGTCCTTGCCAAGGCCTTCTAGAGACAAAATTGAGAGATTATGTGGAACTTGAAAGAGTATCTTCTTGAAAGACAACTTTAAGACCAGGAAGTGAAGGACAACTCTTGGTCTCATGTTTTTCTAAACAAATTACATGAGTCTCCATAACTTTGGCATCCAAAGGGCACTCTCTCAAGGCATGCTTCTTTCTACATTTGAGAGAAAAGATTTCTAAGGCATCAGATTCAGCTTTTTTCTTGTTTTGTAACTTAAGGGTGTCTATCTGTTCACTAAGACTCCCCAAGATATCAGATTTGAACTCATCAAGCATATGTCCTATTTCTTCCCTACTTACTGTCCCAGAAGTAGAATTACTTGCCCTTGCAAGAGTAGTGTCTCTTGGTCCTTTTACAGTTTTAGATTTCCCTCTTGAAAGGTTGATACATAATTCAGCTATTTCAGGTAATGTAAGCTGAGATATATCCCCTTTTCCCATCATGTTAAGGATATCTAACCATTCATCTCTAATTGTCTTCAACAAAAGAGCTTTCAAAGTGTCTTGGTCTAAGTTTTCCATTTTTTCTCTTTTGATGTTGTAGTGAAATCTCTCCAAAAAATCTTCCAAATTTTCATCTTATTTTTGTAGCATTTTAAACACTTCCTCCTTATGGTTGGCTGGCATACGGTAGTCCAAATACCTTTCTAGAAATACTTGTTTCATGTCTTCCCATGCAATAATAGAACTGTTGATCAAACTCATAAACCACTTCAACGCTGCTCCTTTCAATGTTGAAGGAAATAGTTTAAATTTTTTAGCATCTTGTAAGTAGTCATAGGTTCTACACAGGACTTCAAATTCAAATAGGAATGTTTTAGGATCTTCAGTTTTAAGTTCATAAAAGTTTGGAAGGACAGAGGGTGAAATGTTTTTCATAGTTGTATTGATTTCTTCATCTAATATAGGAAACCCAAAAGAGCTTCCCATTTCTCTTCTACCTCTTCCTCTGCCTCCTTCTCCTTCTGCACCTCTACCTCCTTCTCCTCTACCTCTACCTCTACCCCCTCCAAATAGTCTGTGTTCTCCATTAAAAACTCCTCCTCCCCCTTCTTCTGCCATAGTTGATTCTTCTGTAGAAGTTGAAAAGTTTATGTCCCTAGCAGGGGTTCATGAATCTCCTTCTAAGACAGGTTCAGTGGGTAAAGTGGAAGGTCTTTCTAATGGAATATCTGATATTAAGTTCTCTGGAAGTCTAGGATCAGTAAAGGATGGAATGTGGGTTTGAGTTTGAGGTGTGCTAGCTCTAGGTCTTGGTGAAACAAGTGGTGTTCTAGGAAGAAAGCTTCTGCTTCTTATGAATCTACCCCTTGAGTCTCTTTCTCTACGCATATCATTGTTTTTGGGTGGTAAGAAACAAGGTTACCTAGTTACACTTCCCCGGGAACGGCGCCAAAATGTTGTGCTCAACTTAGTGTTCCTAAATTGAGGTCATAAATTATCAACCAGGGTCAGTAAACTACTGAAGTGTGGTGCACTATATGTGCCTAGGTATTCATTTCTCACTATGTTGTATTTAGTGTTTTTCTGATGTTTTTGGTTTTATGGTTTTATGTTAAAAATGAAAGCACTAAATGTTGATGAAGGACAATTGTTGGACACACTAAAAACAGAGCAAAACCTATTCTAAACTACGTAAGGAACTAAAGAACAGAAAATGTAAAGTTTGATAATGACTCCTAGTAAGAAAACAAATCACAACATGAACTCAATAACTCATAGCATGAACTCATCCAGTTCATTCATTACGAATATGTTGGAATAGTTTGAGAAAAGAACAAGTTTAATACAAATGAGGTTCTCCTAAAGACACAATCATCTTACAATATTAAAAAGAATCTCATCCATGGATAGAGGTTTATTGGAACACAATTGAAAAGAGATTATTTGTAGCATAATAAGATTTCTACTCTAAATTAACTTGTAATGTTAAGATTACTCCATTCTGCAGCTCAGCTTGTCACTAGTAAACCTCATCCAAAAGTTAGAGATTTTCTAAAATAGTTTTTGGAAAGAAAGGTTTAATTGTAAATTTTCAAAGGATTGCAGAATAATCAAGGCCTTAAACTTATATTACTAACTCCTCTCCAGATGATGATGTATTAATAGAAAGTCAGAACAAAAGAAGTTTTTTAAATAATGAAGGCCATGGAATCTAGTGTTAACAATTAATACTACTTAAATAACAATGGATAACACTGAGAATGCAATTGATCAAACTTGAAATACAGTGACCACAACTAAACTACAGTGCCATTAACCTAACTTGAAATATAGTGAACAAAGTTGAAATAGAATGGCACTAATCTAACTTGAAATGTAGTGAATTAAAACTGAACTAGAGTGCCATTATCAAACTTTAAATATAGTGACAGAATTAAACTAAAATGACATCTACCTCCGGAGTGCTACAACTAGACTAAGGATGCAACTAATTACTGGAATGTTTCAGCTCTATCTCATTCAGAATTAGTGGTATTTTGGAATAGTTTGTAGAATGGGATTGGCTGAAACATGTTATGTAAATGAACATGAAAACATAAAATTCAACAAAATACAACAAAGCTCTAAAACACCATAGCTATGTCCCATCCGAAATTAGTGATATTTTGGAAGAGTACGTAAGAACGAAACTAAGCTGTAGCATCTAATGCAAATGAATAAAAACTCAAAGTTCAGAAAGTCAATTAAACTAGGAATGAAATGAGCCTAAATTACTTATCTAAATTATATGAAAAAAGGTCCTCAGGTAGTAGGGGCCCTCTACCACCGGAGTAGCACGCAAATCTACTCAATATTGACTCAGCTCGTGAAATAAAATGATGTTTCTTTCATTAAAGGAGAAATTCTTCAAAACAAAGTATTTACGGCCTTCAAAGATCTAGCAACAAAACAAAATCTAACCAACAGTTTCTTGGTCTCCCGAGTCATACTTATAATGAAGTTACATAACTACTCTTTGAGAAAAATGGGGATAAGTGTCTTTCCCACTTCTAATCAAATTAAAACTCTTATTAACAGTCTTGTGCTTAACTGCGGACATCTGTAGAGTCCGTGTTTTTATAGGAAACTGCTTGTTTTCTATGTGCATAACCTCTTTGATACTTTAACTCAGACTTCTTGGGGAGCAAGAGATGATGGGGAGGTGTTGTGGATTTCACCCATATGCCTTTTTCTTTGCAGTGACACCTGGAACCTACATAAACATGAGGATGGCTGCAGAACAAATGATTGGATACGGAATGCCTGTATTCTGTAGCCGAGTCTTAGTCAAAATTACTACACCAACAAAATCATAAAAACATAGCAAGTTAGTCATTATATAAATTCTTCAAGAAATTTTAATTAATCCTATTGATCAGTTAATCCTGTAATTGATGAGGGAAAAAGAAAATGAAGTAGAATGTGGTGAAAGAGAAGAACATCTTTGGGGCTCAACAATACATTCAATTTTTCTCTTTTGGACATAAGGATATCTATAAGGCATGATGTTTGGAGGAAAAATTCTTGGAATCAAATGAATAGCATGATCATGATCACAAACAGGTGGGAGTCCTTTGGGATTTTCAAACACCTTGGAATGATTGTCCAATACTTTTTGCAGATCTGTAAAAATATATGATTTTGATGCTAGAACTTATAGTGAGCATAATTGTGCAATTACACCTCCTTTTTCTTTCCTTTGAAGATTTGTCATGAAATTAGAGTTTATTATATTTTTCCGCTTCCCTGCAATACCCCATAATTCGACTTCCTTTCCTTCTGAAAGAACGTTTCAAGAAAATTTCTTGAAAATTAAAAGCTACTGTCCCCAAAGATTGTAACCATTGTACTCATAGTACAACATCAGCACCTCCCATAGGAATGGAAATCATTGGACTATTCAATACATATTCCCCCATGGTTAGCCTGATATTATTTTATTTTCAAGAGCAATTTATAGTTCCTCCATTTGCAGCCATCACTTGAAATTCTGGTGGTGGGTATAGGAAACAATTCAATTCCTTGGCTACCTTACAATGAATAAAATTATGGGTACTACCCGAATCAATCAACAATATTACCTTTTTCTTCTTGATATGTCCTTCTATCTTGAGAGTTTGAGGATTGGTAATTCCTGCCAATGCATTACACGATATGGTCAGACTCATTTCTTCCTCTTCTAGTGTTGGTTCCTGGTGTATATCATCGTCTTTTGAATATTCTTGTTCATTTTATTCTTCATATTCACAATCTATGTAAACAAATTTCTTCTTAGCACACTTATGACCTTTAGTGTATTTTATATCACAACTGTAGAAAATCCCCTTTGCTCTTTTTTCTTCCAATTTTTGTGATGTCAACCTGGTAGATTTGGAAGTCTAGGAGTAGCAACACTTCCATCTTTATATATGTGAGTGGTAGGCTTCCTTGTTGCCATAATTTTACATTCAATTTTTCTTGCCAACCTGAATGCCTTTTCCAATGAATCGGGTTCCCAAATGTGAACTTCATGTTGGATGTTATCCTTTAAATTCCCTATGAAGACATCAATCTTGTGTTCCTTTGGAATATCAATTACCCTTATATTCAATTTTTGGAAGTCCTCAATGTGCTCCACCACTAAACCCTTTTGTTTGAGATTTATCAATTAGCTAAAGAAGGTGTTGCTTTTTGTATCCTCATAATGTGCTATCATTTCCTCCATAAAAATTGACCAAGTGACAATTTTTTTACAGGAGGAAAGCCATCGATACCATACAAATGTATTTTGTTCTAAATGTAAAGTTGCAATGCGTACCTTTTGTGTGTTTTACACATTATTGAGATCAAAATATTTCTTCATCTGTAGTATCTATGTTACGGGATCCCATCCATCAAACTTCCTCATATCCATCTTTGGAATATGGTGGTTCTTCCATCCAACATTTGATTTTATGAAATCACGATTAACATATATTTTTTTCTCATCATGATTTTCCTCTTCTATATTTTCGCCATTAGGAAAGATTTCTAGTATAAAGTTTTCCAAACCTTTGATGTCTACTTTTAGATCATTATTCATGTGTTCCATGTTGTATTTCTTTTTTTCATTGATCTTAGCTTCAATGTCATCCATATTAGCTTCCAAAATATTCATATTATGTTAAGTCCCTATATTAATAGTGTAGTCCATTATTATGTTAGTGTAGCCCCCGTTATTTTTATTGGTGTACCCTTGTAACCCCCATATTGTTATTATTGTTAGGTCGGCTAGGCCCCACTAGGATTACATTGTGGCCCCATGGACTCCTATATATAGGAAGGAGGTTTTGTCATTTGTATCATCGAATAATTTTTCATTCATGTAATATATTGGAGGTTTCCCCCTCAAAGTGGCTTATTTATAAGGCGTTGATGTCTCTTTTATTCTAATTTTTTGTGCTGGTTTCACAACATTTGGTATCAGAGCTTTGGATTCTAGGGTTTTGCTGCTCCAAACAGGTCGTCGTGGAATTTTTGCTATAACTTTATTTCTACAAAGGTTCAGAAGCTGAAATGTTTAGAGTGAGAATCAAAAATCCCAAGGAACATTTTCGCAAAATTTCAAAGCTTGGTTCACAATATTTTTGTAGATATGATCTGTAGAAGTTAACTCTTTTTGGAGGCTCCTAAATTTAACCTAAACAGGTCATCGCGGAATTGTAGCTATAATGTTTTTTCTACGAGGGTTTAGAAGCGGAAATTTTTGGACAGTGAATTCAAAATCCTGAGGAATAGCATCACAAAATTTCAGACCTTGGTTCGCAATTTTTTCAGATATATGGTATGTGGAAGTTAGAGATTTTTCAGGCTCTCGAATTTCATCCCAAAGAGGCGATCATGGAAAAATCTTCATAACTCTCTCTCTGAGAATTAGATTGGAATTCTGTAAAAAGAAACTAGAATTACACGGACTGTAGTTTCCTGTCTATAAATTTCAGATCCAAAGGAGAAAAGAGTGACACGTGGCAAGTCGTATAAGTTCGCTTTAGTGAACTAGTCCATAATTAGTTCATTCTGGGAGATTGGACATAACTTTGGCTTGAATAATCTAAATAAAGTCAGACCTGTGGGATTTGAAATAAGATTTAGAGGACTACTACAGGGATTAATTTCAGACATTCAGGATTTGTTAGTATAGAGATAAGTCAATTTCAATATCGAGCTCCTTAAAAGAAAGAAAAAGCTATGTCTTTGCTTCTAAATTGCATACGTTTTGTGTAAAAAAAATCAGTTTGAAGTGATTCCAAGGGCCTATTGAGAATATATTTTAGTATTGGGTTATGAAATGCCTCCTAAAAAGAATTTAGCACCCATTAAGCTGTCAGAAAGCTATACTATGATGCATTAAGAGGAAGAGTTGCAGTATGAGATATCAAAATTACGGTACCAAGTGCAACAAATTTCGATCTTACGGAGAGCAACCGAAGATGACATAGATGATTTAAAAGTAGAAATGGAGGCTAAGTTGGATGGTTTGAAGGATCAAATAATAGCTAATATGGATGATAAATTAGTGGAAGTTCACATCGAGCATCAACAACAAGTTCTCCAACACTCAAAGGATAACCTAAATTTGGTGCAGAATCTAATGAAACAATAGGAAGATCAACATTACATCGAAAGAATTTCTGAAGCAGTCACTGAAAAAAGAACTTGAAAAATACGATAAATTTCAGAGTATCTCAACAAGTGGAAGAACTTTCCTATAGAAGATTCCACATGGCAGGATGAGAATTTTATACAGAAGAATCAAGAAATAATCAAGCATTGAGGACAACACTTGTTTGAGGGAGAGCGACATGTTAGGTCCCTATATTAATAGTGTAGTCCCTTATTATGTTAGTGTAGCCCCCCTTATTTTTATTGTTGTACCCCTGTAACCCTCATATTGTTATTATTGTGCCCTTACATTATTATTGTTCGGTCAGCTAGGCACCACTAGGATTACATTGTGGCCCCATGGACTCCTATGTATAGAAAGGAGGTTTTGTCATTTGTATGATCGAAGAATTGTTCATTCATGTAATGTATTGGAGATTTCCCCCTCGATGTGGATTATTTCTAAGGCGTTGATATCTTTTTTCTTCTATTTTTGGAGCTGGTTTCACAACATCTTAGCTTCCACGCCCTTCTTTGAACCATCCATCTTAGTTTCCATGCCTTCATTCAAAAATTCCATTTCATTTTTTGTTGCTCTTTGCGATAGCGAAATTTGGTGCACTTACTCTTGTAATTTTGATTTCTCATGTTTTGTTTCTTCATCTTCATCATTCATAGTAGAGCCTTATAACCAAATACTGATATCTATTCTTCAATATGCCCTTGGAATAAATTCAAACTATTTTTATTTTGAAACGAGACTTATGTAATTCGAAAAAAATACAAAACCTTTTCTTTCTATTGAGGAGCTCGATATTGAAATTGAATTATGTCTATGATTGTGGATCTTCAATATCTGAACTTTGGCCCTAAATTATCCCTTTGAATCTTCTTTCGAATGCCACAGGTCTGACCTAATCTTGATTCTTCAGGACAAATTTATGCACAATCTCCCACGATGACCTAATTATGGACTGGTTCAGTAGAGAAAAAATGTACAACATTCCACGTGTCATTGTTTCCTACTACGGATCTGTATTTGATATAATGAAAATTACAGTCTATGTACTTGTGGCCAATTTGTACATAATTCCAATCCAACGCTGAGATACAGAGCTATGACGTTTTTCCCACAGTCACCTCTTTGAGATGAAATTCGGGAGTCTAAAAAAAGTCTTAAATCAAAAAATCATATTTCCAAAACTATTACGAACCAAGATCTGAAATTTTTACAAGAGTTTCCTCAGTATTTTAGCTTTACACTATAAAAAGTTTAGCCTCTGACACTTCGTATATGAAATTTCATAGTGAAAATTACATGATGACCTTTTTTAGTTGAAATTTGAGACCTTGGAAAAATCCTAACTTCCATAGATAATATCTCTGAAAATATTGCGAACAAAGATTTGAAATGTTTACAAGAGGTTCCTCAGGATTTCGGCCTTGTGTTGTACAAATTTTAGCTTCTGAACCTTCATAGAAAAAATGTTATTGCAAAAATTCCACAAGGACATGTTTGGAGCAGAAAAACCGTAGAATCCAAATCTTTGGTACCAAATGTTATGAAACCAACTCTGAAAATATAAGAAAAGAGAGACCGATGTCTTATAAATCAACCACGTCGAGGGGGAAATCTCCAATACATTACGTAAACGAACAATTCTTGGATGATACAAATGACCAAAACCTCCTTCTATGTATCGGAGTCCATGGGCCCACAATATAATCCTAGCCGACCTCACAATGACAATGTAAGGGCACAATAATAACAATATTGGGGTTACATGGGTACAAAAATAAAAATAAGGGGCTACACTAATAACAATAAGGGACTCAACTAGTAATATAGGGACCTAACATTATCAAACCTGCATATACATTGTGAAATATTGCATTTATCATTTCTCTGTCATTGACTAGAATTCCTTTTTCTGTCACATCTGAATTGGCCTCTAGATAGATAATTTTTACATATTTAACAAATAGGTTCCTATTAAAAGGGGAAACTCATCAATTAGGCTGCCATAAAGGACAACATATCAACATTAATGCCAACAATCTCCGCGTTTAGACTTGATGGAAACCATGATGGTGTATGGTCACCACATATTGTAGATACTTGAAATATACATCAATCATAATAATTATTAAAACACAAAACACCAGGAAACTATCCCCCTTTGACATTAAGGGAAAAAGGCGGACTAATTATGAAATAAGGTTTATTCCCTCTATAAGAAAGAGCGTTGTAGATCTAAAGTGCACTGACCATGCTCCCCATGAGCACATATTGAGTCTTCATATTTTCAATAGAGTACATGAATTTATGACTTAACTATGTATGACATTTTCTATCACTATTGACACATACTTACATCAATCTCCCAACTAAGTGGGGTTACATATTTGACTCAACTACCCAACCATGTGGGTTTACATTTTGACTAAATTCTACACTTGATTGAATATGAAAATATTTACATCACAGGTCTCAAAATGACCCTGACATCAAATTACAGATATGGATTTTTATAACAAAGACTAAAGGATATCAAGAGAGAGATCATAATTTAGCAAAAAACATAATGCTAACAATGCATTATTCTCTGCAAGGCTAATACTCCCCCTAAACCTTCGCATCCTGAACATTTTCAAAAACCAATTCATCAAAGCATCTTCATCAAGCAGATAAATATCAAGGGAAGGAAATGTAATATGAACACCATAACCGAAGAATGTACCCATCAAAACCTGAGAAATAGAGCCAAAAATATGACACAGACTATTCACAAGGGTGACCCATAAATTTTATGACAGCAAGATCCATATGTGATTGAATAGAGAGAAACTGACATATATATGCAAGTAGGCTTCATGAAACATGCGTACCAAATTTAATCTTTTGAAATCAAATAGATTTGATAAGAGAGGTAGAGACAACTCCCAGATTATGTCTGAGATATTCAAATGCTTCCCTGGGAAGAGGATTAGTAAATATGTCAGCAACTTGTTCTTTGGAGGGAACATACTCCAGTTTAACCTTTTTCTCAAGTACTTGTTCTCGTAAAAAGTTATACTTGATAGGAATGTCCTTATTTTTGGAATGAATAACCGTATTTTTTGAGATACTGATGGCACTTGTATTTTCACATATGATGGATATGGGAGGTGAACAGTTAATTTGGATATATTGTAATGTATGTATCATCCAAAGAAGTTGTGTGATGAATGATGAAGAAGCCACCTGTTCTTCTTCAGTTGTAGATAAAGCAATGGAACTTTGTTTCTTTCGGAACTAGGATCCTAATCGGGGCCCCATAAAAAATGCACCAGCACTAGTCCCTTTCATGTCATCAACATTTCCAGCCCATTCCACATCTTTGTAAGCATGAAGAGTAAGATTGGAATTCTTGGGATACCATAGCCAAAAATATTCAGTTCCTTCTATATATTTGAATATTTCTTTTACGGCCTAAATATGCGATGTCTTTGGATTGGCTTCGAATCCTCAAAAAATCCCAACTTAATGTGTGATATCCAGTCCAGTCCCTATTAAATAAATAACACTTCCAATCATAGATCTATACTATCGTTGCTTTACCATGGGAGAATCATCATGAGGGTTGAGGTTATATCTAGTCACCATTGGAGTGCTCAGAGGCCTGCAGTCTTCCATCCCATATGTTAGTATGAATCTTAATCGCAAGCGTACGAAAAACTCTCACCTTAGCTGTGCATAACCAACAACCCTAACATCAAATGTGGTTTCCAATTTCTTTAGATCTGCAATTATTTGACCAAGATAAATGCTCCAAAATCTATATCTATGCAGAAAAAGACATTAAACAGTAAATAAAAGCAAGAGTTGCTCCATGCATCCAATAGACAAGACAGGAATATTTTAAAGTATTTTTTTTTTTTTCCACCTGGGAAGGGAACATAGAAAGATGCTACTATTCCCCCTTAATGGGATGGGTTCTTGTAAGTCCTCAACACTTCAGATCTAAAATCTCTCTCTCTTGATGGTGTAGAAAACCCAAAAAAAAATGGAATTCAAAGGGAGCTCACAAGAAAAATGGTAGCAAAATATCACGATGATGGAGGATCAAATTTAGACCAAAAGTATAGATCCAGAGTGATCTTTAGGCAACAATAGGTAGTGAATGAATGGAAAAACCCTTTTATTTACAGAAAAATATTGAGTTAGTCTAGATATTGGTGCGTAATTAAAATATTTTTAACCAAATGAAGATCCAAATTTTATGGAATATTTTATTATATTTGTTGGAGGGAAAAAGAATTTGACTTTGGTCAAATCCCTTTATTTGCAAATAATAAATAAATAAATGATTTTTTTATTGCTTTAAGGATGCGGTTGAGTAATAATTAAATAAATAATGATTTATTCAATTATTTATAAATGATTTAGTTAAATTTAACAAGGAATATTATTCAAATAAGGTTTAAATAATTATTCCTAGAAAATAATAAGATAAATAATGATTTATCTAATTAATTTTCCTGTTTTGTGTTAAATATGACCACGCATATTAATTAAATTTTTGTTTAACTAATTATTCCTTGAGGAGAATAAAGAAAATGTGGATTTATTCAATATTTCTTCATGGGGCTTCCTATTTAGACCATAAACAACTTAATAAATGTGATTTACCAATATATTTTTCATAGTGAAAGCAATTTTACTTAAGGTAAAATTGGTCTTACATGGTTTACTTTGGTCCATCTAATAGTAATAGGTTAGATGACCAAAAAATGGTGTAACATATTTCCCCCCAGCGTGCAAGAATTAGGAGCTAATCATATGGCTGAAGTACATTGTAAGAACTCAATCACTAGACACCGAAGGGGAAGTCAGAGAGAGAGAAATATAAGGTAGACCAAAGCGCGAGAGGAATAGATCCTGACAAGGCGAAACTTGAAAGTGCACCAAGTCTCTTTTATTAGTGAGTACCTGTGATATAGGCGGCAGGGGAGGCATACCCATGCTCGCTGAGACAAAGTACAAAGAATAATGTGTCCAATAAACAAAGGAATGAACTGTATAGTACATGTTAGCATAAACATGAGCCAAGTAAAAACATGATAATGAATCCCACATACATACTATGTCTGGGATAACAACTAGGACTTATAAAATGATATTTCAGTACATGAGATATGAATACAACCAAAGTGCCCCTATAAACAGGAAAGGGCTCGACTGATACATGAAAACAAAAAGGCGCTAAATGCGGCGAAGGTTGACATCATCAAATATATGGAGGTGCATCAAAGGCTATAATGAAGAGGTCATCCGGGCATGTAGAGGGCTACCTGAAGGGCCACCCCCTCATGAGGTATGAAACATCTCACACACACCCAGGAATCACTGGTCCAATCTACTGCACCACTGAACCATCAAGTATATAGATCTCACTCATGTTGTAAGGAGTCGGTGCTGAGAAACAATCAAGTCAAATATCAATGAGGAGTTACTTTGCCCGATCTGAAGCACCAAACAAGAGTGGAAGTTGGAACCAAGGTACACCACCCTCTAGAATTGTCTTCTGGAATCAATAATCTAATGTCAAAAAAAGGAGGTCTGCCATAGGTGAGGAAATAAGGGATCCCCAACTAAGGCACGAGAGAAAATAGTAGAGCGACTGAGAGACTGACACCAGGGATGATGACGAAATGGGGGGTACTGAGTAGCAGACAGACGACTTCCCCTGTTAGAGCATAAAAGGGCATGGATGACTTGGCAGTAGCTAACACAACATTAAAGGGGATAGGGGATAGTAGGACTGAAGGCCATAATGTGTAACACGAGAGAGGGACCAAGAAATGAAGGATGGAGGACAATAGCTGGATACAAAGGGACTTGGGATACACTTCATGAATGCGATGATGAATCAACTTGGATGCTATAAACAAGGGTGACTCGATGATGCTGCGACATAGAAAAGGTCTAATGGGGACCATAAAGACTTGAGTACAAGACGATTACTCATGAAGAAAATGAGCAGGAGCATGGATAAGTATGGAGGCAAGTTTGCGCCCCAAGTACAACTGTTGTAAGTGAAGAAATTCGATTTTGAGGAGTGGTGAAGTGACACTTATTGGAAAAAGGTGTCGTAGAGAAGTATCAAATCACAAAAAATCATGAGCTAGCTACCTAAAAGAAATAGAACATGCATTTCAGGAAGGAAATGCTAAGGTTAATATTTCTTAAGATAGAGTGCATTGCGAGGATTAGGAAGGGGTTGCCCTTCGAAATCCTCTAAGAGGTATGCCCCATTACCTAAATCCTTACTGATGATGTAATGGCCTAGCCATAATGATTCAAACTTCCCATGATCGAGGATATCATGGGCCTGGTCATACACCAGAATGAGATCACCTTTGTGAAAAGTACGAGACTGGAATTTTCAGTCATAGTGAGCTTTCGTGTGTTTCTTTGCTGCTTCAATGGTTTGCAATGCAATACAATGGTCTTCAAAAGCATGCTCAAGCATGATAAGTCATTGTTCTAAAGGTTGGGTGTCAGGGAGAAGTTCTACGGCTAGATGAAGGGAGAGGATTTCACACTCGAATGGTAAAAATGCCTCCTCTCCAAAAACAAGGTGGAAAGGACTAAACTCGGTGGCAGTGTTAACAGAAGTTCTATAGGCCCAAAAAGCAGGGAAGAGCATAAGGTGCCAGTTGTTTTTGTGCTTATCCATCGTCCATTGAAGCATGTTTTTAAGGATTTTATTGACTGCTTCAACTTGGCCATTACCTTGGGGGTAATAGGAGGAGGAATACTCGTGCTCAAATCCCAACAGTCAGGATAGCTCACGCTATATCTCATCTTAAAAATTTTGGCCATGGTCAGAGACCAATTGTTTCGTAAATCCAAATCGATTGATAACATGGTTAAAGGAAAAGCGGGCTGCGGTAGCTACCATTTTGTTAAATTTTGGCATGGCCTCAGCCAATTTTGGGAAATATTCAATTGCCACAATGATATACTTATGGTTCCTAGGAGATGAAGGTTGACACTCCATAAATCCTATGGCCCACTTACAAAATGGACCAGCTGAGATGATAGGATGGAGGGGAGCCGGAGGGGCTCGTACCTTCAGGGCTAAATGTTAGAAATTGGAACTGTGTTTGACTGCTTCAATGCAATCACCAAAGGGAGAAGGCCAAAAATACCCAGCGCACATGATTTTATGGGAAGTGGCAAGACCAGAGAGGTGACCAACACAAGCATCACTATGGCAGGCGTTGAGGACTTCCTCAGCTTCAGCACGCATGAGAAAAAAAATGAAGGACAATATCTACACTGTGACAATAAAGGTCATCACCAATAAGAAGGTAGAGGGGGGCCTAGTTTCAGGTACATTGTCAAGCATGACGATCAAGATGGATGGCAAAATTTTGGGTTCGCATATAAGTGAGGATGTCACCATACAAAGGATCATCTGTGGTAATGGAAAACAAATGTTCGTCGGGAAAATCATCATTAACTAGAGGATCCTGTGTACCGGTAGGTAATTTAGAAATGAGTTCAACGAGGGATAAACCTTTCTTACCTTTTGGTGTGACAAATTCAAGATCTAATTCCTAGACGATAATGATCCAATGACTTCCCATTGATGATCCGAAAGCTGAATAGGAAGGCCATAGGGTTGGAATTAGTCATGACCTTTGGGGAACGCATGAGGATCTAATCACGAAGGTTTTGGACTGAGAACACGACAGCTAGTGTTAATTTCTCTTCATGTGAGTAGGATATAGAGGGGATACAAGGTTCTTACTAACATAATAGATAAAATGCTCGATTCCATTTTCATCTTTCTGAATAAGGACTCCCGCAGCCGAATAGGTGGAAGTGGATATGTATAGGATGAAATCCTGATCAAAGTCAGGGGGACGAATCAAGGGAGCGGATGTGAGAGCATGTTTTAGGGCATCAAAAGAATCTTGAGGATAGTTATCTAATACAAATGGAATTTTATATTAGAGGAGTCTAAGGAACCCATGCGCAGTGGTGCCATAGTCAGGTATGAACTGGTAAAGGAAATTAGCTCTGCCTTGGAGGCTTTGTACCTGGCATGCAATACGAGGAATAGGAAGCTCAAGGATGGCTTGAAATTTCAATGGATCAAGTGTTGTTGGAAAAGGTCCCCTATGAGCTATGAAACTTGTCTAATTTTGTATATTTTTTATTATAATTAGGCTAGCATAGGGGTTTTGGGGTGGGTCAAAGCCCCGAAAGCATTTTAATGGGTCAAAGGGTAAACCATGGGTCCGAAAATCATGGTTTGCGAACCATAGGAAATTTTAGGCTAGATTATTATAAATAGAGGAATCTTGAAAAATAAGGAGCTATTTATGCGAACTGTGGTTTAGTGAATCTTTTTGGGTTTTTGGGGAAAGGACGCCTGCTAGCTGTGTGCATAGAGATCCAGAGTCCTACTGTGTGTGGACCCTGTTGCTGTGTGCGCAGGCTGGGAAGGGTATTGTAAGAGGGAATTGATGAATTAATGAGTAAGAAAGGTTGTTTGAAAACTAAATCTATGTATCCAGTTTGTGTGAATCATTGGTAATTGCTATATTATGCGTATTCTATATTCAGCTGTGAAATTTTTGTGTAAGTGTGTTTTCTGTATCTGGATCTATTATGTTCTGTTCTATGCAATGTTGTGCTACTGTCATAGAAGTATATAATTATCCAACACTATATAACTTGCGCACGTGGATGCGAAAAGAGACGTATAAACCCTATGCAGAAATAAGTGACTTGGGTATCACATGGCCAAACACAGCTCTGCTTGCCTTACCTACCCTTTCGTAGGGTACAGAAACCTAGTTCTAGCACCCACCCATACTACTTCAGGTGAGACTTTGACCTGCACAAGCGGGTCACTGGCGAAAGGGGTGGTAGTATATGGGTTTTTTGGAAAACCTTGAACTCCGAACCTGGGTCAGGACACCTTAAGCCAACAGCTCGTTCAATTGCCGAGACCTGAAAATTTTTGAGGAAGTGATCGAGTAATGACAGGAGAGTACTAGAAGCCTGAAAAGGAAGGTTTGAGCGAATGATTTCCATTCTGGACAAAAGTACAATGCAGAGCTATAAGTACTATCGAACCAGTAAAGAATGGGATAAATCTGTCTATAGCCTGCAGAAAGGAGCAGTTGTGGAAATCCCACCAGCTACACCATCGTCCAAACCGTGTAAGGATAAAACTTGCCTGGAACACCACCGGGAGGAGACATGATAGCGCACTTGAAATTACATATCTTTAAAGGTACGAGAGATGAGGATATGGACTGGTTTTGGTTTGTTGCAGATTCCGTATGGACTACGCAAAATGTGACAAACGATACGATGAAGAGGGAACAAATGTCACTCACGTTTGAAGACAAAGCATTGGACTAGTATATGTGATACGCCTCCCAGAACGGGAGTCCACCTATTCAAGATATTAAGGACGTTCTGAAGCAACAATTTCGAAAGCCAAAATCTTACTCTCAGTTGGTAGCAGAAGTGAAGGACTTCAAGCAAGGTGTGTCTGCATCTATGTGGGAGGCTAATCAACGACTGAAGAAGGAAATCAAGGAAGGAGGATTTGAGTATGATGATAGAAAACATACAAAATAGTTCATCGCTATGTTGTTACCCCACCTGCATACACCAATGAGTCACTAGACCTTTGAGTCGCAGAAAAAATCTGTGGAAGTCGCTATGAAACTAGAAGTTGTGCCCAGGGAAGATACTTCATTAGGAGTACAACAAATTCAGGAGCAACTTGGAGCTATGCACACAAAAATTCAGAACCTGTGAAAGGAACGAGGAAAAGGAGCTAACATAGATATATGGTGCATACAATGTTGGGTATCTGGTCATATGAAGGATCAGTGCCCTCTATTGGTAGATTACAAGCAAGCAGGAAGACCTAGTCTGGTCCGCCCAGGGCCGAATGAGGAACCCATCCTATCATGAACAGGCTTGAGCGGACCTGCGCTATGATTTGATGACTGCCGCATAGCAGGGCTGCATGATATGAACCATTGCCCTCAACTACGTGCATATGTCCTAGAACAAAAGCAATAGTGGTGTCGGTTTAGTCAGTCAGTAGGGCATAATGAGAAAACTGTCAGACCTATGATCTAGTGATAGATCAGGGGAACTTGTATCAAGTACAGTCAGACCCTGCCTCACCAAAAACCCCCACGGGCGTGAATGGTTCCCCCTCCAGAAGCAGGGATGGAGGGCGAAGTGAAAGCACAGGTCGGGATCAGGGCCAATTGATCTGCTATAAATGTGGAGGCACAGGGCACTTTGCAAGGGATTTCCTGAACCCTACAAGACAGTCCTGAAGGTATTGCAGATAGTTGGACCATATGATTGAATATTTTCTAGTCCTAATAGCAGAAATATAGGAGAAGTATCTCCCATAGGAATAGAAGGTGTAGAGGATTAAGCATGAGCTGAGGGGTAAGGGTCCAAGTGTAAATGTTTTTAAGTGCAGTGGATTGGCTACTAGGGGGATCGAGTAGAAGGTTGAAATTGAAATACTGATCCAAAAATCAGTTAGCAAACAAGAAGGGCTAGACCTGGACAAAGCAAGGGAAACATTTATGGAAGCTTGAAGGGACTTCCTTGGGGTCGAGGAATCTACGAATCTTAAGGAAGATGAGGAGGTCAAACCCTTCCTGCAGGCATGCATGAAACTACTACGAAACCCAAAGGCAGTGCAAAATATGCTAGCTTTAATAGATAGCTACGCAATGCACTCTGCCACATCCCCCGATATTAAGGATGTGCACAAATTATACAGGTCTCAGAAATGCACTGGGAGGGAGATGTGGTTGAAGGCCCAAATCGACAAGTATGAGAGGGATTGGGTTATCTTAGACCTAGGATTGGACGCTAATGTATTACCTAAAAAAACCTGGAAACGAATGGGTGAACCAAAGTTGGAATGGTCTACTATTTAGCTATGCATGGCTAATCAACAAAATATCGTACTGTTGGGGAGGCTATTAGGGATTATGGTAGATATCACAGGAGTATGGATTTGGGCTAAATTTGAAGTCATTAAAATCATTGAGGATGCAGACCCTTGCCCTGCGCGACTGGGATTAGATTGGGCCATCGATATGGGAGGTATCATTAACTTAAAAAAATAAGCATGGTGTTCGAAAATAGTGGCATAAGGGTAATCATACCATTAGACCATGCGGAAGGTAAATGCTACACGAAACCAGTACCCAAGGAGGACGATGTGGTCTATATCTATAAGTTGACTGCGCGAGACACAGACAACCTAACAGGGGACGAATAACTTAGTGGGGAAGGGCATACTGAATTCTTATCTAATCCTGATGAGGAATAAGGGACTTGGCAGAACCGGTTACATGATGTCTCTACGCTGCGTTGTCTTCAAATCATAAAAAAATTTTGTTGCATTTCCTCAGAGGTAAGGACCCTGATGGGACCAGGAATGATCGAATACTACGGGCCAACCCTGCAAAAAGGTCCGGCTGGACCATGAGCAAGTAGCATTACAGTGCACTCTACACCAGCCATAGGTCCAGGAAGTAGAGCTCTCATACATCTGGCCAACTCTACAACAAAAAAACAGCTGCGTTTAAGACATTACGCATACCCCCTTAACACCTCACTTACACAGACGATAAGGTTCTCTTTTTCATGGATAATAAGTTGGGGGGGGACACACAGATGGTACAAATGGTCAACCCTAGCAAAATAGATGGGTCAATCCTACCCGTGATACAAAAATTAGTCGTTGGAATAGTAACCATTAGTAAAAAGCAAAAGTTACCGTTGGAAGGAGTGACCTCCAGACATTTAATGGAACGAATTTTGGGATTTTTTTACCATTTCCTGGGGGACCCATCTAAGATAAATTTTACCTCACCATTGCACTCTTGTGGGTACTATAAAAGGGGCAGGATAGTTCAGCCACAGGTACCGTTTCACGTACACAGCTTGCCCTCATCATTTGTATCTTGGAAACACTTGAGCAAGAAGATTTTCTGTATCCACACTATCCCTCTCATGTCTGGTCAACCTAGTTCATCTGGTAATAGTCACCCAGGGCTGGGATTCATTTTTCATGAAAGGATGCCAGCCACTAGCCCTGTCGAACCTTCGGCCCCGATGGGGCCTGATGTTGAGGAAGTAATGGAGGTTGAATCTGAACTGGAAGAAGTTCCCTCTACTCCAGTCACCAGGAAAGGCAAAGGAAAGCCACAAAGCTCTGGAAAAGCTCAAAAAGTAGGGAAGTGGGCTACTGGGAAGCCTAGGACTTCTCCAAGGCATGCCAGGTCTCCGCCAGAATCACCTCTAGATCAAGACACACAGGAGGGTGCTCTGCCTGCTAACTCGATCGATTGGTTACCTCCCTTCATTTTCCAATGAAGGATGTCTATGTGAATGCCAAAAAACTTGGACGACCTAGTCACCTATCTGCAAATCCCCCTAACTCCAGGAGAAGTCCCTGTCATCAGTGATCCTTGTGGGTGACTCCATGAGGTCAATTCGATGATCACAACTTGGTGGACTTCGAAACCCGTCTTGAATTGGCCCCCACATTATACTTCGATACAATCCATGGAAATTATGGAGTCACGGTGGTGCCCCAATGATGGCTATGCGGCTTGCCGGGTCAGAACTTTTGAATCTACTCTGGATGCCCCATTTTGGCCATTATAACATCATAGATTAGTTGGCTCGCCAGTTGCTCATCCTCATTCACGATGGATGCTTATGGATTTGAGACAGGATCCCTATTGATGCTGCGTTGATCCATAAGATTACAGGCCTTCCTATGTAAGGGCTGCACCCTCTGGAGCATGTAGGCAAAAAATACGAAGCAGCTACCACTACGTTTGTGTGGATGACCTATGAGGTGAAATGAAATCAGCCAGGGTTTGTGATCCAAACTATCAATGATCCAGCGACACATATGGGTAGTAGGCTCTTAGCCTGCAAGCTAATGAGGAAGTGTCAGGTTACGACTGTCCTTGCCTATGTGATTTAGTTGGCCGACCGATGTGTGAAGGGTGTCTCTTTCAATTGGGCTCAAAAATTATGTGATTAGTTTCTGGAAAATGTCCGTAAATCTCAGGAGCATGGGACGTCCTTCTTTTACTCATGGTTATTACTCCTGATCGCGTTGGTCACCTGGGACACCCCCAAGGAGTTGGTCCTCCCTAAAATTCCTCATAGGATGTGTGAAGGAGCTCAGTATGCTCATTTATGGGACTCTAAGGATGCGTAACACGTCGAGGATAAAAAATTTTTTTGGATCCTATTCCAGAGTAGTGTGGCAGCCGCCATAAATTCCCGACCCTGGTTGTACCCGACGATATATGACAAATACAAAGGAGTTTCCACGTTCCAAGTTACCATGCACCATATTCAAATTTGTAGCCTCAACAATAAGACATGGATGACACTCCCCTATAGAGTAGTAGATGAAGAGATTGACCTGATGATCACAATATGGCCCCCTGCCTAGAAGAAAATCCTTACAGATACCTATAGGGAGACCGCAGAGACCAGCCAGATGGGCTCAGACATAGCCAAGAACATGGATACACACCCACCGCAGACCACCATGGCTAAAGCTCAGGTCGGGGCTGACAGAGAGACGACCCCCCCCCCCCCCCCGTGCGAAGCAGTCAGGAGAGCTGGCCCCCGGATCCCAAAAGATACAGTATGCCCACCAGGGAAAATTTTAAGGATGGGTTATTAATTTGAACTTTAAGACGTTGGCGAATATCACTAGTCCCTAATATGAGAACTATAAAATTTTTATTGGTATATTTGAAAAAAAAATCAAATTTATAATGAGTTGTATATACTCTCTATATAATGTTGGCGATTTTTAGATTAAAATAATTTTATATTGTAAAATTTTGGCAATCATTTTTATAAAAAATGGAAATTGATGAATATTTTTTTTTAGAAAAAACATGGAAAATTAGCCCACCTATGAATATTAGCCCCTAAAATTTTGCATGGCGCTCACCATGCACAATATGATGTGACGGTCACACTAACTAATGGTGACCTTGAGAAAATCACCGACGCAGTCACCATGGCTACAAAAGACAAGTGGGCATCTGTCGGGGAACAATAGAAGGACACGCTCGACACTCTCTAGGCCAGGCTCTGTGCCCTCCAGTTAAAAATAGATACATTGCCGACCAGCGTTGGCTAGGCATGAACCCCTTTAGTACATAGCAGTTTGGTGCTATTCAGGGAGGAAATTCATCTCTGGACTATACCTTGCAATGCCTTGCTAGGAACTCAGATCCCAGCAGGAACATGGACCCAAATGGACCTGGCTAAGCTACCCCACAAAGCCTTACAGGGCGTCTATAATGATGTCTTCCAAGAGATTCGCAAACGCGACCAAAAAATCCACTAACAACTTGGGACAGTCGAGCACACCATCACACAACAGGCTATTGATTTGCTCCTTGTTGTGTCACAGAAAGTGGAGCTCGAAACAGTGATCCACCAGCTCCGTACAGAGGTTACAGATGAGATCCCAGCCACGGACATGCCTCGGGATAAAGTAGAAAAATTGGTTGTGGCACTCAAAGAATCTAGTTTGGAAATATACGTTGTCAAGACACAGCTGGAACAAAAAATCACCGACTTACAAGCCAAACTGCAACCTGAAACGCCTTCGAAAGTCCATGCCCAGCAGGCAGCCCTGGTAACTGATGCGACAAATGTTATTTCGGGGCAGATTTCCCAGGGTGCCTAGTTGCTAGAATCAACCATGCAACTCTAAACTAAGGTCCAGCATGTCCCAGTCCTCCATGAAATCCATCAGGACTTATGGCAGAAGGAAGAATATTTTGAGCAGGTCAATGCCATGCTGCCCACCCCGGTACCTGCACAGTGCTTGGCACGATTAAAGACCAACAATGATCTACAGGACGAGATTGAGAAACTCTGCCGTAAAAAAAACATTATGCAGACCGTCTGAAGCCTTGGGCTTCCATATCCCTCCAACTTTCACATGATATTGATGGTGCGATCAAGTGAATTACTTAGACCCTCGAGAGTGTTAGCATGGCGACTAAAGGACTGACCTCCCATAAGCTTGTAGACCTTGCACAGAGTGTTGCTTCCCAGAGTCAAGAAGTGCTACCTCCACTAATTGCGGCCCTCAACACCTTACATGCGCAGATAGAGACCGCACCGCCACAGTGACTCGGGACGAGTCACAAGATTGTGTTGGGGGATTGTTGGAACAGGGTCCCCTACGAGCTTTGAAACTAGTCTGATTTTGTATATATTTTATTATAATTACGCTAGCACAGGGGTTTTTGGGTGGGTCAAAGCCCCGAAAGCACTGTAATGCGTCAAAGGTTAAACCAGGGGTTCGAAAACCACGGTTTGCGGACCATATGAAATTTTAGGCTAGATTATTATAAATAGAGGAACATTTTGAATTGTAAGGTAGGAAAATAAGGATATATTGATGTGAACTGTGATTTAGTAAATCTGTTTGGGTTTTTAGGGAAAGGACTCCAGCTGGCTGTGTGCGCAGAGATCTAGAGACCTGCAGTGTCCGGACCCTGCTGCTCTGTGCGTAGGCTGGGAAGGGTATTATAGGAGGGAATTGATGAATTGATGAGTAAGAAAGGTTGTTTTAGAACTGAATCTGTGTATCCTATTTATGTGAATCATTGGTAATTTCTATATTATGTGTATTCTATATTCAGCTATGAGAGTTTTGTGTAAGTGTGTTTTCTATATCTGGATCTATTTTGTTCTATTTTATGCAATTTTGTGCTATTGTCATGGAAGTATATAATTATCCAACACTATAGACCTTGCGCATGTGGATGCGAAAAAATAGCTATAGACCCTGCGCAGAAAGAGGTGACTTGGGTATCACAGGATTGGATGTAGCTCTGCTTGCCTTACCTACACTTTCTTAGGGTGCAGAAACTTGGTTGCAACACCCACCAATATTACCTCGGGTGAGACTTTGACCTGCGCAAGCAGGTCACTACCGAAAGGGCCAGTAGTATAGGGGTTTGTTGGCAAACCTTGAACTCTGAACCTGGGTCAGGACCACTTGAGCCAGCAAGTTCTATACCATATTTAGACATAATGAATCCTAAAATACAACCGGTAGGAATACAAAATACACACTTCAGGAGGTTGAGGCGGATATTATACTTGCAGCATCAGAGAAAGATGGTATGCAAATCATGGAGGTGCTGCGCTTGATGATTATAACGTGCAGTGAGGTCATCTAAATAAGAAAGGATAATATGAGCCAGGTCATCGAAACAGTAAGACATGGCATAATGGAAAATGGCTCCAACATCTTTAAGGCCCAACGACATGACCCTGTTAGGGCCTAAATCTACCTCAGGCTGAGAAAGGTAGGATCTAGGATAAGATCATACCACGCTTAACCTGGTAGCTAGCCCTACCAAGTCGGGAGAGGGCTCTCTCCTTGTCAATCTCAGAAAATATGGCCAATGAAAGCTTGAGATTACTGATGTGATGACTAATTTTAGGCTAGGTATGTGTACAGAGGTGTTTTATTGGATTTGATAATGTTTTGTTGGCTCAAATGTGAAAGGTAGATTTGGGCTTGGGGAATGAGGCTCAGTTTTGCAGAGATCTCTATGGGGAAAGGTAGGCAAGTGATTTGGTACTTCAAATTGAGTGATATGGAAATATTTTGGATATATGAGGAGTTGACAAGGGCATGAAGAACTCAAGGATCCTTTTAAATCAGTTGAAAACACAGATAAATAAGTAAACACTAGGTAGAGCACTGCACTTTCAATGTATTCTACCTTTATCTTTGTTTTATTTAGTTAAGATGAAATAAAGAGAGATATGGAATACATAAAACACATGTAGACTTAAAATTACAGAATAAAACACAATACCAAAGCAAGATGCCACATGAATCCCATAAAGTGCTGCAAATCACTGGTCTATTCCTTAGCCAAACTACTGAAATGAGTATACAATAAGTTCCAAGCTTTCCCAAAAATCCAACCATGGTAATGACTGAAAAAACATAAGATATAGGGAAACAAAAACTCATCCTAGCCTCTAGGGGTTGAGCTCATGAGTTTGGGAGTTGTTCCAACAAATTCTAAACTGAGAAACTAAAAGGTAGGCAGTGGAATAACTTGCCTCTAAAAACTAGGGAACTGATTCATTCAGTTGTAAACTACCTTTCCATGGATGAATCTACCTCTATGAGTGAAAATTTAGAATAATTACATCAAAATGCATCAATTCACATTAAATTACACTTGAGTTTGACAATTAGAAGGATAAAAGTCAAACTGTCAAGAAACTAGGCGAAAAAAAAGTATTTTTGGTCAAACTGAGCAAATTTCCTCCAATGCGCCGCGTTGATTTCCCTATGCGTAGTACCTTTTTGCAACTACTTTTGGAGGCCTTCCCGGTGTCCAAATTTTCTCCAAGTGGGCTTGTTGGAAAGGCTGCTTGTCTACTTTCCAGCACAAGTGGAATTTTTTTAATTTGGCCTCCATTTTCCCCTCCAAAAATGAGTTCTCCCAAGACTGCTTCCTCTGTGTCAAAAAGGGGCAGAAAGGTCATTTTGGGGTGTTTTTGACCTTTTTAGAAGCCCAAAACCTGTCAAAATTTCTTGGCCATTTCTGAGCATGCATATTTTTTCATGAAAAATCCAAATATGCTAAGTTTTCCTCAAAAGGATGCCTCCATCAAAAGCGAATGCTAAGTGGTGCGGAACATTCTGCAAAAATTCTGTTTTTTGAGCCAAAAATTCAAAAATTACAAAAACTGTCCAGATTTTTTTGAAATTTGGGCTGAGTGTCCTCCCTTAAGAGCTGTGTTGGGCCAAGGAAGCCTTAGCAAAGATCTAAAGTCTATCATGATATTTTCACCTCTTTGATACCTTCTTCAACTTGGCCTTCAAGTTCCTGATTCTTATTTTCCACACCTTGTTTCTCGTCAAGTAGTGGTAGGCCATGTGCCTCAACATATTTTTCTCTTTGTTGGAATTCTCTAGCATCTTTTACAAATGTATGTTTATCCTTTTGAGCCAATATTCACGATCAGCTTCAATTTCTTGTTCAAGTGGTGTCAACTTGGTCTTCCTCCTCTTGGCAGCTTGCCGATTTTCTCGTATGTTTTGTAGCTCCATAATGGTTTGATGATCTTCTAGATGGTTGTTTCTTTGCTCCAGATAGTTAATTATCCATTTAGCTCTTTCTAGGTTGAGATAAAAACCATGGATGTCCTCTTGCTGCTCCTAAATGATCTCTTTAAGCTTTGAGCTTTGTGAGCCCAAATCGATGTCATCATCTTGAATAAGAATGAAATATGTCTCCTGCCCTCCTGAAGGATCCTCATCATGTAATGGCCGCTTGCCCTTATCCTGTACCTACTCTGATGATGGAGGAAACGAGACCCCTTCCACCTCGGGTGGAGATAATACTCGCTTTGCTGCTGCAAACAACCTTCTAGAGCCCTTTTGGTAGGTGACAAATATTGGCACACTAGCAGTTTGTGTCTCATAAAGCTCTTGCTCATGTGAAGGCCCACCTGTCTCATGAAAAGTTGCTAGAGGTACTTGAGGAGTGGTGAAGACCTCTTGTGAAATGAAATCCTCCGATGAGATGTTCTGTAAACCAAGATGATGCATGACCACAATCTTTATTTGTGAAAAATGATATATGTTGTTATATTGCTGCTGGGGAGTCTTCTTGTGCACTAAGGTGGTCATCTTCTCAATGTTCTAGCAAATAAAGTAGGGGAGATTCATCATTATCACCCTATTAAAGTGCATCAACAATATTATGTGATAATCATATAGGCGAGAAAACTGGCCCTCACAACTGAAATACTTAATTATGAGTTTCGTCAAGGGAGCATATGAGTCTTTCAGATACTGGAAAGGAAAAACTCTGCTAAGATGTCTCTGATAACTAGCCTTGATGTAAGGCTCATATTGTTCTATTTCAATCTACTACCTTTTTTTCCACTTCTTATTGACACTTGGAATGCCAGTTGCTAGAGAAATAGACTCTGGTGTCAAGGTAAATGTCACACCTGTTAGAGTGACTTGGCCATTTTGAAGATGGAGCATAAACAACCTGGCCAACTCATGATGGTATTGAACTCTCTCTACCATCTCATAGAACTGATAATAGGATTGGTGTTGAAAGCATGTGACAACAAGAGGGAAAGCTTGCAACTCGGCAAGTGAAGTAGGCTACTCTCGTATATGTTTACCACCCTTGTGAGTCTCCTTGGTGCATGAATATCTGTAGGAGAATCACTATGTGTCTCCTCATCTAGGTCATATGAGGGATCAGACTCCATGTTTGCTAATGTGTGAGTTTTCTTGATGAGTATGAAGAGATTTATGGTTTTTTTAGTTTTCTGCTACCAAGGATGAGAATGTATGAGGGATTGTGGAGGGAAAGGGTATGAGGGGTTTTTGGAATGATATGTACAATTTTTTTGGGAATAGGGGGTTTAGGGAATTGTATGTAGGCTTAGGGATAGGAATTAGGGTTTAGGATTTGTAACTAGGGTTTCGGATAGTGGGAGTTAGGGATATGGGAATTAGGGATAGGTGGATGGAAGTGAAAAATGAATGGAGGATTCAAAGAGTGAGGGAGTGATGGAGTGGAATTGGTAGCAAAAACACAAATTCAAACCCTAGAAAATTTGTTTTGAGCCAAAATTGCGAAGGGGTAGGGTTTGAGTTTTATCAAACTAAACCACCATAAATTTTAAGAAAAAAAATTTCACTAGCAATGGAAGGAATTTTGACTTACTTTCACACCATGGGATTGGGAAAATTTGGAAATTTGAGGGAGTTTATGGTGAAATCGGGCTTGCAACTCTATGCGCTGCGCCATAAACCCAACGCGCCGCACATTCTATGTGCGTCATGCCAGTGTATTGTTTACATTGTGGAGGGCATCCCAATGCGTTGCCCTTGAACTCACACAGTTTTGCTTCAAACTTGCTCCCTTTCTCCAACACGACCTCCTCTTGCTCAAATTTTCTCCTTTGAATGCATATGAGCTCTTTGAATATGAAAAATGAGTTTATATACAAGAACTTTTGATTTTTCACTCATAAAACCAACTTTTATAATGTTTTCATTGTAACTTACTTTTTCAACTCTATTTTTGGGTAGCTTACTTCATTTTTACCTTTGATGAATTGAATGATTTGATTTTTTGGTTTGCCTTGCAGGGGATGGAGTTGTTGAAGCTTGGTAAGGTGACCAGGGTTTCCACTGAACTTGCTTACATAGGAAAAACTGAAATCACATCAAATTTTATACATGAAAACATAGAATACTCTATTGTTCCTCAAAACAGAGTTTTGAGGAAAAATAAGTCTCTGAGCATGTGGTTATGGAATTTATTGGTATTGAAACTTTATTCAATCGCCTCATGTGCCTGTTGACTATTATTGAACATTTTGAAGATATTTTTGACAAAACCCTATACCTAATAAAGAAGAAAATCTAAAAATGACTCTTGTAGACGATCTAGATGAATGGAAATGTGCCAGCAGGTAAAGGGCATGAGGGAAAATGTACAACAAGCCACTACCGTCAGATGATCCATGATCCTAATGGAATGTAGATAACTGAGTGAGACACCTAACATGCAATACAACAAGAGAATTTGATCACTGACGGAGGGATGAAGATACTGACACTAACATTGGCTCCAATGGGGATGGTAGCTCCTTGGAGGTGCTAAGAACTACAGATCTCTGTGAAATTAGGCAGTGCCTTCATCCATTGGGCTGTGGAGTCAATAACTTTGAAAAACTAAAACCAAACTCTTGAATCAATTTCAGGACCGAAATCTGACTCAAAACTAAGACTGAAAACTAAAACAAAATTGGCAAACTGGAAAAGATTCTCATAATTGAACTTATTCATAAAAACCTACTCTAATTGTTCTATTTCACCGCTAGATCAAGTGAAATGGAACAACCAATGCAACCATGTAAGAATCTTGGCTGCTACTTTAATTCTCCGTAGTTGTTTTCTGATGAGCAAGTAGAGGGAAGAATTGAAAGGAAACTCCCATGGAAAATTGGAATCAAATTGAATCTTGATAAACTTGCAAAGCATGAGTTGACTGGATGACCTCAAGAATGTTGCGAAAGGGTCTTCATAAGAATAGCTATTGATTTCCATTAATACATTACTACTCTGCTCTAGGTAATATTCATACCTTGATCTTAAAATTTTCCTAACCTCTGAGTTGTCTGTCTCTGATGATTGCAGAAGGTTGTCAAAAAGATCCTGAAATTCGTGAATAATCAAACTCTCATGTTGATCCCAAACAAAACAAAATCTTCTTCATTAGTCTCCTCATATGACTGCAAATCTCAATATGGGCTTTGTAATGAAACATCTGCTGAACAAGACAATGAAGTTGGCTGTCGAATACAGTTATGTTTAATTCTCTTTTTAGGCACATGGTCAGCCAATGGAGAAGGACTTTTACAACAAATATCATCTAACACATCAGCCATAGGATCATAAAAAACTTGAAAATACTGCTGCGACGTATCCATTGGAACTGTATGACATTTTACAGGATGTTCATCCTTTCCTTTTGAGATATTATGAAAATTCTACTTCATGAATTGAAATGATTCAAAACATAAGGGTACATAATCCTCTTGCATCATTATATCATATGTTTCAACTTCCAAGCCTTGATCTGTAATATGACCTTAAATTGAATTTGGCAGTTGCAAATCTGGAGCTAGGGAGGATTTTATATCGCAAATGATTTCATCAGTCGTTTCAGGGGAATATTTCTCATCGACGAGCCCAATAATTTCACTATCTATCTCATCCTCAACATTAGAACTGAGAGATTGTTGATTTCTAATTACATGAAAGTTGTCTTTGATGAACTGAATTGAATCGAAACAAAGAGGCAGAGATCCTTCACTCACTTCCTAATTTTCCAGACTTTCCTCATCACTTTCCTGGATGATATGCATCGGATGATTATTGTTTTCAAGCTATTGAAACAGAACTTCCTCCCACAAATTAGTAGTTGATTGTGCTACAAGACTAGCTTGTGTTCGGAAAAAATCATCATCATCGTATTGATCAAATTTTGGCAAATCATCAACATAAAACATATCATCAAGCATACAAGTCATATCAAAAGATTTTTGATCTCCGAGATGTTCTAAAACACAGTCGTTATTAGATAGATAATAACTGGGATAAGAAAGAACATGTTTCGGATCGGCCACTTGTTCTTGAACATCATATTCATTCCTTGTAGTGATTTTTCACATCATTTTTTCCACTTCCCTTACTAAAAGGTCAAGCTTTACCTCTGAAGGTGTCAGGTGCTATACAACATTCTTCTTTTCTTCTTCCTTCAACTTTGCTCTTTTCATCAAAAAATTAGCTTCTATATCTACTGCATTGTTTTGTATCTCTTCAAGTGTTTCTAAGTTCCTTTCTCTCAGCTGAAACTCCATTTCTGGATCAAAAGCGCCCGGGTAATGTAAGAGAGCTGAGCCAGGAGAAGGTCTTATATCAGCAGGTATCGAATAATAGACTTGATTGAACCTGGAAGAAAATTGTTGTACTATCTCCCCTAGCTGTCTTTTCAGCTGGGCATACTCTTCTAAAATCAGAAAATGGTTTTGTTTGACCACCCATCTGTTGAGGAAGACTTTGAAAAATTGCTGGAAATATAAGATGCTCGCATCAGGTAGGGTTTTGAACCAACTCTTGACTTTACCTTGCAAGGAAAGAGTGAAAAGCCTAATACTAACATCTTCTTTATCAACTTCAAAAAGGTCTAGGAAATTCTCAACCTTTTGCACATGTTGCTCAACATTGATGTTGTCACATTCACCATCAAACCTCAACAAATAAAGGTAATAATTTTCAGGGAAAGCATGGAGTATAAGAGGTAAGATGAGAGGTTTATATCTATCGGGGACTATGGAAGGTCTAGGAGTATATATAGGAGCTACAGGATTAGTCTTGGTCTCTTTAGGCTCATCAATCAGAAGATTTTCATCATAGGGTTTAGGAAAAGGGTGGAGGTTGAGATCAAAGGAAAATTCAGTGTTTACACTTTTTGGATAATTTGAATGAAGATTTTGATAACCTTTATCATACAGCAAATTATGGAAGACTTTCAGGACAACTTCAACAAAAGCAAAGAAGTAATTTACAAGAAAGAAGATTAGATCTTGAATACCATTCCACTTTGAATACTTGAACTTTCTGTAAAATCATTCCATTTTTCTGCAGGAAAAGTTGGTCCTCCAGTGGAGTCTTTAAATTAATTTGGAGTCACCAGGTGAAAAATTCAGCCTTCATATGCATCTGATTGTTGTTCACCATCAACATTCAGATATAATAATCTGTCATTCCTTACCATGGAAGATATTACTGGGGTGATTCATCCTTTATGCTAAAAACGTTCCTAGTATGTTCGCCACTATGTTAGGGCCTAAATCTACCTCAGGCTGAGAAAGTTAGGATCTAGGATGACATCATACCATGCTTGACCTGGTAGCTAGCCCTACCAAGTCAGGAGAGGGCTCTCTCCTTGTCAATCTCAGAAAATATGGCCAATGAAAGCTTGAGATGACTGACGTGATGACTGATTTTAGGCTAGGTATGTGTAAAAAGGTGTTTGATTTAATTTGATAATGTTTTGTTGGCTCAAATGTGAAAGGCAGATTTGGGCTTGGGGAATGAGGCTCAATTTTGCAGAGATCTCTATGGGGGAAGGTAGGCAAGTGATTGGGTACTTCAAATTGAGTGAGATGGAGAGGTTTTACATAGATGAGGAGTTGAAAAGGGCATGAAGAACTTAGGGATCCTTTTCAACAAGCTGAAAACATAGATAAATAAGAAAATCTTAGGTAGAGCACTGCACTTTCAATTTATTCTACCTTTATCTTTGTTTGATTAGTTAAGATGAAATAAAGAGAGATATGGCATATGTAAAACACATGTAGACTTAAAATTAGAGAAGAAAACACAATACGAAAGCAAGATTCCACATGAATCCCATAAAGTGCTACAAATCACTAGTATATTCCTTAGCCAAACTGCTGAAATGAGTATACAATAAGTTCCAAGCTTTCCCAAAAATCCAACCATGCTAATGACTGAAAAAACATAAGATATAGGAAAAAAAAAACTCATCCTATCCTCTAGGGTTCAAGCTCATGAGTTTAGGATATTTTCCAACAAATTCTAAACTGAGAAACTAAAAGGTAGGGAGTGGAACAGCTTACCTCTAAAAACTAGGGAACTGATTCATTCAGTTGTAAACTACCTTTTCATGGATGAATCTACCTCTATGTGAAAATTCAGCATAATTACGTCAAAATCCATCAATTCAAATTAAATTACATCATAATTTTGACAATTAGAAGGAGAAAAGTCAAACTGTCAAGAAACTAGGCGAAAAACAGAGTATTTTTGGTCAAACTGAGCAAATTTCCTCCAATGCGTCGCGCTGATTTTCCTATGCATAGCGCATTTTTGCAGCTGCTTTTGTAGGCCTTCTCGGTGTCCAAATTTGCTCCAAGTGGGCTTGTTGGAAAGGTTTACCTGTCTAATTTCCAGCACAAGTGGAATTCTTGAATTTTGCCTCCATTTTCCCTTCAAAACTGAGTTCTCCCAAGACTGCTTCCTGTGTGTCAAAAAGGGGCAGAAAGGTCATTTTGGGGTGTTTTTGACCTTTTTAGAAGCCCAAAACCTGTCAAAATTTCTTGGCCATTTGTGAGCATGCATATTTTTTCATGAAAAATCCAAATATGCTGATTTTTCCTCAAAAGGATGCCTCCATCAAAACCGAGCGCTAGGTGGTGCGACGCATTGGGTAGACAACTCTGTTTTTTCAGCCAAAAATTCAAAAATTACAAAAAATGTCCAAAATATTTTGAAATTTTGGTTGAGTTTCCTCCCTTAAGAGCTATGTTGGGCCAAGGAAGCCTCAGCCAAGATCTAAAGTCTATCATGCTGTTTTCAACTCTTTGATACCTTCTTCGACTTGGCCTTCAAGTTCCTGATTCTTATTTTTCACACCTTGTTTCTCGTCAAGTAGTGGTAGGCCATATGCCTCAACATTTTTTTATCTTTTTTGGCCTTCTCCAGCATCTTTTACAAATGTATGTTTATCCTTTCGAGCCAAGATTCATGATCAGCTTCAATTTCTTGTTCAAGTGGTGTCAACTTGGTTTTCCTCCTCTTGGCAGCTTGTCGGTTTTCTCGTATGTTTCGCAGCTCCATAATGATTTTTTGATCTTCTAGCTACTTTTTTATTTGCTCCAAATAGTTAATTATCCATTTATATCTTTCTAGGTTGAGAGAAAAACCATGGATGTCCTCTTTCTGCTCCTGAATGATGTCTTTAAGCTTTGAGCTTTGTGAGCCCAAACCGGTGTCATCATCTTGAATAAGAATGAAACCTGTCTCCTGCCCTCCTGAAGGCTCCTCATCATGTAATGGCTGCTTGCCCTTATCCTGTACTTGCTCTGCTGATGGAGGAAATGAGACCCCTTCCACCCTGGGTGGAGATAATACTCACTTTGCTGCTGCAAACAAACTTCTAGCACCATTTTGGTAGGTGACAAATATTGGCACACTAGAATTTTGTGTCTCATGAAGCTTGTGCTGATGTGAAGGCCCACCTGTCTCATGAAAAGATGCTAGAGGTACTTCAGGAGTGGTGAAGACCTCATGTGAAATGAAATCCTCCCATGAGATGTTCTATAAACCAAGCTGATGCATGACCACAAGCTTGATTAGTGAAAAATGATATATGCTGTTATACTGCTATTGGGGAGTCTTCTTGTGCACTAAGGTGGTCATCTTCTCAATTTTCCAGAAAAAAAAGTAGGGAAGATTCATCATTCTCACCCTATTAAAGTGCATCAACAATCTAATCTGATAAGCATATAGGCGAGAAAACCGGCCCTCACAGCTGAAATACTTAATTATGAGTTTCATCAAGGGAGCATATGAGTCTTTCAGATACCGAAAATGAAAAACCCTGTTGATATGTCTCTGATAACCACCCTTGATGTAAGGCTCATACTGTTCTCTATCAATCTTCTGCCTTTTTTTCGACTGCTCACCGACACTTGGAATGCATGTTGCTAGAGAAATGGACTCTGATGTCAAGGTAAATGTCAAACCTGCTAGAGTGACTTGGCCATTTTGAAGATGGAGCACAAACAACCTGGCCAAATCATGATGGTATTGAACTCTCTCTACCATCTCACAAAACTGATAACAGGATTGGTGTTGGAAGCATGTGACAGCAAGAGGGCAAGCCTTCAACTTGGCAAGTGAAGTAGGATCCTCTCTTATATGTTTACCACCCTTGTGAGGTCTCCTTGGTGCATGCATTTCTGTAGGAGAATCACTGCGTGTCTCCTCATCTCGGTCATAGGAGGGATCAGACTCCATGTTTGCTAATGTGTGAGTTTTCTTGATGAGTATGAACATATTTATGGTATTTTTAGTTTTCTGCTACCAAGGATGAGAATGTATAAGGGATTGTGGAGGGAAATGGTATGAGGGGTTTTGGGAATGATATGGACACGTTTTTTGGGAATAGGGGGTTTAGGGAATAGTATCTAGGCTTAGGGACAACAATTACGGTTTAGGATTTCTAACTAGGGTTTGGGATAGTGGGAGTTAGGGATATGGGAATTAGGGAATGAGTGGATGAAAGTGAAAAATGAATGGAGGAGTCAAAGTGTGAGGGAGTGATGGAGTGGACTTGGTAGAAAAAACAAAAATGCAAACCCTAGGCAACTATTTTTGAGCCAAAATTGCAAATAGGTAGGGTTTGAGTTTTATCACACTAAACCACCATAAATTTTAAGAAAAACTTTTTCACTAGCAATGGAAGGAATTTTGACTTACTTGCACACCATGGGATTGAGAAAATTTGGAAATTTGAGGGAGTTTATGGTGGAATCGGGCCTGCAGCTCTATGCGACGCGCCATAAAACCAACGCACCACGCCTTCAACATGCATTGCGCCAGTGTATTTTTTACACCGTGGAGAGCAGCCCAATGCGTCGCGCCTTCTCTATACGCCGCGCCCTTGAACTCACACAGTTTTTCTTCAAACTTTCTCCCTTTCTCCAACATGACCTTCTATTGCTCAATTTTTCTCCTTTGAATGCATATGAGCTCTTTGAATATGACCAATGAGTTTATATACAAGAGATTTTGATTTTCGACTCATAAAACCCACTTTTATAATGTTTGCATTGTAACTTACTTTTTCAACTCTATTTTTGGGCAGTTTACTTCATTTTTAGCTTTAATGAACTGAATGATTTGATTTTTTGGTTTGCCTTGTAGGGGATGGAGTTGCTGAAGCTTGGTAAGGTGACCAAGGTTGCCACTGAAGTTGTTTACATAGGAAAAACTAAAATCACATCAAATTTTATACATGAAAACATAGAATACTCTATTTTTCCTCAAAACAGGGTTTTGAGGAAAAATAAGTCTCTGAGCATGTGATTATGGAATTTATTGGTATTGAAACTTTATTCGATCGCCTCATGCGCCTGCTGACTATTATTGAACATTTTGAAGACCTTTTTGACAAAACCCTAGACCTAATAAAGCGGAAACACTAAAAATGACTCTTGCAGATGATCTAGATGAATGGAAATGTGTCAGCAGGTAAAGGGCATGAGGTAAAATGTACACCAAGCCACTACCGTCAGATGATCCATGATCCTAATGGAATTCATCTGACTGAGCGAGACACCTAACATGCAATGCAACAAGAGAATTTGATCACTGACGGAGGGATGAAGATACCGACACTAACAGACCCAAGAGGCGAAGGTTCCCCACGGACTGATAAACACAGTCTTAAGTCGATCAGCATGGAGAATAACAATCTGGTTGTATCCAGAGAAACCATCTATGAAGGATAGAACCTCATGCTCCATGCACTCATCAATGATTTGGTCAATGAATGGTGTGGGGAATTTTTCTTTGGGACAAACATTGTTCAGGTTGTGAAAGTCAGTGCAGACATGGATGGTGCCCTGTTTCTTGAGAACGAGAACTAGGTTGGGCACCAAAGTGTTGTATTCGATGGGATAGATAAAACCAGCCTACTTCAGCCTATCAATTTCAACTTTGACAACCTCTTGTGTGGAAGGATTAATGGGTCTCAACTTTTGACAGATAGGATTGGCATCAAGCCATGTGTCGATATGCTGTTCGATAATGGCAGGATCAAGTCTAGGCATTTCTGAGTTGGACTAGGAGAAAACATCACGGAATTCCTTGAATAGCTTTGTGTATGTGTCAATTTCTTTCAGGGTGCATTGGATGCCCAAGGTAATGTTTTCTTCTACCCCTGATTGTCAGAAATGTCAATTTTAATAGTAGGAGATATATTGTCCATGTTTCCTTCTTCGAAAGCATTGGGTGCGGGAATGAGATTTCTAAACCAATTGAATTCATCAAGAATGAATTCTTTAGTTTCCACAACATATTGGTCATGGGATTGATGCGGGAGGAATTACGCACGGTGGTGCATATCATCCCACGGAAAGTCAGGGTCGGTCATCGCTCCCATAATGTCTTCATCGAAATGGAAGATGAGGTGACTTGGGGAAGGGAGACCACCTGATGTGGTAGGGCTACCTAACTCATCATCATGTGAAGAAAGGCTCAAATTCTCATCATCATTGGGGGTGTGTTGTGGTAAAACACAACCCCCCCATTTTTGACTTTTTCACTTCAAATAATGGGGACCCTTTTTATAAATTTTTGGCTAAGCAACTTTTAGGATTTTATTTTAATGATTACCCTACGCTTTTGTTAATTTTTCATTTTCTTTGGATTCTTGTTTTGATTGAATCGATTTTTTATAAGCCTCCCATTGACGCTTGTTTCGCCTCATTTGGTCAACTGGTTTAAAAATGGTACTCCTTTGAAGTACCATCATTTTTCTAGTCTGGGTTAAAAATGCTATTTTTTATTCTTTTTCGGAGTGGCTATAGTTTAGAAAATTTCATAGCTAAACTAAACATCATTAAAATAAAACCAAAAAAAAAAAATTATTACATCATCGGATCCGTCGCAGATCGCAGATCACAAATTTCAGATTCGTCGCAGATCGCAGATCGCAAATTTCAGATTCGTCGCCGATCACAGATCGCAAATTTCAGATTCGTCGCAGATCGCAGATCGCAAATTTTAGATTCATCGCAGATCGTAGATCGCAAATTTCATATCCATCACAGATCGCAAATCACAAATTCAAATCCGTCGCAGATCGCAGATCGCAAATTTCAGATTCATCGCAGATCACAAATTTCGGATCCATCGCAGATCGCAGATCGCAAATTTCAGATCCATCGCAGATCGCAAGATCGCAATTTCACAATTTCAGATCCATCGCAATTTTTAGAACATGCACATTTAAAAAACCCCGATCCAAGGAAAACAATAGAAGATATATGGAGAAAAAGACTTCAATCAATGAGAATGCTCCAACAATTAAAAGATTGGAATTTTTGAGCAAATAAAAGTGATTGGGCAGATTTTCTTCAACAAACTTTCATCTCAAGAATTCCTTTGCAAATATTATAAATAGCAGATTGTAGAATAGAATAAGGGCTGCTCTCCTCTGCAATTCCAGAATTCTAAAAGCATTTCTGTAATAGGAATTTAGAGTTGTAGATGGGGAGGAGAGAAAATTTCAGATCTGAACATTAATGAGGGTTTATTCTTTATATCTTGAATTATACATGATGGGCAGAGTTTGCATTTCTGCAGCTCTTGTCTTGAAAACATAAATTCAAGTAATGTAAAGTACTGTTAGAGACCAGGATTAGAGAAGTAGATTCAATTAACTGGTATTTTTGGCATTTCTGTATCAAATACTAGTTTCATTTTTATTTTAATAAAATTGTTATTTCATTTTATTCATGTTTTCGCATTTCTGTTGATATGGATAATTTGTCTCAAATTGTTAAGTATCTCTATTATTATGAATTAAAATATGATTTCTAAGTAACCATTACTCAGAAATTTGTCTTATAACACTGATTTTTTTTTTATTTTTTTTTCTGAGTAAGACTAAATCTATTAGGTGAAGAAATATAGTACAATCAGAGCTTGCATAAAAGTGAAGCAAGAGAGCAAGGGAGCCGGAAATGATAGACTATCAACCTCGGCCCCCATGAATATCCAAGACATAAGCAAAAATAACGGAAGGTACATAAAGTCAAGAACTAGACTAGGGAGTCGACCCAGAATGGGTGGCTTCTCCTAATCGACATTTTTTCCCTTTCTTTTTACTGATTGTGACCCAGCCATTGAGAGCTTGCTGGACGGGAACCACCTGCAAACTGATCTGCGTAGAAGGAGGTGTCTCCTTATCTGAATCTGAGGATGATGACTCATGAGTGCGCTTCTGCGAAGTCGGAGGAGCCGTGGGGTCCCCCGGGCGAGCTGGTGGCACGTCCCTAGGGGGGTTCTGAATCTCCTCTTCCACCTCTAATTCCTCCTCATCAGAGCTAGATAAATCTAAGTCCTCCATTGGAGGTCTATCACAGGGTTTCCAGTTCTTGGATTTGGATTTGCGTGGGATGTTCCTTTTTTTGTTGAGAAACGTCGTACAAGAATTCTGAAGATGCCCAGTCTGATGGCAGTGGCGACATCTAAAAGCAATATTCTCATAGTCTAAAGTTTGCGTCCAATGAAAGTCCCCAACTTTGAGGTTGATCTGATCAGGCGGCCCTTTACTGATGTCTATTTCTGCGCATATTCTGCCATAAGTGTATATTCCTTTCTATCCTCGAGAGGTGTTCGTTGCCAAGAAGTGGCCTAATGTATTCCCAATTCCTTGGAAGACAGCGAAATTCCATAGATGAGAAGGGGGATTTGGAAGACGGACCCAGATGGCAGCTTGGTGATGACCGCCGATGAGGGATCGAAATCAGGGAACCAGGGTGTGAGGAAAAGACCCACTGATCCCCAGAACCAAGGTCCTCCTGTTAAGGCTTTCTTGTAGTCATCACTGAAGGCAAAGGCAACAATGAAGAAGCCTTTCGAGCAGAAGAAGACCTTGCAGTTTTTGGTCCAGTTGGAGTGAAGCCACTGGTAAAGATCTACCATACGGGGCCAAAGACCGTTAAATCGGTAGATGATAGCTGTATCTGCAAATGTCTGCTATTGATCATCCAGAGATGGATGAGAGATTTCAATGGAGGGAGTATCCTCCATTTTATCCACCAATAAAGGCTTGGGAGCCTCCGCTGGTTTGACAGACTGTGGTTGGGCAGCGTATTTGCGGACTGCATCTTTATAAGAGAAAGAAGGGGCTGCGGAGGTCTGTCCAATGGAACCCCCTCTTAAGCGAAAGGTAGCCACAACAGAAGCATCTTTAAGAATGCCGTAAAAAGATAGGAGGTGGGGATTCATAAGTTGCTTACCCTTATAAAGAAGTCTTAGGTAGTAGGAGGGGATCCCTAGACGGCGTTCCAGTTTCTGAAGAAGGTCCTGTACGAGATCTGCTGAGCTTACCCATAGCATCATTGTCTTGCCCGAAATTTTGACTTGGATCTGAAATGTGTTTGTTTCTTCAGGCATATCTGGCTGGATTAGAATAGGAGACTGCTTCCAACAAACAGCAGACCGACCCATGTCCAGATTTGGAAGTAGATCAAGCGGACTCCTCAAGCATATTCACTGCATGCGTTTGGGAGAGTAGAAAACTGTCAGATCTCCAATGTCGCCTCTGCCCACATTGTGAGCAGCTATAGAGTCGGCGGCGTTAGCGCTGGCTAGAACCGTAGCCAGGAAAACAGTCGCACAGGCGGCTACAACATCAGTGCCAAGGGAGCCGTCCTTGTGCGAGGGTTTGAATGTATTTGAAGCTTGCTGATTCAAAACTACTACCCTCACAATGAGAATGGCTCGCTTTGGCTTCGCTACAGGCATTGCGGTGTGGCTAACATCCGTGAAGGCGGTGGCTCCATGACCGTCTGAATCATTTTCAGGAGATGCTTTCGTCCAGCCGTCAGCGCTATAACCTCCAGGAATACTCCTAAGCTGAAGCATGCATTCGCGCAGGCTCTCGTCTTCGGTCTGGAGCATGAGAAGGAGGCGGCCAGCCCTCAGCATGGCCGGGTCAACGCAAACCTGAGAAACCTCACTGTAAACCCTAATAGCCGCTTTCGCCATCGATCTCTCCGTAATTCTTTCTTCGACAGTGTTTTTTGTTCTCTATAACACTGATTTATTAAATAGTAATGTGTTGTGAATTTATTCCACATGTTATTGTTTAATTATTAGTTTGAATGATATGATAATCGATATCATTTTTGTGAATTTCTTTCAGAGTGTTGTTGATTTATTATTTCAGTCAAATGGACTCAATAGAATGTGTTTTGGTATTCACAAATGTGAGCTAATTGAATTTCTTCATTAGCTTAACATTAATTTAAAACCAGACATATTTTAATTCTCATTATTTAATCATCTTGCTCTTAGTTGGGTTAGATTTTCATCTACCTAATTGAGATAGGATTTAGATTAGTTTCTTTTTGCTTGCATTATAGAATAAGTTTGCATTTAGATTAATTTCTACATTCTTTTAAGTCCTCTTCTCGAAGAGGCAAAATCTTAGTTGTGGTTTGGCTGAACCCAAATCAGCTTAAGGGTCATTCTCTTGCCTGATCAGCAAAAAGAATTGATCTGATATCCCTGTCTATTGGTAGTTAACGATACATAGTAAACCAATAGCGATAGGGAAAATGTAACTGGACCTAGTTAAACCAGTCGGAGCCACTATCATAAACGGAAAAGGAGCTGTATTAAAGTCCGGACCGGGTGGTTATCCCCCAATGTTGTAGCAACGATTTTCGAGGCTTCAACATTTTTGGCGCTAGAAGGAGGACTGAAACTTGTTGTCTGTTGGAGTCTTTTCAATTTTAATATTTTATTTAATCACGATGGCTCTTCTTAAACTTCGAATTTGGAGTTGTATCCATGGACGTGCATCTTCCAATACTCCACCCGAAGTGGTAAGACTCTTGTCTCAGGTGAAATTCAATGGTAAGAAAAATACTTCCGCTTTTAATCATGTCCTTCAATTTATTCATAATGTTTCAAATTATGATTTGAAGGAATTGATGAAGGTATCTTATGCAGAATTTTTACTCTCACATTTGCGGCAGAAGCCAGAAACTGGTGTAAAACTCTTATAGTTGCCTCAATTCACAGCTGGGATCAATTTGTTACAATTTTTGTTTGTAAATTTGACCACTATGATTATGATCAGGTATGTGATGAAATTGAATATCTACGAAATGAAAATGAGTTTGTTAGAGATTTTAATATTCGACTTCATTTGAATTGTTTAAAATTTAATGTCAAAAATGAACCTATGAAAGAAGAATCACTAGATTGGTTTGAACATAATTATTCTCTTCCCCCTAGTCCCGATCCATATGAAATTAGTTCAAGCTTTGTTCCACCCCCTTCTAACATAAATGAGAATTCCAATTTGGGTGTGCAAATAAATTGTGATGAAGAGGTTTCACAAAGCTTGGAAAATATTTCTAATCAAATGCAAGAAGACAACAACAACAATTTTGGAGAAAGACCTGCATTAGAATCTGAAAGTTTCTTTGCATTAAATTCAGAAAATCAGATTGCAAATCAGCAAGTGCAAGCAACAATCAAAGTAAATAATAGCATGCAAACAACTGTACAAATTTCTGAATTTTTCCATGGTGAACAAATGCCAAAATCAGAGCAGCAAATCAGCCTTCTTCAAGAAAGCATAAGCACACAAAGGAATGATTTAGAATATGAAATTTACAATGGGCTTAATGCACAAGACTTCCCAAACAGGGACATTTTTAAATGCATTATTTCAGATTCACATTTTTCCCTTTATCCTGATATTTTTAATGATGGTAATTTTTCTCCTCCTGGTATTAATGATATTTCAGAAATTAAAGAGGATAATTTAAATGAATTACCATTAAGTTTTTATCAAGATATAAAATCAATTAATGATCATTCTTTTTCCATTAATGAACATCAAATTCTTGTCCCTCCTTGTTTTGATATACTGGATGAGATTGAAGGGAAATCTAGAGAATCTTGTGAAGTCATTTATGATAATTACTTTGACATTGAAGATGTTGATTTTTCTCGAGAAAATCATCAGAAACTTCAAATAACATCTGAGAATGAGAAACATTTTAATTTAGAAATTATTCCAACCAATCCTCATTCTAAAGCAACAAATTATCTTCATGATTTCACTATTCAAGAAAATATTCCAATTTATGATTCATATCATGATCAAGCTTTCATTCCTGTTCATAATCATAAATCTCTTTCTACTTCACAAGATGGAATTCGAAATTACTCAAATTCCATAATTCTGGCCAATCCTTGTGAAAAAGAAATTATTTCAAAACGATCCCAATTGTGCTGTAACATTAGTTGTACTAATAGTGATTTCATTTTATTTTTGTTTCCTCACTTATTTTGTATTAAATCAGATTTATTTTCAGATTTTATTTTTCAGATTTTTGATACATTACGCTGCCATATTGAGCACTTTACTATCAAACATTAAATTGATGCATTGCCCTATTGGAAAATTGAAATTTTATATTATAATCAAGAGCATCAAAAGCTATTTCAATTTCAATTTCAATCAATACTAATGTTTTATCAAAAGCTTCTATCTTCTCAAAGGCAATATCAACAAGAGAATGTATTTTTAGAAGTATGCCAGCAATCAAATTTAATTAATAATTTTCCATTTCATTTGAAAGATTTCCATCCATTTTTCATCGATTCATTTGAAAAATATTTGAAAATTTTTCCTTCATGGAAGATTGTCAATAGCTTAACATTTACACATAACACTAACAGTTTCTTCCAGGCCTTTGAATCTAAAAGTTCATATCCACGATCTGGCCTTTCATCTCCTCTTTTGAACATTTCCCAATTTTTAATAAAAATCCATCCAGATTTCTATGATTTAATTGGTATTCAATTGGAAAGAAAACTTCATGAGAAGGAGATTTTAGATAAGCTTCTAACAATGGTTGTACAATCTGATTTCAGGTTTAATTTTCTTAGTTCAATTAGATTTGTATTTTTATTACTAACATTTGAATTGTACATACATGCAGGGATTAAAATGAGAAAATGGTTACATTGGAAATATGATTATACCTAGTCATTTTTCAAGAATATGGTTAGAATAGGAGTGGAGTTAATGTAGTTAATTTATTTTCAACAGTTCTGTAGATTAAAAATAAAACAAAGCAATCAGCCATTTTCACACATGTTCAGTGATTCTCCCAATCATAAAATTTTAATTCTTGCTTTCCTTTTTAAATTTCTTACACCAATACCTCTACTTTGTCTATTTTGAATAATGTCTTGATTAAATTCAATTAAGGTTGCACTTGGCATCAATCACCTCAAAGCCACTTTTCTTAATTTCGGGATTTCCTTCTAAGATTTTCTTTTGAAATTTATATGATAAAGGTTTTGAGGATATAAAAGCTTCATGATCTCATTATCCCATGAAATGTATGACTGTCTATGATAAGCTTAATTCTCACTCAATCATTATTAGTCAGTCCAACCTTTCGTGGTAATCATATGAAGTTCATACTATCTTCCTCGAAATTTGTTAAGCCGACTTTTAGGATGTCCATTTTGCTGTGTGCACACATTCAAATCTATTTTGACATTTTTCTACAATTAGTGGCTTTATCCCATTCAAACCTTTAGTTTATTATTTGATGTTGCAATATGCATCATATTTATTTACTAAAGGAATTATTGAACAGTCACTATAACAATATAGATTTTTCTCAAGTCAATTCAGAATGAGCAGAGGTAATAAATTGTTGTTTCAATTCAAAAGGGAAGACTATTTTCATTTTCATTTCTGGTAAATTTTATATTTCCTGAACATGAACAAGCAGATTTTATTTAGGCTGATTGCTCACCCTGACTTAGAATAAATGATGAGATGATTTTGAGCAAAGTCAAAATTTTGATAAAACGAAGGAATAATTTGAAGATTCATGAGGTAAAATCTACAGACAATTTCCTTCCAGGTATGCATTTACAAGTTCATTTTCATCTATTATTAGTTTACCTTTTCTTTAGTTTACTTTTTATTCTTTTTCTGTTTTAATTGCAGGTTTTCATTTGTTTTCAAAACTTGAAGTAAGCAGAAAACCCATTTCAAATTTGCAATAGGTTTCACGGAAATTTTATTTTGAGAATTTGAGCATTTTTAACTTTTCTTTCAACCATTAGAAAACCCAATTGAAATTTCAAGCGATATTATAGGATTCAACATGATTTTCATATTGCTGATACTTCAGTGAAAATGTTTGCAATATTCTCAGCCTGCTCATCTTCATCAATCATTTCATTCCGATATCACATCATCCACTTCACAACCATTTGTAGCGAAATGTTTGATCGGAAGTAGCTCTTAGCAGTTTTGATAACAAATTGTTCATAAAAGATCTCCGATGTATTACTTCACTCATATTCCATATCGCATTTCGCATATCCGAGGTTTGTGGTTGAAGTATACTTCCATTATCATGAATTGCCTTTACCAATATTGCGATGACCACATAATTATGGACCCGATATGAAATTCAAATCAAGTTTATAAAATATCGCGTCAATTCAATCGCAAATAATGGTAGGAGCGTAACTTTAAAAGGGTCGATGTGTCAGATCCAATATGTTATTAAATTTTCATCATAAATTTATCGGGTCCACTCTTAATCGCATATCGGCGTATCAAGAAATGTTATATCATGTGCTTATGATCGCCGATTAGCATTGCCAATTAGAAATCGCCGATATCGCAATCGCTTCATCGCATTTTTAATTATTCTCACATCACAATTCAGAATCTGCAATGTGCGATGTGCAATATGGGAAACGCAATGTCAATATTCCCTGATCCCTAATATAATATATCTTTAATGATGTGATCGCTTCATTTCATTGCACATGTCCTCATTACATGTTTTCATATCGGCAATTTGCCATTGCAATCTCTGATGTGATAGCTTTCAATGCATGCCTCTGAGCCATTAACATTTAATCAATATATGGCATAGCAACAAAGGTGAAGTCTTGCAAATTAAAATTAAAGCATGGTGAAGAAACATGTGATGTGATCATCCAATACTGCGATGTTTTATTTTAAAAGCGAGCTTGGATAACCACTATGGTAATAAAGTTGTTAATGACAAATTTGCAGCATATTCAAATCATTTTGATTTCTCATATATTTCAATTTTAAATATATAATTCCATAATTAAAAAGAAATTCAAGACCTCTTTGTCTTCACATTTAAATTTTATTATCTTGGATGTGGTCTTGATTCTGGAAAACTTATAAAATCATGGAGTTTATATGAAATTTATAATATTTTGAGAAACAGTCATTACTGCAAATTTTCATTCTCATTTCTGATGCATTTGTTTTCCCTCGAACATTAAGAATTCCATTTTTTTATTTTACTGCTTTCTTTAGTTTAGATAAAATAAATAATGATTTTGGGTTATAGGATTTTGGTTAGTTTGACTTCTTCAAGTTTATAATGTTAATTAAAATAAGAAGTCAGCTAGTTTGGAGAAATTGATACCTTTCAGGTAAGATCAAAAGCAATCATCCAATGGTAAGATTCATGTACCCACTTTCATTTATTTTCATTTTGTTACTTTAGTTTCAGTTTTGTTTTTCTGATATATAAATCTGTTTTGCAGCTCTTCATAAAAGTTTCCAATCTTCCGCCAGATCATATTTTCGAAGTCCATACTCTTCTCCTGGCTTAATTTCAAGAAGCAGCGATAATCCTCATTGAAATAGCTACACCAAGAAGTTTAGGAACCTTTATCTTTTTATTTAAGCATTCCTTTCATTAGAAAATGATTAAGTTGATGCTTTGAAACAAGAAGATTGATATCAAACAGAAAGTTTTCATTGTGGCTGAATTTTATCGTCACTGCTATCCAAAAAGCCTAAAACACTTACAACCCTACAAGGTATGATTTTTATAAATCTCGACATAAGAAGGATTGATTACACGATTATTTTATTTCTTCATATGTTGAGACATTGTTATAAACATTCTTGTTTGAGTTTATCTTGTGAAACTTGAATTTTCCTTTCCACTTTTAAATTTCTTCATTTTTATTTTTGTTCGTTAGTTTCTTTCTTATTTTAGAATAAGAATTCTTTTCCTTTGATTCTCAGTTTTGATTTTGGTGACTTTGCCATGATTTATATGGAAGGCCTTCTTGTTACCTAACTATGGTCAGCATACATGGAGAAATTTTTTTAATAGTCATCTATTAACTTTTTCTTAAATCTCTTAGTAAAGTTTGATTTTCTTATTATAAAGGTAGACATACTTAAGGAAGAGATTACCAATTTAGAGAAGTTGACAAAGTATCATAAAATCTGGAGAAATTTCTTTTTCACCAAAATTGTAATCATTTTGAGATTTCAATATTTTATTAAAATCTTTCAAAGTTTTATTATTAGTCAAGAAAAGTTATTTTTAACCAAGTAAAGACACTTTACAGCAAAGCACCTTTTAACTCTGAAATTGTCATTCTTAACTCTTAAGGAGTCAATGATTCTCCTTGTCCTGAAGAGTCTTATTTTTCTAGAGTATAATCCAGAGATATATTTAAACTTAAAAGATAAGAGGTCTCATCATGAGCCTGCTTACCATGATCATAGGGGAAAAATAGGCTGACATTACCAACACTGCTAAACAGACTAGGGTAATGGCTTATGATTGAAAACAATTATAAGACAAGGGGTCTCATCACGAGCCAACTTGTTCAGTCCAATTATAACCAGTGAATGGCATTGTCAACTATCTGGCTACCAAACCGGGACAATGACTTTTAAGATTTATAATTATTTAAAAAAAAAAAAAGGTAATAATAATAATAATAATAATAATAATATAAATGGATTTATCTCTAGGTCAATAATTCTTAAAGAGATGGGATTCTGAATCATTGGTGGTTAAAAGGTAACCCTGTCGAGACTATAGATGTTTGCTGGCAACAGTGGCTCTACCTGTGACAAATGAGTATATTTTAAAAGCTACGCTGTAAAGTGACCCCTGCTTTATCTCTACAACTAATTAAGGACTGATATAGAGTTTTGAAATATTTTAATTTATGAGGAATTTTAAGAAAAATTACAGTTAGATGATTTTTTCTTTTATTCAGACTAATGAACCTAGTCAAGCATTTTAAGCATAATTCTCTTTTCTTTAATTATTTTTACTTGAATTTTAGGAAAATCTCATTCATATCAAACAGAGATAACTGGTTCTTCTCCCATGTGTCACCATTGTTGTGGTAAAACACAACCCCCCCATTTTTGACTTGTTCACTTCAAATAATGGGGACCCTTTTTATAAATTTTTGGCTAAGCACCTTTTAGGATTTTATTTTAATGATTATCCTACGCTTTTGTTAATTTTTCATTTTCTTTGGATTCTTTTTTTGATTGAATCGATTTTTTATAAGCCTCCCATTGACGCTTGTTTCGCCTCATTTGGTCAACTGGTTTAAAAATGGTACTCCATTGAAGTACCATCATTTTTCTAGTCTGGGTTAAAAATGCTATTTTTTTATTCTTTTTCGGAGTGGCTGTAGTTTAGAAAATTTCATAGATAAAATAAACATCAGTAAAATAAAACCAAAAAAAAAAAAAAAAAATTATTACATCATCGGATCCGTCGCAGATCGCAGATCACAAATTTCAGATTCGTCGCAGATCACAGATCGCAAATTTCAAATTCGTCGAAGATCGCAGATCGCAAATTTCAGATTCGTCGCAGATCGCAGATTGCAAATTTCAGATTCGTTGCAGATCGCAGATCGCAAATTTCAGATCCATCGGAGATCACAAATCGTAAATTCAAATCCGTCGCAGATCGCAGATCGCAAATTTCAGATTCATCGCAGATCGCAAAGTTTGGATCCATCGCAGATTGCAGATCGCAAATTTCAGATCCATCGCAGATCGCAAGATCGCAATTTCGCAATTTCAGATCCATCGCAATTTTTAGAACATGCACATTTAAAAAACCCCGATCCAAGGAAAACAGTAGAAGATATATGGAGAAAAAGACTTCAATCAATGAGAATGCTCCAGCAATTAAAAGATTGGAATTTTTGAGCAAATAAAAGTGATTGGGCAGATTTTCTTCAACAAACTTTCATCTCAAGAATTCCTTTGCAAATATTATAAATAACGGATTGCAGAATGGAATAGAGGCGGCTCTCCTCTGCAATTCCAGACTTCTAAAAGCATTTCTGTAATAGGAATTTAGAGTTGTAGATGGGGAGGAGAGAAAATTTTCAAATCTGAAAATTATTGACGGTTTTTCTTTATGTCTTGAATTATGCATGATGGGCAGAGTTTGCATTTCTGCAGCTCTAGTCTTGAAAGCAGAAATTCAAGTAATGTAAAGTACTGTTAGAGACCAGGATCAGAGAAGCAGATTCAATTAACTGGTATTTTTGGCATTTCTGTATCAAATACCAGTTTCATTTTTATTTTAATAAAATTGTTGTTTCATTTTATTCATGTTTTGGCATTTCTGTTGATATGGATAATTTGTCTCAAATTGTTAAGTATCTCTACTCTTATGAATTAAAATCTGATTTCTAAGTAACCATTACTCAGAAATCTGTCTTATAACACTGATTTATTAAATAGTAATGTGTTGTGAATTTCTTCCACATGTTATTGTTTAATTATTAGTTTGACTGATATGATAATCGATATCATTTTTGTGAATTTATTTCGGAGTGTTGTTGATTTATTATTTTAGTCAAATGGTCTCAATAGAATGTGTTTTGGTATTCACAAATGTGAGCTAATTGAATTTCTTCGTTAGCTTAACATTAATTTAAAACCAGACATATTTTAATTCTCATTATTTAATCATCTTACTCTTAGTTGGGTTAGATTTTCATCTACCTAATTGAGATAGGATTTAGATTAGTTTCTTTTTGCTTGTATTATAGAATAAGTTTGCAATTAGATTAAATTTACATTCTTTTAAGTCCTCTTCTCAAAGAGGAAAAATCTTAGTTGTGGTTTGGCTGAACCCAAATCAGCTTAAGGGTCATTCTCTTGCCTGATCGGCAAGAAGAAATGATCTGATATCCCTATCTATTGGTATTTAAGGAAACACCATAAACCAATAGCGATAGGGAAGAGGTAACTGGACCTAGTTAAACCAGTCGGAGCCACTATCATAAACAGAAAAGGAGCTGTATTAAGGTCCGGACTGGGTGGTTATCCCCCAATGTTGTAGCAGCGATTTTCGAGGCTTCAACAGGGTGATAGAAGAGTAAGAAGATAAGGTATCTACGGCTGTTGAGCCCAGGGTGATCGCTGAAGGGAGGACAGGCGAAACATCAGGGGAAGTCACCAGGGGGGTTCCACCAAGGGTCTCATGGATGATGATAGGTAGAAAATGGTGGTTGAAGACTCCATCATTTCAACACCGAGAGGAGGAATGTGAATGGGAGCAGGCACGTCCTCTGGTTATACTGAGGCAAAACTCACAAACAAGGGGGAGGTGAACTTTCCATGCTTGGCCTTGAATTAACGGAACACTTCAAAAGAGGAATGATACTCTTCAAGGCGGGGGTAGGGGTGATTTGTGCACAAGCATTTGAGTTTCATGATTGAATCGGGTATAGTGACATAGGCCTCAGGGATATCAGACTCCTGAAACGTCTCATTGACCATGGGCTTGAGGTGAGGCAACTCATGAAAGGTATGGGTGGCATGACCGAAAACATAAAACAAAGCACACTCGACGATACGCTTTGGAGGTCGAGAAGGGGTAGGGTTTGTTGGGGAAGCCTTGTTGTGAGCTTTGCCCCCCTTACCTGAAAATGTCACAACAGGAGAAGGTTCCTGTTGAGGTGATTGAGACATGGTAGCAGTGAGAGGGGTCATGGAGACTGGTTGAACCGAGGTCAAAGAAAGATAAGGTTTGGGTTGACCAAGTTGGGTAGCGATTGAGGGATCGATGTACCAAACAGGAATCCCTAGGGTCAGGTTAGGAAGGGATAAGGTAACCATGATAGGTACCAAGAACACTCTATTAGGGGGAGCTATGAATGGTATCTGACTAGAGGGGTAATGGCCAAGAGGGACGGCTTCGAGATGGTTAAGGCCAGGATGAATCGTGCCAGGAGGGTAAAGAGACTCATGGATACTAGCTGCAAGTGAGGGGCTAGGATGAGGGGGTCCAGAAGACTAATTCAAAGTGCTAGGAGCATGTTGCAGAGGAAGAGGCTGCTGACTAGCTGAACCGGGTCACTTGAGGGAAGCCCGAGACGATTACATCATGCAAACATTCGATGATATGGGATCAGAGACAGGAGGAGGAAGACCTGGGCATGAACCAAGAAAAGAGGAGTCTTTGTAGACTCTGGGTGAAACTTTGGTTAAGGGGTCGACGGTTTGCTTATTGGTCACCAAAGATATGATGGACTCAGGGGAGTTCTGAGACTTCGGTTCGCAATATGTGAACTTGTCAATGGTGACTATCTTTCCTTTATGGGGAAAGGACATCTTGTGGTGATCCATGGATGGTACGGAAAAAATATCATAGGTGTAGCTATGACCGAATAGAATGTTTTAATCTAAGGGGGCGTCAATGACGTCTACTTCAACGGAAATAGTGCTACCTAGAAGAATGATAGGACAATTGCGGACATGCAAATGGGCTTGGAGGAGTGGCTATCCCATGCACGAAGGGTGATAGTGGAAGGGTCCAACTCAAGTGATCTAAGTTGCTTCAAAACCAAAGCAGAAATCACATAAGTGGTTGTCCCTCATCATTGATACAACGAGAAAAGTTTGCATTCTGGATCTTGAAGGGGATTTGGAAGGCGACAGAAGTAGGAAGGAAAGGATTTTGTGATCGGTCAACATCGAAGATGATCAAGCGATAATATGAAGGATATACAACTGCCATGACACATAATAGAGCTTTTTTTTGTCAAGGGCACAACTTGAGGAGTTCCAGCGTTGAGATGGTGGTAGGATATTGCACCAAATCATCTACTATACTATACGAATGGGCAGCTTTGCCAAAGAAACATTTAGGCATAATGCTCCCTTAGGGATCTTGGTATGAACCTATGGCTTAGGCTGAGGGATCTACAAAGGACCATTGGTTGTCGAAAGAGGCTCTGTAGAACCTGAAAAATGGGGCTTTGGGGCAAACGTAGCGGTAGGCTTGTTGTATGGATGGGCCTGAGTGTGAAGGTTGAGGTCAACAGTAATGGGTTGGTCAGAGTTCATCATGAGAATCTAGTAATCAAAGGTACCAAATGGAGGAGGTTGAGTGGTCATCTGACCTTTAGGTGTTCGGGTAGCCACAAATCCTTACTGGGGTAAAGGATTAGTAAACAAAGCTGGCTGACTAGGCGCAACATTTGGAGGGAAGGAAGGGGAGGCTTGCTATCCTCACAATGCTTCTTGAGTCTCCCACATCTGTTACATCTATGGTAAAAGAGGACAATCGTGGGTGTAATGTCCATAGACACTACACCATGAAAATGGCTTATTCATGTGAACAAGCCTGTCTTGCTTGGGCCGAGTGCCCTATTGCTGGTTAACAACATTAGGATCATTACCTTGGGGATTAGGTCCAGGATTACAGAGGACATATTGATTTTCAGTGCATCTCCTCTTCTTTTTGGAAGTAGGAGGATTAGTCATCCTCTAATATGCATACACCTACCCCTCAGGGGGTGGTGGCTGCTATTGTGGGGGTTGATAAGGCAAGGGAGGCAAGGGTGCTAATGCTGTAGGAGCTAGAGAACCAGGCTATGGATACGAATAATAAGGAGGTTGGGTAACATTGTGGTAAATAGGTTGGGAAAAAGGAGGAGGCATGCCATATCCCAGATACATGCTACTTGGAGGGGGAAAAGTGTTGGAGGTGTCGGCCCACCCCCCCCGCCCCACGAGGGAAACCATAACACATGGGAGGCTGAGGATATAGATGAGAAAGAGGTCCAACAATACCATCGGTGGCATGGGCTGCCCCCTAGTGCGTTGGCACCACTAGGTCTAGGGATATCAAGTAGGATGGTATAAACATAACCAGACTGAGCGTAGATCAAGTCATATTTTAACGCAATCTCAAGAGCAGCTTCTTCGGTTTGAGGGAAATGAAACGTGACATCTTTTCCTATAGTAGGAAAAAGGGATCTAAGGAACCAGTCCATGTAGACACTGTCTTCGAAGGTAGGGGCTTGAAATAGGCTCTTTCTTCTCTGCCATTCCTAGACATGATTGGATTGGCGGGTTGCAGACGATTAATGGAAAGAATTTAAAAGTTCGATACCAATATCATAACGAAGGGTAAGCTGGAAATAAGACAGAAAATCCTGGGCAAGAGTCAAAAAGGTGGTATGAGAGGATGAGGCCTGGTCAACATACCAATTAGAAGCTTTTCCAGTAAGCATACATTGCAACAACCGAAGATGGACAGAGTCATCAGTAATGGAGTTAGACGAACATCACATTTGGAAAGATAAAACATGTTTTGTAGGATCTTCTCCAGCAATACCTTCAAACTTTGGAATGTCAAAAGGGAGCTAAGTTGGCATAGCAGGCCAACCAATGTCATGGCATATACGGTCATTGATCAACTGGATAAAATTGGGAGGACAGAGGCCTGCCATATAAGAGAGCAAGGGAGCAGTCGAGATATTTCTTCTTGCAGTCCAACTAGTAGTATTTCGTCCATAAGGTTGGGGCTAACACCAGCATTAGGTTTGAACCAAACATGGTGAAGGTGATAGGGGGAGAACCGGGGATGAAACCAGAAGGGGAACCCATTGAACCAGAAGGGGAGTCGGAATAGGGACTAAGTGGAGGACTAACTTGAATCCGATGCGGAGGAGTAAGTATTCCTAATGGAAATTGAGGATGAAGGCCAAGGAGTCTCCGACATAAACACCTTTGGGGCACAATTATGAAAGAAAAAACACTGCACAAAGGGAAGAGAGACCAATAAGGGAAAGGAGTCACAGGATCATCTGATTACAACATTGAAATAATGGCAAAGAGGTGCAGGATCAATTACAATGTTATAGTCTTTGCTTGGCATTATTAACTAGGCTCTTCTTAGCTTAGGGCGTGTGTGTTGTGTGTAAATTTTAATTTTTAAACCAAGACATTTGTAGAGAAAATGAAAAAGTGTGTTGTGCAACTATAAATAAACCAACATATAACAGTATATGAAACTAAAATAACAGAGAATAAACAGCTAATTATGCATTAATCTAAACCCAAGGAGGTAGGAATCTAGGCAACTATTCTCTGAGTGGGAAAAAAATCTAGTCAAAACACACCAAAATATCCAATAGATATAAATTCAGGAGGGACAATGATCTAAAGGTCAGATCTGCTAGAAATATGTGCAGAAAAACAACAAAAAATCAGAGGGAAAATTGTTGTAAATGAGGTGGCGAAAGGCTACAAAATGGAGGGAAATGGAGGGGACCCTAGAGGAAGACCCAAAAAAAACTAAAAGCATTTGTTTTAGATGGATGAATAACGAATCTGAAGTGGATCTGAAGGTGAGGGATCAGGTCTAAAAAATGGTTGAACACACCGAAATTTCAGATGATCTCCTGCAGCAAAAACTCTTCCATGAAAGGTGGAGGGTACTAAAGCCTTAGGGGGCTAGGTTCCCAATTTGGTGAGTAAAACAGAGCAAGTAAAAGTCCAAAATCGGAAGGAGATAGATGTAAGACAACCCTGAATAAATGCCCAGACAAACCCAGAAAAATCTCGGAACAATTCTCGGAAAAATTTTAGGTTGCAATTTCTGACATGTTTTCTGCAGAGGTCGTAGGTTTTTGCCTATTTCCTGCACCGTGGAGGTTTAGGTCGTAGGTTTTGGCCAAAAAAGTGAAACCTACACTTCCAACACTCTTGAGAGCAGGCTTCAGAAAATTGTTTAGTCTCAGCTGCAGTTGATGCCTATCACGTACGCAATACATCTGAAAACACATGAAAGTCTAAATTTTTAATGTTTTAGGGTTTTATAGGTTAAAAAGAACATCAAGAAAATCAAAACAAGAAGCTCAAGAGAAATACTAGGGTTTGAAGTTGTTGGTCATGCGGGATGGTCATGCGGGGATTTGAAAATGACAATGGTCTTAATCGTAAACCTGAAGTGTGGAAGTCGCAGTTGTTAGTATGAATCTTAATCACGAAGTGTCTACACGAAAAAACTCACTTCATGCATACATAGCCAATAGCCCTAACCACTAAATATGGCTTCCAATTCTTTATATTTGCGATTCACCTTTTGAATCGCAAGGCTAAATCTTGATAAATCTAGATCTCTCTTGAGAAAAGACATTAAGTAGTAGAGAAATAAAAACAATGATTGCTTCATGCATGCAATAGACAAGACAAGAATATTTTAAAGTTTTTTGTATTTTTTGACACACAGAGAAGGGAACATAGAAAAATGTTACCAACCCACAATGGGATGAGTTCTTGTAAGTCCTCAACACTTCAGATCTAAAATTCCTCTCTCTTGATGGTGTATAAAACCTAGACAAAAATGGTAGCAAAATATGACTATGATGGTGGATCAATAGTCAGACCAAAAGTATAGATCCAGAGTGATATTTAGGCAACAAAAGGTGGTAAATGAATGGGAAAACCCTTCTATTTATAATAAAATATTGAGTTAGTCTAGATATTGGTGCATAATTAAAATATTATTAACCAAATCAAGATCCAACTTTTATGGAATATTTTATTATATTTGTTGGAGGGAAAAAGAATTTGACTTTGGTCAAATCCCTTTATTTGTAAATAATAAATAAATAAATGATTTATTTATTACTGTAAGGATGTGGTTGAATAATAATTAAATAAATAATGATTTATTCAATTGTTTATAAATGATTTAGTCAAATTTAACAAGGAATATTATTTAAATAAGGTTTAAATAATTATTCCTAGAAAATAATAAGATAAATAATGATTTATCTAATTAATTTTCTTGTTTTGGGTTAAATATGACTAGGAATATTAATTAAACTGCTACTTAACTAATTATTCCTCAAGGAAAATAAAAACAATGTGGATTTATTCAATATTTCCTGATGGTGTTTCCTATTTAGACCATAAAGAACTTAATAAATGTGGTTTACTAAGTTATTTTTCATAGTGAAAGAAATTTTACTTAGGGTAAAATTGGTCTTACATGGTGTACTTTGGTCTATCTAATAGTAACAGGTTAGGTGACCAAATAATGGCGGAACACCATATTTCTTCACGATCTATTTGAGATATTTTTCTTGTGAGATAAATAACACTTCATTTCATTAATATCAAAGAACTGAAATTTTCTTACAGATAGAATGGAAATAAACTAGCTAGGGCGCTGGTAGCTATCTCTGAGAAGAGATGTGGCATCTACAGACCTTTGAACTGAGTTACAATGAGGCTCAAGGGCCTATTTATTATTCAGAAACAATCGAAAACCCTAAACATCGAAAACCCTAACCCTAGGAGATGAAGTGCCAAAAATATGAGCCCCGTTTGTGTAAATTTGTGTTTCAACTTCTCGGGGACGTAACTTTGGCATACAATCTCTGTTTGATGTGAACCGGACCTTATTAGAAAGATATATATGAGGACTAAAAATTTCGAGTGAGAAATATCAATTTGTGGACCCATGTTGCTCCCGGTTTTCCCAGAAAAATGTCGTTTAGGGCCTCAAAATGGCTCTGGAAGTTCATGACCCAAAATACTGCTAAAAACAATAATTTGTGCCGAAAATGAAAAACTAAAAGAGACAATGGTGGGGCCACAAGTGGAATAGGAGGTTTACCACCAATATCCACCTATATCATGTACTTGTAAGCCAAGGAAATATGTTAGTTCCCCAAGTAAACACATTTCAAATTCTTATTGCATAACAAAAGCAAATTTATGATTCATGGATTCTTCATTTCTCCCAAAAATGATTTCATCAACATAAACAACAATAATTAACATTTTATCATTCTCAATTTTTTTGTATATGTTGCTATCTGCAGATCCTTTTGTGAAACATTATTGTTGAAGATATTTGTCAAGATGATAGTACCATGCATAAGGAGATTGTTTTATACCATATAGATACTTTTTGAGTTTTCAAACAAGTTTTCCATCATTTACCAGAACGAATCCTTCTGGTTTTTATATGTAAACTCCTTCTTCCAGATCCCCATTTATGAAATTAGATTTACATCCATTTGATAAACCTTCAATTGTTGAAAACATGAAAAAGAAAGAAACATTCTTATGCCTTCAATTTTGGCTACAGGTGAAAATGTTTCTTCAAAGTCTATACCTTCTTGTTGAACATACACTTTACAAAAAAATATAGCTTTGTTTCGAATAACATCTCCATTTTCATTTAACTTGTTTTTTAATATCCATTTTGTTCCAATAACATTTTTATCATGAGGTCTTCGAACCAATTCCCAAGTATTATTCTTTTCCATTTGATCAAGTTCCTCATTCATGGCCTGAATCAAACATTCATCTTTAGTATCATGATTTACATTCTCGGGTTAAATGGTGGATATGAATTCCAAATAATTGGGATCTCCTAAAAGAGTTCTTGTTCGAACCCTTGATTCCTTTTCTCCCAAAATTTGAGATTTTGGATGATTCTTTTGAACATATCTGGATGGAGCATTTTTTTATATATCTTTTTTTTTTGCTTCATTGGGTTATCCTTCTATATTTTTGTTATTTGATGAGGGAAAATTTACATCATCATCACCCTCATTTGTTGTTATTTCCCTTTCCGTAGCTTTTAAATATTCATCAATTACAACATCAATACATTCAACAATCTTCTAAAGTATTTTACTGTAGCATTTGTATTGTTTTCTTCTATTTTAACTAATAAATATTCCTTCATCTTCTTTAGGCCCAAACTTACCAAGTTTTTCATCATTATTTTTGATAAAACATTTGCTTCCAAAAACTCTGAAATGCTTAATAGTAGGAATATTATCCTACCGAAATTCATAAGGAGTTTCCTCATTGTTTAAATGGACATGAGCCTTATTGAGAATATTTGTTGTAGTATTTGCTACTTCCCCCAGAAAGGTGTGAGGAGTCCCTACTTCATCAAGAATAGCACGATCCATTTGCTGAATTGTTCTATTCATTATTTGTGCCATGCCATTTTATTGTGAAGTTACAGCTACATAAAATTGTCTTTTTATGTCATATTATTCAAAGAAATCAAAGAATTCATCCGACATATATTCTCCTCCTCGGTCAGATCTAATACATTTGATTTTTAGATCTAATTAATTTTCAACCAAAGATTTTAAGATCCTAAATTTTTCAAAGTATTCATATTTATGCTTCAATAAAGCAATCCAACACATTCTATAAAAGTCATCAATGAATAGGATATAATATTGTTCTCCACGATATGACTTTTTCCTTACATGACCACATAAATCAGTATGTATAAGTTCAAGAGGCTTACTTGCTAATCCTTCTTTGGAATTAAATTGTACCATGGATTTCTTAACGAATTGGCATGATTTGCATATGGTACTTTTAGGTAAAGTGATTTTGGGTAGATCACCGACAGTTTTGAGCCAACTTGATTTCTTATTTGAGAAAAGCTCAAATGTCCCAATTTTTTATACCATAACCAGTTTTCTATAGATTTTCCTAGATAACATTGCTCTTGACCACCTTTCAATATATACAGATTACTTGGTGTTCTTTTTCCTTTTATCATGGTCTTTCCTGTTTCAAGTTTGCGAACTACACACTTTGTTGAAGGAAATAAAACTTCATTTCCTTCATCGCATATTTGACTCACACTCAACAAGTTATGCTTTAATCCATCAACATACATAACATCGTTAGCTTTAAACTCTTCTTCTAGAAAAACGAATCCTTTGCCCTTAATGATAGCAGGAGAGTCATTTCCAAAAGTAACATTCTTTTCCTTCTCTAATGCATTATATGAAATACGTTTATCTTTATCACTTGTCATGTGTTTTGAACATCCACTATCAATGTACCATTGATTTTTTTCTCTTTTTGCAAATAAATCTATGCCACAACTTTCAAACTGTAATTTCTTCCTTCTCCGTACCTTGGAACTTGTGGATATCTGTTCTTTTGGTTGAAATTTTCTCTTGCATTCATATTATTCATGTCCAAAGTTAGTACACAATAAACATTCAATTTCACCTTGAAGAGGAGAAATTTTTTTATAAGTATTCTTCTTTATTCTTGTCTTATTTCTTTACTTTATTCCTTCTATGGTCATAATGGTTTCATATGCAACACATTGAGTAGCTTTGTGACCAAAATTATGATATGAAAAACATTGTCCATTAAGAATAATTTCTATGATCATAGAACCTTCTATTGTTGTTTATGTTTTGACTTATATTTCTGTTATTATTCATCCTTTAATTTGAGTGATCATGTTTTACCTGGTCATTGTCTTTGTTCTATTGCTAAGAGATGAATATTTTCTCGCTAGATTTTGCTGCATTAAGATAGCTTGTACCTAAATATTTCTCTGACTGAGAGGATACAACAATATATCCAAGACCTGTGTTCACAAGAGGAAAACATTGAACCTTGATAATTTCATCTAAGGTTTTAGGTCCAAGATTACAGGGGACATATTGATTTTGAGTGCATCTCCTCTTCTTTTTGGAAGTAGTAGGATTAGTCATCCTCTGCTATGCATACACCTACCCCTGAGGGGGTGGTGGCTGTTGTTGTGGGGGTTGAGAAGGCAAGGGAGGCAAGGGTGCTAATGCTGTAGGAGCTAGAGAACCAGGTTGCGGATACGAATAATAAGGAGGTTGGGTAACATTGTGGTAAATAGGTTGGGAAAAAGGAGGAGGCATGCCATATCCTAGATACATGCTACTTGGAGGGGGAAAAGTGCTGGTGGTGTCGGCCCACCCCCCCCCCCCCCCCCCCATGAGGGAAACCATAACCCATGGGAGGCTAAGGATATAGATGAGAAAGAGGTCCAACAATACCATCGGTGGCATAGGATGCCCCCTAGTGCGTTGGCACCACTAGGTCTAGGGATATCAAGTAGGATGGTATAAACATAACTGACTGAGCGTAGATCAAGGCATATTTTAATGCAATATCAAGAGCAGCTTCATCGGTTTGAGGGAAATGAAATGCGACATCTTTTCCTATAGTAGGAAAAAGTGATCTAAGGAACTATTCCATGTAGACACTGTCTTCGAAGGTAGGGGCTTGAAATAGGCTCTTTTTTCTCTGCCATTCCTAGACATGATTGGATTGGCGGGTTGCAGACGATTAATGGAAAGAATTCAAAAGTTCAGTACCAATATCATAACGAAGGGTAAGCTGGAAATAAGACAGAAAATCCTGGGCAAGAGTCAAAAAGGTGGTATGAGAGGATGAGGCCTGGTCAACATACCAATTAGAAGCTTTTCCAGTAAGCGTACATTGCAACAACCAAAGATGGACAGAGTCATCAGTAATGGAGTTAGACGAACACCACATTTGGAAAGATCAAACATGTTTTGTAGGATCTTCTCGAGCAATACCTTCAAACTTTTGAATGTCAAAAGGGAGCTAAGTTGGCATAGCAGGCCAACCAATGTCATGGCATATACGGTCATTGATCAACTGGATAAAATTGGGAAGACTGAGGCCTACCATATAAGGGAGCAAGGGAGCAGTCGAGATATTTCTTCTTGCAGTCCAACTAGTACTATTTCGTCCATTAGGTCAGGGCTAACACCAGCGTTAGGTTTGAACCAAACATTATGAAGGTGATAGGGGGAAAACCAGGGATGAAACCAGAAGGGGAACCCAATGAACCAGAAGGGGAGTCAGAATAGGGAATAAGTGGAGGAATAACTTGAATCTGACGTGGAGGAGTAAGTATTCCTAATGGAAATTGAGGATGAAGGCCAAGGAGTCTCCGACATAAACACCTTTGGGGCACAATTATGAAAGAAAAAGCACTGCACAAACAGAAGAGAGACCAATAAGGGAAAGGAGTCGCAAGATCATCTGATTACAACATTGAAACAAGGGCAAAGAGGTGTAGGATCAATTACAATGTTATAGTCTTTGCTTGGCATTATTAACTAGGCTCTTCTTAGCTTAGGGTGTGTGTGTTGTGTGTAAATTTTAATTTTTAAACCGAGACATTTGTAGAGAAAAAGAAAAAGTGTGTTGTGCAACTATAAATAAACCAACATATAACAGTATATGAAACTAAAATAACAGAGAATAAACAGCTAATTATGCATTAATCTAAACCCAAGGAGGTAGGAATATAGGCAACTAGTCTTTGAGTGGGAAAAAAATCTAGTCAAAACACACCAAAATATCCAATAGATATAAATTCAGGAGGGAAAATGATCTAAAGGTTAGATCTGCTAGAAATATTTGCAGAAAAAAAAAACAAAAAATCAGAGGGAAAATTGTTGTAAATGAGGTGGCGAAAGGCTTCAAACTGGAGGGAAATGGAGGGGACCCTAGAGGAAGACCCAAAAAAAAATAAAAGGATTTGTTTTAGATGGATGAATAATGAATCTGAAGTGGATCTGAAGGTGAGGGATCAGGTCTGAAACATGGTTGAACACACTGAAATTTCAGATGATCTCCTACAGCAAAAACTCTTCCATGAAAGGTGGAGGGTACTAACGCCTTAGGGGGCTAGGTTCCCAATTTGGTGAGTAAAACAGAGAAAGTAAAAGTCCAAAATGGGAAGGAGATAGATGTAATACAACCCTGAATAGAGGCCCAGAAAAAACCTAGAAAAATCTCGGAAAAATTCTCGGAAAAATTTTAGGTTGCAATTTCTGACATGTTTTCTGCAGAGGTCATAGGTTTTGGCCTATTTCCTGCACCGTGGAGGTTTAGGTCGTAGGTTTTGGCCCAAAAAGTGCAACCTACACTTCCAACACTCTTGAGAGAAGGCTTCAAAAAAAAATTTAGTCTCAACTGCAGTTGATTCCTATCACATACGCAATACATCTGAAAACACACGAAAGTCTGAATTTTTAATGTTTTAGGGTTTTATAGGTTAAAAAGAACATCAAGAAAATCAAAACAAGAAGCTCAAGAGAAATACTAGGGTTTGAAGTTGTTGGTCATGCAGGGATTTGAAAAACGACAACGGTCTTAATCGTAAACCCATGTGGAGTCGCCAGTTGTTAGTATGAATCTTAATCACAAGTGTACGAAAAAAACTCACTTTAGCCATGCATAGCCAATAGCCCTAACACAAAATATGGCTGCCAATTTCTTTAGATTTGTAGTTAGCTAACCAAGCTAAATGTTGAAAAATCTAGATCTCTGCAGAAAAAGACATTAAGTAGTAAATAAAAGCAATAGTTGCTTCATGCATGCAATAGACAAGACAAGAATATTTTAAAGTTTTTTTGTATTTTTTGACACCTCGGAAAGGAACATAGAAAAATGTTACCAACCCCCCTCAAGGGGATGGGTTCCTGTAAGTCCTCGGCACTTTAGATCTAAAATCACTCTCTCTCTTGATTATGTAGAAAACCCAGACAAAGATGGAACTTAAAGGGAGCTCACAAGAAAAATGGTAGAAAAATATGACAGTGATGGAGGATCAAAGTCACACCAAAACTATAAATCTAGAGTGATGTTTAGGCAACAAAAGGTAGTGAATGAATGGGAAAACCCTTCTATTTATAATAAAATATTGAGTTAGTATAGATATTGGTGCATAATTAAAATATTATTAACCAAATCAAGATCCAACTTTTATGGAATATTTTATTATATTTGTTGGAGGGAAAAAGAATTTGACTTTGGTCAAATCCCTTTATTTGTAAGTAATAAATAAATAAATGATTTATTTATTACTGTAAGGATGTGGTTGAGTAATAATTAAATAAATAATGATTTATTCAATTGTTTATAAATGATTTAGTCAAATTTTACAAGGAATATTATTTAAATAAGGTTTAAATAATTATTCCTAGAAAATAATAAGATAAATAATGATTTATCTAATTAATTTTCTTGTTTTGGGTTAAATATTACTAGGAATATTAATTAAACTGCTACTTAACTAATTATTCCTCGAGGAAAATAAAAACAATGTGGATTTATTCAATATTTCCTCATGGTATTTAGACCATAAAGAACTTAATAAATGTGGTTTACTAAGTTATTTTTCATAGTGAAAGAAATTTTACTTAGGGTAAAATTGGTCTTACATGGTGTACTTTGGTCCATCTAATAGTAATAGGTTAGGTGACCAAATAATGGCGTAACACCATATTTCTTCAAGATCTATTTGAGATATTTTTCTTGTGAGATAAATAACACTTCATTTCATTAATATCAAAGAACTGAAATTTTCTTACAGACAGAATGGAAATAAACTATCTAGGGCACTGGTAGCTATCTCTGAGAAGAGATGTGGCATCTATAGACCTTTGAACTGAGTTAAAATGAGGCTCAAGGGCCTATTTATTATTTAGAAACAATGGAAAACCCTGAACATCGAAAACCCTAACCCTAGGAGATGAAGCGCCAAAACTATGGGCCCCGTTTGTGTAAATTTGTGTTTCAACTTCTCGGGGACGTAACTTTGGCATACAATCTCCGTTTGATGTGAACCATAACTTGTTAGAAAGATATATATGAGGACTAAAAATTTCGAGTGAGAAATATCAATTTGTGGACCCATTTTGCTCCCGGTTTTCCCAGAAAAATGTCGTTTAGGGCCTCAAAATGGCTCTAGAAGTTCAGGACCCGAAATACTGCTAAAAACAATAATTTGTGCCAAAACTGAAAAACTGAAAGAGATAATGGTGGGGCCGCAAGTGGAATAGGATGTTTACCACCAATATCCACCTATATCATGTACTTGTAAGCCAAGGAAATATGTTAGTTCCCCAAGTAAACACATTTCAAATTCTTATTGCATAACAAAAGCAAATTTATGATTCATGGATTCTTCATTTCTCCCAAAAATGATTTCATCAACATAAACAACAATAATTAACATTTTATCATTCTCAATTTTTTTGTATACGTTGCTATCTACAGATCCTTTTGTGAAACCTTATTGTTGAATATATTTTTCAAGATGATAGTACCATGCATAAGGAGATTGTTTTATACCATATAGATACTTTTTGAGTTTTCAAACAAGTTTTCCACCATTTACCAGAATGAATCCTTTTGGTTTTTATATGTAAACTCCTTCTTCCAGATCACCATTTATGAAATTAGATTTACATCCATTTGATAAACCTTGAATTGTTGAAAACATGAAAAAGAAACATTCTTATGCCTTCAATTTTGGCTACAGGTGAAAATGTTTCTTCAAAGTCTATACCTTCTTGTTGAACATACACTTTACAAAAAATATAGCTTTGTTTCGAATAACATCTCCATTTTCATTTAACTTGTTTTTTAATATCCATTTTGTTCCAATAACATTTTTATCATGAGGTCTTCGAACCAATTCCCAAGTATTATTCTTTTCAATTTGATCAAGTTCCTCATTCATGGCCTGAATCAAACATTCATCTTTACTATCCTGATTTACATTCTTGGGTTAAATGGTGGATATGAATTCCAAATAATTGGGATCTCCTACAAGAGTTCTTGGTCGAACCCTTGATTCCTTTTCTCCCAAAATTTGAGATTTTGGATGATTCTTTTGAACATATCTGGATGGAGCCTTTTTTTATATATCTTTTTTTTTTGCTTCATTGGGTTATCCTTCTATATTTTTGTTATTTGATGAGGGAAAATTTACATCATCATCACCCTCATTTGTTGTTATTTCCCTTTCGGTAGCTTTGAAATATTCATCAATTACAACATCAATACATTCAGCAATATTCTAAAGTCTTTTACTGTAGCATTTGTATTGTTTTCTTCTATTTTAACTGAGAAATATTCCTTCATCTTCTTTAGGCTCAAACTTACCAAGTTTTTCATCATTATTTTTGATAAAACATTTGCTTCCAAAAACTCTAAAATGCTTAATAGTTGGAATATTATCCTACCGCAGTTCATAAGGAGTTTTCTCATTGTTTAAACGGACATGAGCCTTATTGAGAATATTTATTGTAGTATGTGCTACTTCCCCCACAAAGGTGTGAGGAGTCCCTACCTCATCAATAATAGCACGAGCCATTTGTTGAATTGTTCTATTCATTATTTATGCCATGCCATTTTATTGTGGAGTTACAGCTACATAAAATTGTCTTTTTATGTCATATTATTCAAAGAAATCAAATAATTCATCCGACATATATTCTCCTCCTCGGTCAGATCTAATACATTTGATTTTTAGATCTAATTAATTTTCAACCAAAGATTTTAAGATCCTAAATTTTTCAAATTATTCATATTTATGCTTCAATAAACCAATCCAACACATTCTATAAAAGTCATCAATGAATAGGATATAATATTGTTCTCCAAGATATGACTTTTTCCTTACATGACCGCATAAATCAATATGTATAAGTTCAAGAGGCTTACTTGCTGATCCTTCTTTGGCATTAAATTGTACCATGGTTTTCTTAACGAATTGGCATGATTTGCATATGGTACTTTCAGGTAAAGTGATTTTGGGTAGATCACCGACAGTTTTGAGCCAACTTGATTTCTTATTTGAGAAAAGCTCAAATGTCCCAATTTTTTATACCATAACCAGTTTTCTATAGATTTTCCTAGATAACATTGCTCTTGACCAGCTTTCAATATATACAGATTACTTGGTGTTCTTTTTCCTTTTATCATGGTCTTTCCTGTTTCAAGTTCGCGAACTACACACTTTGTTGAAGGAAATAAAACTTCATTTCCTTGATCACATATTTGACTCACACTCAACAAGTTATGCTTTAATCCATCAACATACATAACATCGTTAGCTTTAAACTCTTCTTCTAGAAAAACGGATCCTTTGCCCTTAATTATAGCAGGAGAGTCATTTCCAAAAGTAACATTCTTTTCCTTCTCTAATGCATTATATGAAATACGTTTATCTTTATCACTTGTCATGTGTTTTGAACATCCACTATCAATGTACCATTGATTTTTTTCTCTTTTTGCAAATAAATCTATGCCACAACTTTGAAACTGTAATTTCTTCCTTCTCCGTACCTTGGAACTTGTGGATATTTGTTCTTTTGGTTGGAATTTTCTCTTGCATTCATATTATTCATGTCCAAAGTTAGTACAAAATAAACATTCAATTTCACCTTGAAGAGGAGAAATTTTTTTATAAGTATTCTTCTTTATTCTTGTCTTATTTCTTTACTTTATTCCTTCTATGGTCATAATGGTTTCATATGCAACACATTGAGTAGCTTTGTGACCAAAATTATGATATGAAAAACATTGTCCATTAAGAATAATTTCTATGATCATAGAACCTTCTATTGTTGTTTATGTTTTGACTTATATTTCTGTTATTGTTCATCCTTTAATTTGAGTGATCATGTTTTACCTGGTCATTGTCTTTGTTCTATTTGCTAAGATATGAATATTTTCTCGCTGGATTTTGCTGCATTAAGATAGCTTGTACCTGAACATTTATCTGACTGAGAGGATACAACAATATATCGAAGACCTGTGTTCACAAGAGGAGAACATTGAACCTTGATAATTTCATCTAAGGTTTTAGATCCTTTAGAAAATCTAAGATTTAATGTTTTTACTTTCTCAAATTCCTTTATTAGATTTACTATTTCACATTCTAATTTCTCATTGTGCTTCTCCTTTTATATGAGTTCATTATTTAGAGTATCTATAACTATTGTTTTCTTTTCCAAACATATTTTGAGTTGATTGATTTCTTCAAGAAAATAATTCTCTTCTAAAGCATCCATAAATGTATCTTTAGCCTCACTACTATCTTTTCCACATTCCATCAGAAGTCTAATATCTTCATCACATTCTCCTTCTTCATTGTTTGCTAAACCATCACTACCTTCATGAGTATAGTAACTCTTTCTATTGACAAATAATCTTCTATTACCTTTTGCTAAATAATTTCATTTTTCATGATTATCTCTATCGGGAAATTTAGCAGTGTAATGACCAACTCTTCCACAAGAAAAATATTTGAAAGGAAGCTTACCTATGAACCTTCTAGTGACAAGTTGAAGTTTCATTACAAAATCTGCCTCATCTTCTTCTGATACATACCCTGATTCTTTTTGTTCTTCCTTGTCCTTTCCTTTTGCAGTAGCTCTAAAAGAAACTTCTTTGACTTCAAATGGACCTCCTTTCCTCATTTAACATGAAGTTAGAATCCCATGAATTTGAACAATAGTAAGAGTTTGTAGATATTTCTTATTTTCAATATCAAACACTTTTGACTCGAATTTAGGAGGGTGAGATATTAATACTTTTCTACTAGAGTGGTATCACTTATGAATTCACCCAGATTTCTCATACGATTTACGATCTCATCTAGAAATAAAAAGAAACAACAAATTCTTTCATCATTATGAATTCTGTGATTTTCATATTGAATTCTGAAAGTTTGGAGTTTAGCACTTTTTACCTTGGCATCACCTTCATAGCTCAGAATGATTTTGTCCCAAATCTCCTTTGCTTTATTTAACTGCCAAAATTTTACAAATTCTGATTCAGTCAGACTCTCCAATAATGCATTGACAACCTTTGAATTCATTTCATAGAAGTTCCTTTTTGCTAGATCTATTGGAACTGTGGTTGGATATTGGTAATAACCTTCAACTATAGCACAAAAATCTACACCAAGAGACTAAATATAGGATATTTTCCTTTTCTTCCAGAAGATAAAATTGTTTCACTTGAAGAGTGGTGGTCTAGTAGATGTTGTCCCATCTTCATTTCTCGTCCTATATGATCTTCGTTCTAGCGATTAAGCTTCTTCGGAAGGACCTTCTCTTATACCAATTTTTGGGAAAAATACTGAGGGGGGGGGGGGGAGAGTGAACCAATTGTTACAAGAATCACAATATTTTACTTTTCTTTTACTGGTTTCTATACCCAAATTTTATTATCCTAGCTAGCATATGTACGCGGCTATACTAAAAGTAACTTGTCTATACCCAAATGAATTATTTTTCAGATAAAAGTTTAGAAAAATTATTTAGCCTAACTCATCAATTATTCATTATATAGTTAAGAAGTAGAAATATGCACTAATAATAAAATAAATTATCACACAAGAGCATCACACATGAACACCAACGTTTAATGTGGAAACCCAAGTCGGGAGAAAACCACCATTGTTGTCGTCTCTTTCTTCAATATTTATTATGTAGAAAAATGCTTACAATGTTGTGCTGATGCAAAATCATATTAGTACACAGACATCCACCTATAGAAGGTTGCAACCTTATCTCGTTCTCCAGCTACTACTGCAGGGGAGCTATAACGCCATGATCTCATTTACCAACCACTATTGGAAGGGAGCTACAACCCCCTAAACTTATCACCAACTCCTTCTAGGAGGAAACATTGACTTCCACACTGAAGGCTTCTACCCTCATAACCAGTGCATACCGTGTTTCATAAATTTTGAAATTGGATCCAAAAACTTCAACACAAATCAATATGCATATAAACACCAATAGCCATAACCCAAACTTTAAACTTAAGAGTCAGATCACTGTAACCAGAACACAGTAATAAACCCATACTTCTGAACTAACATGCAGAATCAATTTCAACCATAATCATTCATAGAATCAAATGTATACATTACTTCAATTACTGAAACCTATGTATATACGCGCTTTCTTGCACACCAACTTGCATATAAATCTTTGTATACTGAATTTTAAGAATCTGATGAGACTGAGAACAGATATGAGGCATTCCGTCATACTTTGTCTGATTTACAGAACCCTTAGTTAGTCAACAAAATCCATCATGTTTAATCACTTAGTAATTTATCATATTTATACAAAATAAACTAGCAACATATATAGTATTCAAACAACCAAATATATATGAATAGTTCATTGACAAAAAAAAAAAATATAGAATAAAAAATTAGACAAACTTTCCAGCAAGCTTCAGAAAAACCGAGTTTAATACGCGCTTTTGCAGAACTGAACCTGCGTGCATAGATAGTTTTATCATGATGAACTTACATATAGATCTGCAAATATTATAGCACTACATAACTATTCAAAACAATTATTAAGCTCAGATCATATCATTCACTTCAGCAAACATTGACAAGATCACATATATAAACATTTCACAGATAGATCAAGTAAATACATAGTCACTTCATGTCTAGAGATCTTGATCCATAATTGTATCCATAGGTCCATCATTATTTCAAATATATCAATCAATTTTAATCCCTTCCATGTGGATATAATTTAGAGTGAAGTATTAATTCAATTCCCATACACATCAACACCAATTTGCACTATGATCTTCACCTCCTTATATAGTTTGAGCCTTTACGAATACCATGTGCCAAAACCACAAAAGTGTCGATGGTATTATTGGATGGAATCAAATAGATGACATAGCATTCAATATCTTTCGATAATACCATGGGAAGTACCCTTGGTATCTTAAAGTGAGTGCATAAGTACATACGTGACTGCACTTCTTCATACCCGCAAGTATATGTGGATTCTCTTCATCAAAAATATGTATACACTGTGGATGTATAGGTGGGTTGCCTTCATAAATCCTATAGGCACACTTGGGTTTCCTTCATCAAACTTGTGTATGCATTGTGAAATATTTACTTTATCATTTCTATGTCACTGACTGGAATTCCTTTTTCTGTCACATCTGAACAACCTGTAGATACATATTTCTTACATCTTTAACAAATAGGTTCTTATCAAATGAGGAAATTCATTAATTAGGTTTCCATCAAGGACAACATATCAACATCATAATTCCAACAATAAACAGTGGGAAAAAAATCACAGTGGGTGTCAATTTTTGTTTATTTATGGGCATGGAAATTGGAAAAGGATTGTAAAAAGAAAAGAGGAATTAATTGGAATTTATTTATGAAAATAAAGGAAAATAGGGGAAAAGGATGGTGAAAGGTCAAATATTTTCATTAGAAGGAAATTGAAAGGAAAATGAAGGAACATGAAGAAATTAGAGCCCTCAATGGTAAAAAGGATTTTGAGGATCAATTCATGGATTTTTTCGGTGTTAGGTTTTTGACAGTTATATGGTGGAGCTCTCTTTCTTTATTCTCTCATTCTCTCATAATTTTCACACTTAAAGGAATCTTGAAGCATTCTTGGAGCATGCTTATAGCATTCTAGCCTCACTTATATTTGGAGGAAGAAGGAAAAGGAAAGTAGGAGAGCACAAGAGAACAAGTGGATTAATGGATACAACAATATTTATCTACATGTATCGAGTTGCACATATGGTTTCCTTGCTACTTTTGGCATGCATGGTACATGCGTATGATTTCTTAGTTATCATGTGTCATTTTCATGGAGGATTACTTATATTGATAGTGGTTTTTCCTAGCCTTTCCATTTCCTATATAGCCATGATGTTGTGGGTTTTCCCATTTATTTTTTGATTAGTTATTATTTTCCTTATGGTTGTTTGTTGAGTTACTAGTTCCTAGAGCATTGGGTGGGAAAATGCTCTGGAAGCCCTAGAACAACTTGGGTTGAGTATATTAGTCTATAGTCTTGGTTGGAAAAATGATATAGAGCACTTGGTGGGTTGAGTTATTAGTCCTAGATTCGGGTGCGCACAAATTCTCTTGAGCCATACACATCTTGGGTAGAGACTGATCTAGTTATTTTTAGTGATGTTTTAGCTTGAGTTTTAATCATTGGTTATGGGTTAAGGTGGTTAGAGCTTTGCAAGGCCTCGTTTGATTTTGGTTGATTTATTGTATGGCTTGGTTTTGGTTGGTTGTCAATGATTTGTTGATAAAGAGATTTGGTTCAACCTAATATATTGATAGGTGGTACGTGGAATTCCATTAATTAGGTGGTAATTTCATAAGGTAATAATATCTATTATTCTATTTTGATCCATGTATACATTTAAGCAATATGTTGTTGATATTATGGTTGAGTTTTCATGGTTTACATGTTGGTTAATTTTTGATTATATGGTATGTATATGATGTCGATCTTCTATGGATTTTGTCATGAGTTGCTTATCTATTGATTGGCTAATTAAAGTATGGGAATTTTTTTTTAGCTATTATGATAGGGTATTATACCTTCCTGGTGAATCTGAAATACACTTCACACCCCTATGTTCAGATATACATTCATAACGTTTAGATTACATGTTTGCATATGTTTAATGAAATGTCTATCATGGTTAGGTGTTCTTAGGTCAAGCCCTTGATGAGTTTTTCCATTTGAGGCTTTGGATCATTTTTCATTCATTTTCTGGAGATTTGCATGAAGTTCTATGTCATGATTTGGAGACTAGCCCTGAAAATATGGTAGATATTTTGCAGTTGCAGGAAAAAAAACTAGGAAAACTGGGACTATAGTCGATACCTTGCAGGATTATACAACAAACTGGAGGCATACAGTTACATGGATGCATGGGAATATGATTCAATTTTAGTGAAAACAAGTTTAGCTCAGGGTTAGGGTACTTGGAGTGGTTGTTTAGCTCCTAGGGGTCATGTAGCTCTTGAGCAAGGTCAACAAATTTTCTAGTTGTCAAACAAACTTTATTATTTTCATCGACGATGTGGGGTCATGCATTAGTAGCTATTATTCACATGTTTACCTTGAAGGATGGAAAAATTTGGTAAATTTCGGTGGAGGGCGCTACAATGTGGTAACAAAGAGAGGTTTCATTCCCTTTGTTTGATATTTGATACCAATGATCCGAATGGAAAATGGCATCCACCCATGGTGTTCATCCACCCATGTTATCCATCCACCCATGGAATTTACCCATGGTATTTTAAATGGCATCGAACCATGGTATTTATTCACCTATGTTATTGTAAGTGACATCTATCCATGATATTCATTCACACATGATATGTATCCACCCATGGTATTCATATACACATGGAATTTACCCATGGTATTGTAAGTGCTATCTACCCATGGTATTGACCCATGGTATCCACCTATGGTATCTACCGATAGTATTGTAACTCAAAAAAAGGCTATAAATGACAAGCCTCACTTTGTAAAAGGAAATATTTTCCACCACAATGTAGCTTCTACATTTATTCTCTATTTTAATAAAACAAGTTTCTTTGTGGTTTTATTTGTAGTGTCTTTTCTCTTTCTTTCTGGCATTCTAATTTTGCATATCTTGTCAGATCTATTTCATTTTTTTTTATATCTTAGGGGAATCCCCCCCAAGATCCATTTCAGTGTTATTAGAGCTAGGTTACGAATCCACGAGAATGAGGGTTTGAGCATATTTCAGTTTCAATGTTTTGCAGCAATATTCAACAAACTCCAAGAATTTTTTGGGTGGCGAGTGTTCAGATCATATCTGAAATTTTTGTGAAATATTTAGAAAAAAAAACACCATATCTGGAATATTTGTGAAAAAATACCCAAATTAAAAAAAACAATTGGCTGAATTGGATTTCGGATGAAGGAGATATCGATCATTCAAAATAAGAAATGTTGCAGAAAATATTCTGACGACAATTCATGGATGGCGGCTCTCCCATCATTTATTTTAGTTTTAAGTGAAAAATTTTAGATAAATGGTTAACTATATGCACTTCCCTTGAAAATTCACTTGATTTCAAAAAAAAATGGTCAAATCGGAGTCTGGACGAGGGAGTTATCGCTAATTTAAAATCAAATAATTTTTCAAAACTTTTGTCACGGCAGGATAGTTCCTCAATGAATATGAGAGTCTAGATATCCCAGATAGTGATTTAAAACACATTTCAAGATGCAAAATGATCATTCCATTTCCAAAAACAAGCTATGATAAATAGTCTGAGTTATATTGATCGATTTATGCTCATTTTAAATCTGGAGCAGCATTTAGAGCGGGTTCCCTTTGGAGACGTTCCCTGCCACCCCGCTTTAGTAGGCATTTGCTTCACATTCATCAGTTTCAGCATATCATTATTTGGCTTGGTTTATTTGGAGATGTGCCCTCCCACCCCAAGCTATGTAGGCACCTGCTACTTCACCAAAAATCATCATCACGGTTATGGGTCAACCCACAAAATCCTTCTCATCGATGTCCATTTTCTAGGTCACACACTGTTAGTATCACAATTGTTCACAAGAATTACAGGGTATCCCTATCCTTAGATTTTCATTTTCTATGGTTCTGGGTCATCCACAAACCCACACTTCATCGAAGTCCATTTTCTAGACCGCACACTGTCAATATCATAGTTGGTCACAAGCATTACAGGGTACCTCTATCCTTGGATCTTCATTCATCATGGTTATGGGTTAACTACACAAAACCCTTCTCTTCGGTGGCTCTTCATATTCAACAAAGGCATCTCAGGAGGGAACTTCACACAATGGGGACCATTCCTTCTTAAGGAGGGAGGAATGATCCGAATCGACACTAGTACATTTGGCGGAAATTTCGACACTTGGTTCCGACACTTTTGACCAAATGTCAGAAATTTCCCCAAAAATTTTCAATCTCGCTCGAAACTGTCGCTATACCGATGTTTAGAGAGAATTGTCGCAATATCAACACTTAGACAAAGTGGCGCAGTTGCGACGTTTGGAGGAAGACGTCGCAATTGCGACATTATGCCCCAAAGTGTCACTATTGCGACGACTGCCTCCAAATGTCGCAATTGTGACACAATGTCTAAGTGTTGCAAAACCGTCGCTATACCGATGTTTAGAGAAAAGTGTCGCAATACCGACACTTAGAAAAAGTGTCACAATTGCGAAGTTTGGAGGAAGACGTCGCAATTGCGACACTATGCCCCAAAGCGTCGCTATTGCGATGGTTGCCTCCAAAAGACAGAGCAGTTTGATTTTGGTTGAACGCGGGAGTGTTTTATGTGAGGAACAATGGTCCCACAGACCATGTCAACGTCAATGGTACCATGACCACACACCAGTCAGCACAGGACAGATGGCAGAAGCATATTGGTTCAGGTTTTTTGTTTGGCCGGTTCGCAATGGTTCAAACTGGACCCGAAATATTTATGAGGCACACTGTATAAGTTTTTCGGGTCACAAAATACCCTGACGTCATCAACCTCATTTCGGACTCATAATTGTTTAGGGCGGATTTCATAAGATATTCGTGTCACAACTTTCCCTCTGTACGCCGAGCCCAATTCGGACCCAAATTTTTATAGGGCACATTTGATTGAGAATTCGCATAAAAAATTAGGAAGACGTCAGCATCCCATTTTGGAACGCGAAATCTATCATTTCATTTTGGCTTATCGCCAATTGAAGTCTGGGTGATTGTGAAAGGGTTTCGTTACTGGTTTTATGTTTTTAGTTTTATATTAAGTTTTGTTATGGTTTATATAACACGCGACAAAGTTTTTTTTTAAAACTATTGGTGTATTATGTTTTCACATATATACATATGTGCATTGTTATTGTGGGTCTCGAAGTCTTTTTTTAAATAGACTTTAGTTTAGTTTTAAAGTTTAGTTTTAGTTTTTAATTTAAAAGTTTAACATATAGCTTCTGATATGCTGTGGTATAAATGTAAGAAGGCCAGGAAAAATACTGAGTAATTTTTTTTTGGTGCACAGTAGTGCGTTTTATTTCTATAGAGACAGAGAAAAATAAATAAATAAATAAAAATAAAATAAATAAATAAATTAAATTAAATAAAATTAAAAAATAATATTAAATTAATAATTATTATTTTAATTAAAAATAAAATCCAATATTGCATATCGTCACAAATGAACAAAATATTCAGCGCCTTCAGTTATTACACATTTTACCCCTCATATAGCACAAAATGATTCACATCTCCTCCTTTCGGCGTTCCCTTGCACCCCCGGTGCAATTGTTTGTTTATAAGATTATATGATACATGTGAGATAAAGGTTTATTATTTATCATATATAAATAAATTTTATCAATATTGTACATTTACACTTTTATGAGGTGATGTTATAAGTAAATTCATAAATATCTCTTTTAATCCTCATTTTACTCCATGAATATGTTTGGAAATGAAATTTCAATAGATTAATTTTCTCCTAACCTATGTATCATCAATATTGTACATTTACATTCTTAATTATGAGGTGATGTTATAGGTAAATCCATGAATATCTCGTTTTAATCTTCATTTTACTCCATGAATATGTTTGGAAATGAAATTTCAATAAATTAATTTTCTTGCTATTATATGTTTTACGAAGATATGGTAAGGAATTCTCTCTTGTTCTTCTTAGAAATAATTATATATAATTTTTTTCTTTTTTCAAAATAGATTAAAAAAATTATATGAGAAAAATTATTAATTCATCAATATGTGTGTGTGTGCGTTGTGAGGAATAATTTCATAGTTCAACTTAATGGTTCATTATATAATCATTTGATCATCACCAATGATATATCTTAAAAAGCAACTGAAAATCCATGTGTACAAAATCGATGTATACTCTAGAGAGTGGTTCTCATATCACTATGTAAATTGTTGTAAGCCAGTTCAACAAAATTATAAGATAAACTGTAATACACATCATATATGCACCATAACAATTGGTGCAGGGTAAAACCCACCTGCCACACCTTTGTACTCGATCCAATTTTCTTTGTCAACTCTTCTAGCTGTGGGAGTTTCCTCCAAGGATCATAATACCCCCAAGGCCTATGCCATTCCTTCTCGCATGTAGAACTTCTTCACTTGATGGTTCTAAACCATACTGTAAGTCCCCACGTTCTATGGTATAATCCCCATCATACCTATCAACATTCAACTGCTCTTTACACACCCCGAATATAATGACTAGCATACTCTCATTAATATATACCCCAATAAATACAATCCACTTAGGAATTAAACCCCAAAACCTTGGGCTCACTCATTTTACATATTTGAATTGATATTCGAATGTATCAACTGCTTGACCCTCTCGTATTTCAATCGTGATGTTTAATGTATGTTGACCTTGTCAATTCGAACTCCGTCACTTGGTTTCAACCAAATTCATGGCCATTCACATAATTATACAATCCTCGTTATTATAATCTATGCCAATCATCAAAGATCGTAACAAATCTTGACTTTGGTCTATAACTCAACGGTAATACATAAACCATTCTTAGCTCCACAGTAATTTACCTCTCAATCCAACGGTCGATGGAGCATCGCACCGGTTTGGAGAATCCAACGGACACAACAAAATATTGCGTAACGAACACGCCCAAGGGTTAATCTGCGATGAGAATGGTTTTATAATTCCGCCCTCAGCCACATGTCTCACAGAGACATATGTCGCGTCATTTTAACCAATTCTACTTAACACCTCCAAACTTGGGCAATATCGCCGATTTTCCAAACAGTGGTTTTACTGTGCACTTTGGTCACGGTTCCGCCTCTTATCTTCCAGGTTCCGTCGAGATTTCTTTTATTGTACTCTGCCTCTTCTCCTTTGATTCGCATCTTCCTGTACTAGTTTTTTTTTCTTCAATTAAGGGCTCGCACTGCATGAGGTTCCTTCACACGCCGGTTCTATGTACATGGTAGCACCGATCGAACCTTGAATCAAAGGCTCGAGCACAATTCTCTATTACACTGTGGGGAGATCCATAATTTGGATCTGTGGACCCCCTCTACCATGGCATTTCCCACTGTATTAAATGAGTCTCGACCACAACATTTCCATACCATTGTCCAATGCCACACCTTCCACTGCCATGGTGCTTAACACAGGTTATCACACAACTTTATTCATCCGGCAATTCTTACACTGAGTTAAACTAATATCCAATGGGTTCGGGAAAGGCTAGAACCTCTCGCAGAGAGGCTAGTAATTTAGGAAAGGACTCGGTTCCTCTTTCAACATACAGGACCCCATTAAACCACAGTTATCGAGTATGTATTCTAGAGTACTATACAGTTTATTATCAGGACACAGAAACCATTCATGCCATAATTAACTTGAAAAATTCACAATAAGATTGAAATAATTCTACATTTATGCAGTGAAGTACTTACAGCTTTGGCTCGACCATATCTTCGAATTACTTGCCCCTTCTCCTCTACTCTGTCTCTACGACAGTCCTGCGCACCCTATGCGGTTCTCTATGCAGGTCTACCTTGTTATGCCTATCAGGCTTATTTTTATAGAAACCTTGAATCGACTCAACTCCTCTAATGCTAAAAACTCTACATATCTCTAACTCTGAGACTAACCCTCTGACAAACAGAGATAGACTCCTAAAATCAGCTTAACTTCTGAAACTGACTATCTCTTCAGGTGCCCATTAATCATTCAGGCAGTTACATTTTCTTCTCTAATTAACTAAAAATAGCTCAACTATGAATAAATACATGGGGAAATAAAATATGAGACCCCCATTTACATTTATTTATGGAAAAAGGTTGTTTTGAGCCTAATTCCCTTGCATCAACAATTTCCATACAACTAATTTGTTTTAGGATACATACATGTGGCATTCTAGGGGTAAATTCCATATGATGTGTATATCAATCTATTAGGTGTTGGTAAGTTGTGAGTATCTAAGAAATGATAAGGAATATCCATACATCATGATCTTGTAATGTGATTATAAATTGTGTCTATAATTTCCATAAAATTTATAAATGATTTGTTTGAAAAAAATCAACACAATCAACCCTAAACAATGCTCATGATGTGGAATGTCATTGGAAAAACCAAAATGATGGTCACATATCCCATTTCTATGGTAATGGTGATCATATATATGTTGTAGCGACAATTTATGAGTAATTAAATAAATCTCAGAGTGTGACTCATTGTGCCATATTTTTTTAAAGCATTATTTGTTTTCCTAGTTTTTACTAATTTGTTAACATATTTTATTCATTTGGAAAGATAATTAATGATTCTTTAAGTAATTAGGACCTAATGAGAGATCATCTTGACATCTTCACTGAAATATATTTTGTAATTGTAGTCACTATATGAACCGCACATGCATGCTACTTAAGAAAAATTGAAATATAAACTATAATACACATCTTATATCTACCATAACAATTGTCATACAACTTATTTACTTCTAGATACATATGAAATACCTCAGGTAAATTCCAATATAGTAGGTGTTGGTAAATTATGAGGATCTAATAAATGATAGGGTATCCACACATTAGTGCCCTGGTGAATTTTTTGCATAATTTTCTATTTGTTGTAATTTTGTTGCATGGATTTCTTATAGATTTCAAATAATACAATTATCTACCAATTGTTCTTTATAAAGAAGAAGTACAATAAGTAGTCACCTAAAAGTGAGCCATGTGAAAATATTGGTAACATGAGTAACCTGGTAAGCTGTAAATGAAAAGTGAATAACCTCCACTCACCAACAGGTGGCAAGCAAGGTTGGAATTTAGATTTCTCTTTACCCGTCACACAATTTTTTTTGACGTTTTGGTCATTATTTTTCTAGTCAGTAAAAATTACGTTTAAAATTTTGCACTTCATTAATGACGTTCTCGTAATAAATTAACCCTTCACCAATAAAAGTTTGATTAAAAAAATTGAATGCTCTTCCATTTTATTTGGATTTTGGAGTGTGATATATCTGTGTCATGAAATTTTAATACCTAAAGTTTCAAGAGAAATAACTGATTCTTGTCAAAATAATATTTCCTCAATATATGCTATGATCTACTAAAAATTACTTCAAAAAGAAGGTAACCTTCCAATATAAAGAAAAAAACATGAACGAGCTTTCCTTATATTGCAATAAATTTATGTTTATTATTAATATTGCAAAATCTGTCTTATAAAAATTGCATAATTGGACTAAGAATAGATCCTCAGTGCATTTTTTATTGTTGTTGTGATTAAAATAATGAGCCAAAGAATGCCAAGGCACTCAGAGAAATCAATCTATGTATTATTTCTCACAAAATCATGTTGAGTAGTGGAGACTAAGCACTAGATTTTTTTTTTCCTCAATCTCTTTATTAATTATGTCTATGTAGTTATAAGAATAACAAGCCAAAGAAATCTCAGGCTTCCAAAGAAATTAGTCTCTGTGTGCATAAATTAATGATTACTATTGACTAAATGTTATACCATTTGAAATTGTTGAGTGAAATTAATCAGGTCATGATGTACCATTTGTCAGTATCTATTTTTTCATGTATGAAAGTTGATGTACCATTGAAAGTTTAATAATTCTATTGAAATTTTAATAACTATAATATCTATATATATATATATATATTTAAATTTAATGATTAATAATAATTAAATTAAAATTCTTAAAAGACAAAATAAAAGCCTAATAATCACGAACTATTATGATAATTTAAAAATATAGAACCCAGGCTGAACATAGTTACAAAGATACCAAGAAAATACGAGTGCATGTGCATGATAACCTCTTTCTTGACAACCTATGAATGCCATTCTCAATGAAGACTCAAGACTCAACTGGATTGGATTGTGTATCAAAACAGTAGGAATGAATCAAAGTTCAATGAATGAATAACTTGATCGAGAAAATTTATAGGGAAAGGTAACTTGACTATCAATCTAATAAACCTCACTTCCATGATTAAAAAAACACCCCCACCTTCTCAGTGGTCCCATCATGGTCCACCTATTGAAAAACAACCAACAAATATTATTTTTTATATATTTTTGCATGGCCATTGGACAATGATTTACTATGGTTTTCCTACTAAATTCCAATGGATGATTATTCGAAAATATTGAGAATTAGTTTAGTCTCAAGGCATGGCCAAGAGTCTTATTGGATAATTATAGATTACCTCTCCATTGGATGATTCTACATTTTTCATCTAATTTTTCACGTGAGTTTCAGTTGATGCTAGATCTTTACCTTCTATTTCTTTAGTGAAGCTAAGAGTTAACTTTGATCTTACATTAATAACTATACTTGCATGAATATCCATGCTTTTATACTTCCCCACTGTGGTCAATGTTGATGTATGGCCTTGGCCCATTGATCTTAAAATTAACTCACTATTCATATTCAATTTTCTCCAGTTCAGCCCAATAAAATAAGGAAAACAGAAAATGAAGTCCTGATTTTTCTTTCCAGTGCTCCTACATAATACAAATAATCTTAAAAACCAATTAATATATAAATTTTCATCATTCATGCTAAAATCAGTTTGAATTTTTTTAATGAATCTACTTACAATTAATAGATTACATTGCTCACAGAATAAGAGATAATTTAGAACTATGATTTCACAGTAATAAATTACCCTAGCAGTTCAAACTTCGAACATACCTTATGAAATTAAAATATGGTAGGTTAATGATCCAATCTATTTTCCTCGGAACCAATCTTGAACTCGGCCTAAGTCTGAATGCCTTGAGAGTGCGAGTGTAAGGAACTAGACACCTAAAGCTTTTATTTTGTGCTTGTGTAATTCACTGTTTGACCATCAAGCCAAGCCACCAGCTATATTAACACTACTTCATGTTGGGGTAGATTGGAATTGTAATTTTTTAGTGCTATAGTCGTACTTTTTCACTGCTTTACTAATTACAACCTTGGAATTTTGCAGGGAAATGGGATTTATTCTTCTTTGGTGTTTTATGTAAAAGAAATGATTTTTGAACTTTTTTTAATAGGAAGGGGAAAACTAAATTGATTCTAATTTTAAAATATCGATAATGATAAGTGGTAATTCCTTTATTAAAATTTTAATTTTGAGTGAGCCAAAAAAGTAACTTTCCTTACTTTTTGAGAATAGCCTTGCAATTGCGAAGAGGACTAGTGTTGCAAAATTATTGGTAAGTGGAAATTAAAGGGCGTAAGAACGTTTTTGAAAAAATTTCAAACGTCAAAATTAAGTCTTCTATCCTTCCTAGCATGTACGGAAAACGGGAATCCGCAAATTATAGTCGTCAAATACGTGGAAAATGCCTTCTGACGGGAAAAATGGAGGACTGGGCCTATGCTGCTACATGAGTTAGGGCTTCATGTGGCAACAGGGAACCTTGTATAGTATTTCAAGGATAGGAAAGGATAATATTGTCAGTTAATCATCACATGAAACTTCATCACCATTTGAAAATTGTGTCCCAATTTGAAACAATAAGACTACCCCACTATTTCATTATTTAATTTAGATTGTGTAATACAAAAAAATATCCTAGATAACTTAAATAATGTAAGCACTTTTTCAAAAATTTAGTGGGGAGAACCTTCAATTACATTTATTTTGAAGATCCACTTGCATTTTAAGCCATTTTAATTAGTCTTTCATGGCTATTATAGTAAAAATTTCAACCTCTTGTAGAAATTTGTTTGTCACTAGTATTAGAAATGCAAAAATCAAATTTATATAAAAATGATTTGAAATGCATAAATCAAATGCGCACTACATAAAAATGATTTTATTAAAAACTACATTAATGTCTAATATCACACGCGCATTCTCCCTCAGCTCTTGCAAAACAATATTTGCCCTCAGCATTCGCCATCAGCTCTTGCAGAACAGCATTCACCCTCAGCTCTTTCAGAATAGCATTCTCCCTCAGCATTCGCCCTCAGCTCTTGCAGAACAGCATTCGCCCTCATCATTTTCCCTCAGCTCTTGCAGAACAGCATTCGCCCTCAGCTCTTGCAAAATGGTAAGTTCTTACTGCAGGCCCTTCCTCCTATAGTAGGGTTGACTCTATCTGGGTTTTTTTGGTAAATTCCAATCGATTGTGTTAGGCTATAGGGTTCTCTCTAGATGTCTTCCAATGTTCTTTCGGATGAGTTTCAAAGAGGATGTGTTAGATGTGTTTGTGCTTGCATGAATTTGACTCCACCAGTTTAATGAAGTTTAAGCTATGGATTTTAGTTCGACAAACTCATCCATCTCAACACCCAGTAACGAATTTCCCTTGGTCTGATCTATATTGAAGGTGAAGTGCAAAGTGGTAGAGAATGGGAGATCGAAAGTCATCAACTTTATCACAAGGGTAGTACTCCAGATCAAAAGTGATGAGATTTAGCTCTCCAGATTTGGGGATTTTCTGATATTTGGGGATTTTCTGATGACATACCAAATGTCACATCCATACAACCATATCAAGGTCAATGTTGAGATCATTCTGATATAGATATAGGTCACTGATATATAGGGTTAATATCATCATCACTACCCACGGAAACTGAATGGTTACAAAATCTTTGATTGTGGTTGGCTCATTTATAATTATTACCCATTTATAGTAGAGCACAAAAACACTAAATATGGCCTGAGCAGAGCCTTTACAACAGGAAATGGAATTGCAACTGCTTCATCAATAACCCATAGCTCCACTTGAGAAAACTTTTCATAATCTTCGGGCTGGATATACTACAGAGCAAACAATTTTAGTTATCATTCGTGCTCCAATATATTAATATACTTTTTACATTGAACTAAAGAAAGGGAAACAAGCAAATTCTAGCCATCATACAATGCTTTGACATAAGAGTTTTGAGTGACATACTTGAAAAAATAACTCATCCACTGATATTTATAATCATTTGAGTTATTCAAGTTAAACACAATGTCAAGAATCAAGATTCAATACCCTCTATTATCTTCATCACCCAATACAAGATTTAAATTTTCCCAAAGAAACGCTTATTAATTTGGCAGCCATTATTTCTCCCTGCTTTAAAAACCCTACATTTAAATGAAAACAAGCATTGCATTTCAACAACAAAAATCTATTAGTGTTCAAATGTACATGTGTGCATCACTTGTGTAGGGTATTCCTTTTCCACTTTCACATTATCCAAGAATGTGTGCAGTATAGTTCATATTTTTTGTGATTTAGATTATCTTGAAAAAGGAAAGGTAAATTATTTCCCATGGAAAAAGAAGGTTCTCCCTTTTTACTACTGGAAATGGTACAACAAAGTTCCATTTCTACCCGAAACTCCTATGAAACAGGAACCAAATAAAGGCCATGTCCTCAATGGACATCATTTGTCTTTGAAAATGGCCATTGCACCGTGTTGTTTCTTATATTACATCACGATAGTTTCTTAGGTCATTTCTTGTTTCTTGAGATGAAAAAAAACCAAAGAAATTGTGAAGATCCTTTCAAGAAATAAATTACCATTTCTCAATCATATCTCAACTATTTTTTATTTTATTCAGTGGTTGCTTACTTTGAGAGAAATTTGACACTTTTATAAGGAATTTTATTGGGAAAAATGCGGGAGGAGGGGGGTGAATCAGTATTTACTGCATATTCAAAACTTTTACTTTTTCTTGTTTCTAAAACCCATACACTACTTTCCTGAAACAGACACGCGTATATACGCGGATACCCTTTATGAAACTCACGTATACACAGATATCTAATTATGTTATTAGGTCTTCACTTAAATCATTCCATCATTAATTCATCAGATGTTTAATAAACAGTAAACATGAACAGTAAGAGCAGAGTAAACCATCACACAAAGCATCACACATGAACACCAGGATTTTTAGGTGGAAACCCAAGTCGGGAGAAAACCACCGCTACCGTTGCTCAGCCGTCAATATTTTATTGTAGAGAAAACATTTTACAACATATGTGCTGGTGCAGACTTCTACCAGCATGCAGGCACCCACCTGCACTCGTTTACCAGCCTCTCCTGGAAGGGAGCTACGACCCCCTGATCTCGTTTACCAGCCTCACCTAGAAGGGAGCTACGACCCCCTGACCTCGTTTACCAGCCTCACCTGGAAGGGATCTACGACCCCCTGACTGAAGGCTACAACCCTCAGTACCTCTGAGGACCAGGTTTCATCAATTTTCACACTGGATCCAACAACTTCAATAGAAAAAAACTTGCAGGTCACGTTTCATCATATTTTCAGACTGGACCCATTCCATACTTTTAAGCTCAAACATACTTCACCAAACAGATACTAACCAATTCAGACAACACAGATCAGATAGCAGTAATACAGCAGAACAGATCAGATGTTTCATACCCCTTGCTTCAGCAAACCCTAGTTTGCATACACGCTTTCACTTCACTGATGTCGCGTATATACGCGCTTCAGTCCACACAAACCAGCATATACCTCTGTGTGTATTTCATTGCGCATACGCGCTTTATCTTCAGCGAATCCGCGTATATACGTGCTTCCTCTGCGACGAAGTAGCGTATAGATCTTCAATCATTATAGAGCAGCATACTTCTTCAGATCAGATATTCAGTTCAGATTTACCCTTTTTCTTCAGACAGATGTCTGCCTAGATGTTCGCCTCATCACAGATCTAAGCCTTCCATACGCATATCTAGTAGATACAAGAGTATTTCAGATCTAGATCCCCTTCTTCATCATTGGTGCATCATCCATTCAGATTTATCATTCAAGTGTAACCCTTACCATTCAGATCTACTTCAGAGTGAAGTATTCATTCAAGCTCAGACATCTTGCACCCACACTCCTATCCTTGCATAATGAATTTCATCTCTTTATATAGGTTTAACCTTTTTCAATACCATGAGCCAAAACAATAACATGAGCCCAAAACTTCATCACTTCCGATGGTATTCTTGGACGGGGTCAATTAGGCGGATCATTACCCAATACAATGGGTCAATACCATGGTGGATACCCCTGGTTTTGCACTTTTTGAGTGCTTTTTCCCATACGCGACTTGGAACGTTGTTTCCCGCGTGCATATGCGACTCCCCCTAGGAAAATCCGTGTATACCTAGAGACATACTCTTTTCATCAAGATTTAGCACATGCTGAAATCCTTTCTTCTATACACACAAGTCCATTATGTCAAGAATAACTTCATTAGGTGTGGGTTGCCATCAAGGACAACACTCTGCATCATATTGCCAACAATCTCCCCCTTTGGACTTGATGGCAACCATGATGGTGTTTGGTTACCACAACAGATAGGTACATTAAGAATACAATGACACCATTCAAACACCATGTCACTCTCCCCCTTTGACATCAAGGGAAAAGGGCTGATCAAAAACCAACATACTCTCCTCATGTGTAAGAAGCAGATCTGATATACAAAGAAGGGACCAAGCTCCCCCTGAGTTCATGCTGAATCTTCAAACATACTTTCCAATGAAGTACATCACTCTATGAAATTCTTATCACCAAAGACTCATACTTACATCAAATGTCCAACCAAGTGGATTTACATATGAGACTCAAGTACCCAACCAAGTGGGTTTACAAAAAAAATGACTCAGCTACCCAACCAAGTGGGTTTGCAACTTTGACTAGTCCTTACATGACTGAATATTACAAATTTACATCATGGGTCTCAACATGACCTTTTCACCAATATACAAAAATGACTTTTCATAACCAACATCAGAAAGTCCTCAAGAAGGAGAACATATTTCAGAACCATCATAATGCCAACAATGCATTATACTTAGCAAAGCTAATGCTCCCCCTGAATCTGTGCATCCAAGCAACCTTTCCATATGACTAAGGCTCCCCCTTAGTTAGTGCATCCTGAACCCTTTCAACAACAAATCATCAAGGCATGAAATAGAATTATGAGAACTGGAACACCACCAGAGATACCAAACAGTATCAGATACACCAAACATCACTACAGATGTGCTGAAGAGAGCTGACTCCAATCAGAAAAATGTCAGCAATCAGACATACGCGGTTTTTTGTGCATGAACTCGTGTATATACGCGACTGTGTTTCAGGAAACCCGCGTATCCAATGCCATCTTCTAAATTTAAGCAGAATTGTTCTTTTGACTGGCAGAGAACACTCCCAGCTTCTGTCTTAGATACTCGAACGCTTCCCTGGGCAGAGGTTTGGTAAAGATATCAACAACTTGTTCTTTGGAGGGAACATAGTCCAACTTCACCTTTTTCTCAAGCACTTGTTCACGTAAGAAGTGATACTTGATGGGAATGTGCTTGGTCTTCGAATGCATAACAGGATTCTTTGAAATACTGATGGCACTTGTATTGTCACACTTAATGGGGACAGGAGATGTACATTTGATTTGAAAATCTTGCAATGTTTGCATCATCCAAAGGAGTTGAGTGCAACAAGATGCGGCAGCCACATATTCTGCTTCTGCTGTAGATAAGGCAATAGAATTTTGCTTCTTGTTGAACCAAGATACTAACCGGGGTCCCATATAGAATGCACCACCACTAGTGCTTTTCCGATCATCAACACTTCCAGCCCAATCTGCATCAGTGTAAGCATGAAGAGTAAGATCGGCATTCTTTGGATACCATAGACCAAAGTCTTGAGTTCCTTGTAGATATTTGAATATTCTTTTAACAGCCTGAAGGTGAGACTCTTTTGGATTAGCTTGGAATCGTCCAACAATCCCAACTGCATGCATAATGTCTGGTCTAGTTCCAGTGAGATAAAGTAGACTTCCTATCATTGATCTGTATTCTGGTTGATTCACCGTGGGAGAGTCATCATGAGAACTGAGATTGCATCCGGTTATCATTGGTGTACTTACAGGTTTGCATTCTTCCATGCCATACTTCTTCAGAATTTGCTTAAGATATTTTGCTTGTGAAAGGAATATACCATCTGCAGTTTGATGCACTTGTAAGCCAAGAAAGAATGTTATTTCTCCAAGTAAGGACATTTCAAATTCTTGCTGCATGACAGAAGCAAATTTTTGACTCAAAGATTCTTCATTACTCCCAAAAATGATATCATCAACATATACAACCACAATCAAAAGTTTATCATTTTCAATTTTTGTGTATAAGTTGCTATCAGCAGACCCCTTTGAAAATCCTTGTTGATGAAGATATTTGTCAAGACGATAATACCAAGCCCTTGGAGCTTGTTTGAGACCATATAGAGCCTTTTTAAGTCTACAAACAAGATTTGCATCATTTCCAAAAATGAATCCTTCCGGTTGTTCTATATATACTTCTTCTTCTAGATCACCATTAAGAAAAGCAGATTTAACATCCATTTGATAGACTTTGATTTGTTGATAACATGAAAAGGCAAGAAACATCCTTATGGCTTCAAGTCTAGCTACAGGAACAAAAGTTTCTTCAAAGTCTATACCTTCTTGTTGAGTATACCCTTTGCAGACCAATCTAGCTTTGTTTCTTACAACATCCCCATTCTCATTTAGCTTGTTCTTGAAGATCCATTTAGTTCCAATAACATTCTTATCATGTGGTCTTGGTACCAATTCCCAAGTGTCATTTTTTTCAATTTGATCAAGTTCTTCATTCATGGCTTGCTTCCAACATTCATCTTTGCTAGCTTGATTGACATTGTGTGGTTCAATTGTGGATAGAAGTGCCAGATGATTAGAAGATCCTACAAGAGTTCTCCTTGTTCGTACACCTGATTCCTTGTCACCCAAAATCTGAGATTCAGGATGATTCTTTTGCACATATCTTGATGGAGCTTTTCCAGATAGATCATCTTCAGGTTCTTCATTGGATCCATTGTCTATATCATTTGATGTTGAAGGAAATAGGTCACCATCATCTTCTTTTGTTGTTTGTTTTTCTTCTTTAGGAGCTACGGGAGACTCATCAATAACAACATCAATGCATTCAACAATCTTTCGAAGCCTTTTATTGTAACATTTGTATGCTTTACTTGAAGATGAGTAACCAAGAAATATCCCTTCATCTGATCTAGGTTCAAACTTGCCAAGCTTTTCATCATTATTTTTGATAAAACATTTACTTCCAAAAACTCTAAAATGCTTCACAGATGGAGAATTACCATACCAGAGTTCATATGGAGTTTTGTCACTATTTACCCGAACATGAGCCTTGTTGAGAATGTTAGCTGCTGTATGTGATGCTTCTCCCCAGAACATGTAAGGAGTTCCAGAATCATCGAGCATAGCTCTAGCCATTTGTTGAATTGTTCTATTCATTCTTTCTGCTACGCCATTTTGTTGTGGAGTACCTGCTACATAGAATTGTATTTTTATGCCATGTTCACAAAATTCAAGGAATTCATTTGATGTATATTCTCCTCCTCGATCAGATCTAAGACACTTGATTTTTAGATCTACTTCATTTTCAACTAAAGCTTTGAAGATCTGAAATTTTTCAAATGCTTCATCCTTGTGTTTAATGAGCCCGATCCAACACATTCTAGAGTAATCATCAATAAATAAGATATAGTATTCTTCCCCATGTGGTGAATTCTTCCTCATAGGTCCACATATGTTAGTATGAATGAGTTCAAGAGGATTACTTGATGATCCTTCTTTGGCATTAAAACGTACTCTGGTCTGCTTACCGAATTGACAAGATTTGCATATGATGCTTTCTGGTAGATTAATATTGGGAAGACCATGAACAGCTTGAAGTCTGCTTGCTTTGTTGATTTCAGAGAAGCTTAGATGCCCCAGCCTTCTATGCCATAGCCAATTTTCTGAAGACTTGCTCAAGTAACATTGATCTATACCGTTTAGTATATATAGGTTGCTAGGATTTCTTTTTCCTTTTCTAATGATTTTACCTGTATCAAGATCACGAACCACACATTCCTTTGAACTAAAGACCACTTCTGTTCCTTGATCACACATTTGACTTACACTTAACAGGTTATGCCTTAATCCATCCACATACATGACATCATTAGCCTTCACCTTTTCTTTTAGAAATACTGACCCTTTTCCTTTAATCACAGCAGGAGTATCATTTCCAAAAGTAACTTTCTTTTCCTTTTCTAGAGCATTATATGTAAGAAGTTTTCTTTTGTCACCTATCATGTGTCTTGAGCACCCACTATCAATGTACCATTGATTTTCTTCACCTTCTGCAAATAATTCTATCCCACAATTTTCAACCTGTAATTCTTTCTTTTTCCATACTTTAGAGCTTGAGGAAACATGTTCATTTGGCTGGACCTTGCTCCTGCATTCAGATTCTTCATGACCAAAGTTATTGCAATAAGTACATTCAACTTCATTTTGAAGAGGAGAAAATTTGTTATAGGTATTCTTCTTTTGTTCAATATTCATTATTTTCTTTCTTGCTTCTCTTGTCATGATGGTTTTATATGCAACACATTGAACAGATTTGTGACCAAAATTGTGACATGAGAAACATTGTCCATTGAAGTAGAAATTCCGACGACCATGAAATCTGCTATTTGAATTTACCTGTTGGTTGTTGCTTCTTTGAGGGATCTCCCTGTTAGTGATCCTTGATTTGAGATGATCATGCTTTACCTGTAAAGAACCTTTGTTCCCTTGCTGAGTGGCTAAGTGAAGAGAACCAGTTGTGACTTCTTTCAGATAATTTGGTGCTGAAGTCTGGGAAGATTCCCCAGTATATCCAAGACCTGTTTTTATAAGAGGAGACCGTTGTGTCTTGATAATCCCATCTAAGGTTTCTGAACCTTTAGAAAATCTAAGATTGAGAGTCTTCACATTCTCATTATCTTTCCTTAGACTTACTATTTCACACTCCAATTCCTCAATGCGTTTTTCCTTGGCTTCAAGCTGTCTTTCAAGAGTCTCTATGATTATGTTCTTTTCTGCTAGGCTTACTTTGAGTTGATTGTTTTCTTCAAGAAAATCATTGTCCTCTAGATCATCCACGAAAGTATCCTTTTCTTCTCTTTGTTCAAAAGACATGAGAAGTCTAAAGTCTTCTTCACATTCTTCCTCACTATTCGATGATCCATCACTGTCTTCATTAGTATAATAACTTTTCCTTGTGCTAGATCGATTCTTATTCCTTCTTGCTACTTCTTTTCCTTTAGCCGAGGTTTCTTTATAAGGACACTTTGCAACATAATGACCAACTCTTCCACAATTGAAACATTTGAAAGGAAGCTTACCTTTGAACTTTCCGGTACTTAGTTGAAGTCTTCTCACAAAATTTGCTTCTTCTTCTTCTTCAGATATATAACTAGATTATTTGACAACTTCCTTTTCTTTTCCTTTTGTTGAAGCCTTAAAAGCAGCTTCTTTGATTTGAGAAGGGCCTCCTTGCCTCATTTCAAAAGCAGTCAGAATACCATGCAATTGAACAATAGTAAGAGTTTGCAGATCTTGCCTTTCTTCAATAGTTGAAACTTTAGAGTCAAATTTTGAAGTCAAGGATCTTAAGACCTTTTCCACCAGAGTAGTATCGCTTATGGTTTCACCCAAATTTCTCATCCGATTTACAATATCATCTAGACGAAGAAAGAAACTGGCAACATTTTCATCACTATGCATCTTCAAATTTTCATATTCGATTCTAAGAGTTTGGAGTTTTTCATTTTTTACCTTTGTATCTCCTTCATAGCTTAGAATGATTTTGTCCCATATCTCCTTTGCTGAATGTAGCTGCATCACTTTAGCAAATTCTGATTCAGACATGCTTCCTAATAAGACATTCATTGCTTTGGCATTGACTTCATACTTCTTTCTTTCAGCAGCATCAGTAGGAATACTTGCCGGGTATTGATAACCTTCTTCCACGATTTCCCATACATCTGCACCAAGACTTTGCGGATATGCTTTTGTTCGTACTTTCCAGAATATCAGATTGCTTCCATTGAATAGAGGTGGCTTTATAGACATTACTCCTTCTTGACTTCCCATTGCGACGGATCTCCTTCAAGCGATCAAGCTTCTGCAGAAGAACCTGCTCTGATACCAATTGTTGGGAAAAATACTGAGAGGGGGGGGTGAATCAGTATTTTCTGCATATTCAAAACTTTTACTTTTTCTTGCTTCTAAAACCCATACGCTACTTTCCTGAAACAGACTCGCGTATATACGCGGATACCCTTTATGAAACTCGCGTATACACAGATATCTAATTATGTTATTAGATCTTCACTTAAATCATTCCATCATTCATTCATCAGATGTTTAATAAATAGTAAACATGAACAGTAAGAGCAGAGTAAACCATCACACAAAGCATCACACATGAACACCAGGATTTTTAGGTGGAAACCCAAGTCGGGATAAAACCACCGCTGCCGTTGCTCAGCCTTCAATCTTTTATTATAGAGAAAAAATTTTACAACATATGTGCTGGTGCAGACTTCTACCAGCATGCAGGCACCCACCTGCGCTCGTTTACCAACCTCTCCTGGAAGGGAGCTACGACCCCCTGATCTCGTTTACCAGCCTCACCTGGAAGGGAGCTACGACCCCCTGACCTCGTTTACCAGCCTCACCTGGAAGGGAGCTACGACCCCCTGACTGAAGGCTAAAACCCTCAGTACCTCTGAGGACCACGTTTCATCAATTTTCACACTGGATCCAACAACTTCAATAGAAAACAACTTGCAGGTCACGTTTCATCATATTTTCAGACTAGACCCATTCCATACTTTTAAGCTCAAACATACTTCACCAAACAGATACTAACCAGTTCAGACAACAAAGATCAGATAGCAGTAATACAGCAGAACAGATCAGATGTTTCATACCCCTTTCTTCAGCAAACCCTAGTTTGCATACGCGCTTTCACTTCACTGATGTCGTGTATATACACGCTTCAGTCCACACAAACCAGCGTATACCTCTGTGTGTATTTCATTGCGCATACGCGCTTTATTTTCAGCGAATCCGCGTATATATGCGCTTCCTCTGCGACGAAGTAGCGTATAGATCTTCAATCATTATAGACCAGCATACTTCTTCAGATCAAATATTCAGTTCAGATTTACCCTTTTTCTTCAGACAGATGTCTGCCTAGATGTTCACCTCATCACAGATCTAAGCCTTCCATACACAGATCTAGTAGATACAAGAGTATTTCAGATCTAGATCCCCTTCTTCATCATTGGTGCATCATCCATTCAGATTTATCATTCAAGTGTAACCCTTACCATTCAGATCTACTTCAGAGTGAAGTATTCATTCAAGCTCAGACATCTTGCACCCACACTCCTATCCTTGCATAATGAATTTCATCTCTTTATATAGGTTTAACCTTTTTCAATACCATGAGCCAAAACAATACCATGAACCCAAAACTTCATCACTTCCGATGGTATTCTTGGACGGGGTCAATTAGGCGGATCATTACCCAATACAATGGGTCAATACCATGGTGGATACCCCTGGTTTTGCACTTTTTGAGCGCTTTTTCCCATACGCGACTTGGAACGTTGTTTCCCGCGTGCATACGCGACTCCCCCTAGGAAAATCCGCGTATACCTAGAGACAAACTCTTTTCATCAAGATTTAGCACATGTTGAAATCCTTTCTTCTGTACACACAGGTCCATTATGTCAAGAATAACTTCATTAGGTGTGGGTTGCCATCAAGGACAACACTCTGCATCATATTGCCAACAAATATAACATAAAAACATAAAATGGGAAGGAATTGATGAGGTAGATGACCTTTATTTGTTGTCAATTAAGAATTGATAATACACGATGCATGTTCTGTACTACAAACTAGATTCCTTCCTGGAGTTAGGACACAGAGTATTGAATCAAAGTTGTAGTTTCTAACTTCTTGTATTGGTTCATCAATCTTGAAATTCAAACATTGCATGTCTTCATTGCTTCATGTTGAAATAATTTGCATTATATCGTACAATAGGAGATTAGGAATTATGATTATTATTACTTTATGGATCTGTTAAGTTACTTTTAAGTTTGCATGGTTTAGTGTGAAATTATTCTTGTGTGCCCCTAGGCCCAGGTGAAGGAATGCCAAGGACTGAGAACCCTAGATTTTAAATGGTATTGTTTCTTATACCCAAAAACCCCTCAACATCACTTCTTATTAGTTCTTAACAATAGTGTTGTAAAAAAATTGAGAATTGATATAGCAAAATCTCACACTTCTCAAGATAAAGTCCTAAAGCTAAAGTGTGATACCATGTGTAATTCAATAGCCCCATTGTCACCTCACCAACCTCTTTTCACTATGGGCTAGCTCTCCTCCAACTCAAGGGGGGTTCTCCGTAGTAGATGTTAGGGATATAGTGGCCCAACCAAACCAATTCAAGAGCCCCCTAACTCTCTATGTTTACTACTATAAATCAAAATATTGAACAATAGGGTCATACATGCATCCTGAAGATAAAATTGCCAGGGTATTTTTGGGTAATTTCAAAGGGAAAGTCCCCAAACACATATAATCAAGGAATTATAGCATGATTTCAAACATTAAATATCAAAAAAATCATTTAAAGTATATTGAAATGAAAAAGGTGATGGAAGATAGAAAGTGCCTTACTTAAATGCTCTAAGGATTTTTCAATAGTTGCTCCAAAAGCTTCACTTCAAGGCCCTTCAATATCGTCTCCAACAATGCTATACCATCAGCTTCAACAATGTTTCTCCAAAAATGTCCTCAAGGTCTTCACAACAAGTTTACTAGAAGTTGCTCCAACAATATATTCAATAAGGTCTTCAACAAGGGTTACTTGCTCCTTTGTTTTAGCAATCCTTTAATAATTTTTTATCCACAGATTAGCAATAATGCAAGGAATATATTTAATAAATATGAGTTGAAGTCTACTTCAAGAAGAACCAAACTCTATTTTCAACCAAGCCCAATGTCTTCTTCCAAATAAGGTCTTCTTCTTGTTGAAGGTAAGGCTAATAAATATATATATATCTATTAAGAGGATCTCCAAACAATGCACAAATCCAAACTCCTTGACGCAATGTACGAAACAACTAGCCCAAAATCTGTAACAATTTGAGGTTTGAGGTCTATAAATAAAAGAGCTCAATAAGAGACAAAATTTCCTGCTTAGATAGTTCTTCAAGACCAGCTTCCTGTTGTGACTGAGATCCGCTATTTTGCAAGAGATAAATTTTATAACTTTTCTGAACTACCCCAAAATTGAGCTCAGCCTAAGGTCTGCAATTTTGGTATAAAGTCTTAAGATCTACAAAAACAAATGCATAGGTATTCAAGATAAGAAGTTTGAAAATTTCCAACTGATTCGAGTTTGCAATTATGAAAAATCTTGAAACCTGTACTAGATTCAAATGATAACATACACTAGCAATTGCACCGAGAGGTGCAAGGGAAACACATAAAAGAAAGAGTTGCCTGGAGGAGGAGTAACCACATGAAAGGGTGAACATAGTTTCTATTAGATAAAGAGAACGCTATAGTACCATCTATCCAAGATCATCTATGGTCCCTCAAAAGCACCTTTTCGAAATTTTGGGGTGAAAATTCTAACATGTGAACCATACATGCCAATATCCAAAAAAAATAAATTTTTTAGGTCTTCATGAAACCGAGTATGGACATAAATATCTCATCAATCTAATTCTCGTATGTCATATTCAATATAAATGACTTTATTTTATGATGAATATAATTTATGAACTTATTGCTACTTTCAAAAACCAAGAATAATGAATGGTTTGATCTGCTACCCTTGTTTCTGATACATAAATAGCCAAAATTCCTTTCCAAACAAGATGCAACATTTTCTTATGATGTGTGACTTGATTTTAAAATGTTTCTTTACAACAAAATCCTCATTAGTTATACACTGGCATTATTTTAGAATTGGTTATTGCTTGTTCAACCAAAGTTTACAAACCCTGCAAATAGGGATTGGACCATTATGTGATTTGTTAAAAAATATATTTAATGTAGTATACATGTAGGGGATTTTTATCATTTGCATGAGCTAGATGATTAGGATTTCTCTAACCTACCCTTATGTTAAGGATCGCCTTTGACAACATAAAATATCCTATTTTTTTAAGACTCTTGTCTCAAATACTAATTTGCATGCCAAAGATTACTCTCATAGTGTGTACAAATTTAGCTCTCAAGGAAAATGGAGTTGCCTAAGAGTGTAGATATAAAATGGAAAAATTTGTGCGAAATAACACAAGGAGGAAAGTCAAAGCCTTCACTGAAGCTTCTGGAGGCCCTTTATTTTACTATTATACAATTTCTCTAGCTCTTCACGGCCTCCAACCTCTTCCAGTTCCCGTGAAACTCAAAAATCAATAAACTATCAATACAACTTCACCTAATACCACGGATGAATAACTCTAAACACATTTGAAATACAAATATACAAATGGTTATAAGGGAAGAAGAAAACTCACTTTTGGTCCAAGGAAAAGACCATATGGTACACCATTAAACTTTTTTGCATGATGAAGCTACAGTGGAATTTAAACAAATCTATATGAGATCCGCTACTTACTCGAAAGAAATCTATGTCTAACTCACAGATAAATGAAGAAATCTATAGAGCTATGATAAGGAAATTAGGAACAAACCTGATGTGCATCTGCTACCTTAAGAAGATATGGAACATCAGCAATAGGCCCAACAGGAAAGCGGCAATGAACAAGACCATCGTGGACAAACATATATGCCATCCCAAAAATGATGATACCAAGCCCTTGAGGAATTTTTCAAAATGCATGGTAGGTTGATAATAGAGTGACTAACATACTGCTGTTGAAAATCACCTTGACATAGCTGTTAAATCAAACTTGGTTTAAATTTACAGTGATCACATCATTCTTCAAAGAATACTGTCAATTTAGTACTTTTGTGAATTTCAATGGTAGCAACAGTAAAAACAGAGTCCAGTACTTACAACACCAAAACAAAGGCCTGGCACAAAGCCTTTGTTAAAGAATCCATAAGCCATTAATGCAATGGTCAGACCATCGTTGATAATGTAAAACACGTCATTCAACTCAAAAGGTCCCTCCCTTGGCCTGTGATGACACTTCCCAAAGAAAATGGATTATCAATTACAATCTAAAACTAACATCTCAACAATCCTTTAATCAATGGAAAAAAATGGGATTGCATAGTGCAAAACATATCTACTATATTACAGTTGGATTGTTTTTTTTAAAAAGTAATTCTTGGTCCACCTTTCTGTAAACTGTAGTTATACCTCATGCATATGCCACAACGAAGCATGCCAGAGAGCTCGGTGAGCCCAGTGAGCCCAATATTCTATTCCAACCTATAAAATGACATTTGGAGTCATTATTTTCTGAATATTTGGTTCCAAATATAATACCAACAGCTCAAGTAAAGAAATTGCACATACCGTGGCTCCCACTGCTAATGAAAATTTGCCAAACATCTCTGTGCAGGGAATCTCTGCACCCTGCATACAAATTCCATCATAGAATAAGAAAGGCAATATACCCATGTAATCTCATACATATGAGCATAAATAAAAGAGTGACATAACGACTGTAATATTTATTTGCAATGATAATGGTTAGCACCACTAAGTACAAACTCAAAATTCATGTTGCAAAAGATTTATTAAATACAAGTATTTCTGTGACTGCCAAAGAGAGCATGACCTGAAGCTTAGCAAAGCACATGTTAGGTAAGAATCATGTAACTAAACAATGTAGAATTATAGTTTTTATGATGAAATAGATCCAAAATTTTTGTTTGGGCCAACTAAATTTAGTTATATTGCAACATTGAGTGAGAGATACCATATAAGTTCACCATAAAACTCATGGTAAACATTTGTAACAAGAAGATATCTATACGGTCAATGTGCCTAGTGGTGATCCCACTGTTAAAAGGAGAATCAATCTTCTTACAAGGATAATCCAATTTCTCATCAAAGATGCAATCTGGCTCTTTCCAATAGGAACCAAAGGATCAGGGACCTGTTTAGAGATTTCCGGAAAATTTCCATAACTCATATCTAGAGGGTTCACAATTTGTGAGGCAGAAACACTCTTTAACCTTCTATAAAGGAGTGCGGGGAAATCGACTGGTACCAATTTGGACAGATGCAGAGTCTCTTTTAATAGAATAAGAGACGATCTAACAAGTACCCCAAGCACAACACATCTAAGACCCCCTAAGAAAAATCATAATAGACCATAAAGAAAAAGCTGAAAGGAGCATAGCCATGGTGAGAACATGGGGCGGGTTAAGGAGATGTAGACTTTGTCGGCTCACACAATATATTTCGAGGAGAACTTATCTCCAGGAAAGAGAGGAGAAACCCATTCGAAATTTTTTTTTAATGAAATACATAAAAAGGCATGTTTCACCAGGAACAACTAAAATAATTACTTAAAAAATTAACATTTTGATAGAACAATATTACAAACTAGTGAATGATTCAATCCTCTGACATACCTTAGGATGTATTGATCTGCAGGCACCACAGCAAGGAGCGTAGAAATCTAAAACAACAAGCTTGTCTCAAGCAATTAGAAGAGAATCAATCAATTCCTGGGCTGAATGAACTTCTACCATATTTGATGTCACTCCTTTTTCCCACCATCTTGATAGGCGGGGCATACATGTCTGTGCTGCACGAACCTGGTAAGAAAATCACCCAACCAAAATCACTCTTGAATATAGTGTTCTCATTGGTCAAGGTGTGCTTTGGTAGCAATAATCTAAAGAGGCATGGAATAGGCAGTGTATATCTTTAGCCACCAGACTATGTTTTCCAATAGTAAAGCTTCCTTAGGCCTTGCCATCATCTTACACAGAGGTGGTCTTGTGCTCAATAATGAGAACCTATTAATGTGAGTTCTATTGGAGTATATACACATTTCAATCTGTTGCTTTTCTAGTGTTTTGTTTCAATTTGTTTGTGATTTATACACTGTAGACTCAATAATACTGAAATTATGAAGCTGATTTGTTTCGATAATTAATATAACTTTTGAGATTTTAAAATTTCACTAAAAATAACCCAGTTTAGTCTCATTGTCAACTCGTCTCTTGTTTGGGTGCCTTAATGTGCAATGACACGTTTCCAGGACTGAATTCAATGCAAGGCATATTTGAAACTCTAACTCTATCTTCCGGTGTCTTATTAGAAATTATTTCAGTTTTCATTTTGTGTTTTCAATTTAGATATTGTTTTCAACTTTTTACATTTATAATTTTATTGCAATGTGGCAGACTAATTAGGGTCGTACAGGAACAACCCCGAGATGGGATGATCATGGAAAGAGGCCAGCGGAAGAACATGTAAAGTTCCAGCATTGCTCTATCTTCAGGTATTTTAGTTATTTACATAATTGAAATAATATTAATTTTGTTCAAATATGTAGACACCTAGCCATGGTACACCCGATGAATCCCTGTATGAGGAAGAGCTTTCTTCATCCATATCTCCAATGCTCTTGTTGCGAAAAAAGGCACGAAATGCAAGGTCGAAATTTGATACTTTGATAGACGCGCCTCAAACACCTGAAATAGAAGAGAGGATAAAACAACATATGACCCAGCTAGAAACATATCAGGTAATAATAAAAATTCAAAAGGATAGTTTTTTGGTTCTGCATGAGATAAATTGTGATAGTTTGATTTTTAATTTTTACATTGACTAAATAAACAAAACATTCTTTTTTATGTAGCGTATTCTGACACTTGTTGAACGCTGTGTTGGTGGTAGTGGGACACAAGGGCATGAGATTTCCTAGCAACCCTCTCATACACCTTCTACTCCTTTAGGTGCCAGCCAAGAAACACACCCTGCCCAAGCAGACACCTAGCCAAGCGCTGAACGTGTTGGCAATGATGAGGCTGATATGGACAACTACATTATTGCGTTTCCTGGAGCTACACGTGTCAGCTCCACAGGGACCATTAATGGCACGTTGCTGGTGAACGATGAAGGTGTCCCTATAAAGCACGTACAACTCCCAAGTAAATTTTAATATTTTAACTATTTCATGTACTCTATCTAAAACATATTTATCATGATTTTTATTTTTAAATTAATGATAATATCTTTTTTTTCTGTGTAGGAAACAATGAGTTCTACAAGTTTTTGGAGAGCCATGCGTTGGTAATTTTTGGCCCAACCATACGCACAGGGTGGAATTCCCAGAATTCCAACCTGAAAAAAGAACTTCTAGATTATCTAGAAGCCCTTTTTGGGGTTGGCACATTTGACAGAACAACGGTGGCTCGGGTAGCCGGCAAATATTTGAAATATACCAGGGACACCTATAGGACGCAATTGCAATTTAACCCTAGATATGAGCGTCCTCTCGCAGTTTCAGAGAGTGAGTGGAGAGCAATCATCCATGACGGAAAAGAGAAAAGGGCAAAGAAAGAAGGAAAAATGCCAACTGGACCCGCAAGGTAAATTACAACTTTAATTCAATAGCTTTAATTTTCTTTATGTCTAAAATAAAAGTGTGCTACGTCATATCTGACTTCAATATTTTGATGCTAGGTTGCCTGACACCTCAAAGGCAACCAAAGCTAGGATTAAGAAAAAGGGCCATCACAAGCTAGGCCAGGGCGGCTACTTGAAATTAGCTGCAAGAATTGTAATTAAGTAGCTAAACATCTTATAATTAATTGTATCGCCTTCCAACATTTTTTTAATCTTATCAAATATGATTAAAAATACACAATCATATGTAATGTAGGGTGATGACTTCGGAACATAAACTACAGCGGAAGATAAAAATATCGCTTTCTATTTCGGCTATCAAGCCGTAGTTGAACGTCGCAGAAGCATGGGGCAGGTCCCAAGATCCAGAATGCCTGATAAGGTAAAACATTAACCTTTCAATATGTTTGTTTTCATCCATAAATTTAATGTCTAACAATTTTTTTTAAATCTGGGGAGCAACACTACCGACGAGGAAAATAACCCAGTTGTAGAGCCATATGTAGATGTTCCTCACGTGCAACCTAATCATTGTAGTGGGGACTAGGCCAACAATGCTACTATCAGTGAGGGCCATGACGGTAATCAATTTCCACTTATAGTTTTTTCCAATTATACCTTGATGGTTGTCCTTATAAAATTTTTTGTTTAAATGACAGAAAATGTTTCCCTTGAGGATCTTACCACCAGAGAGGAAGACAAGGAAACAATGCCAATGGCGACAACTGGTGCACCAGGTAAATAATCTCATTGCAAATTTTTTTATTAGTATTACCGAACTAGTTCAATGATATTCAAAAAATGACAATTAAAATTTAATATTATCTGTTTTTGTAGGCGATGCCCCATCACTGGATGAGACCAAACATCGTGACTACGCAACTAGGTTAGCAGTGCGGGTTGAAAGGCATGAAACATGAGTAGAGCATGATGATATTGATGATGTAATTAGGAGCTTTAGAAATAGTAAGAAGAAAAAGAAAATTTGATAATGTAAAATATTGTATTATTATAAGACAAACATTACCATACTTGGAACTTTTTTTTCGTTATATAAAAAACTCATTTATCATACTATTTTTATGTCAAGCATTAATTCGAATGTTTCCTTGCGTACTTTTTTTTGAATTGTTCTTTTATTAGTTATTGAATATTTTTTTTTATGCTCATGAAAGTAAAAAATGAAATATTTAGGTATTAAGGGGAATTGAGAGTGATGTAGAAAGGGGAGGGGCCATAAGAGCTTCCACCTTCACGTGGTTGGCCATGTTTAATAGAGAATAATTTATTGGAGCGATTTAATCTTGGAGCAAACCTCCCTCAATCCAGTGTAGAAACAAAAAAGTCACTGTTGACTTAGTTGCTACTCTTTCAGATTGTGGGAGGCTTGTTCCAAGTTCATGCGACTCAATAAATTGTTCTTTGTTGTTGAAATGAAGAGGAGCTTATTCGGGTATGTTTTGACATTTTTTCAACATATGTTCTAACATTATAATAAGAATGCATCTTAGAGTAAAAAATACTACATCAATTACTTGTATTTGTGTATATAATAGAAAGTGGATTTGATTGACTTGGAAGTGCGGGTACAAATCCCTTTTGTCGTGACAGCCACAACTTGTCAGCAGGGTCATGTCCGACGCATATTTTTGCTTGTGCACTTGACCAGCTTCATAATGTCACATTTTGTAAGTTCCTTTTCTGAGTTCATAATTTCATATTAAGCTTGTTCATGATTATTATCTGAGTTTTTTTTGTATGTGTTTTTTCATCTATTTGATTGCCAGATCCAAGCTACGCATGTTTCCCTCTTGTTCACTATGATTTCTCCCATTACCACTCCCAGGATGAATCCGAATTTATTGTTACATAGGTTAATTTATTGTTACTATGATTTCTCCATTTACGATTTCATAGGTTACATCATGTAAAGTTGTCAGTCTCAGGTTGGTGATGAGATTTAGTTCTCCAGATTTGGGGCTTTTTTGATATTTTCTCCCTCATGTCATTCCCGCATCACCTCGTTGTTTGAGCATGCCAATTGTCTACCACTCGTACCAATTAGCACATGTAAATCTCTGAGTGGTGCCACATTTCACCTATTTTCGGTCCACTTGACCACCTGAAAAACTAAAATCCACACACCATGTGTCTTTATCATGGAGTGCCACATGTCCTAGATATTTAGGCCAATAGGCCTTCTATTATGAAAGAGATCAATTTTTTTCGTCAACACTTCTTATCTAGGCACATCACCTGTTACTTGTTTAATCTGACGGTCACAGTCTCTCGAGTTACCTTCTAGGTTTGACATACCACTGGTTTCTGGTATATTTCCATGGAATTGGTTTGAAAATACCAGCAACAATCCACACACCTACAACTGTCGACAGATCTGCTGTTTTAGTAGCTGCATTTCCGCAACTACCAATACAACTGCTGTTTTAGTTGCTGCATTTCGGCAACTGCCAATACACCTGTTGTTTCATTCTCCTGGACTCTGTGTATGCATATTTTTCATATAATTTTATCACGAAGTTGGCTGCAGTGCTTTGACATGCCTTTGAATATTTTTGCGGGTTAAAAGACATTTCAGGCCAGAGCTATTGAATAGACTTGATGAGATAGTTGTATTTGATCCTCTTTCTCATGATGAGCTCAGAAAATTTGCTAGACTACATATGAAAGATGTAGCGATTCGTCTTGTAGAGAGAGGTGTTGCTTTAAGGGTTACAGATGCTGCTCTGGATCTTGTTCTTTAGGAAGCCTATGATCTTGTAAGTAATCACTTTGTTTTGCTTTCTTTCTTATTCATAGTCTATCTTGCCAGGGGATGTGCCCGTTATGGTTTGTTATGAGACCGTTGTCAATTTCATCACCGTCCCTCATAATATGTTTGATTGTGTTTATAAATAATAAACAATTATTACACCAAAAAATAAACAATTAATCACATTTACAAGAATATGATATCTTTAAAATAACTCTCATTATAATTTCATAACCGCTCTCCGCTCTCACTTGGTGGTGTCTATATCACTAAGTGTGTGTTCCTGAAATAGTAAATATAGGTTACAAGCTGTACAATGAACAATCAGACCGTGAGTGATATTCGTAATAATTCTATTATAATTTCCTAAACTTACCTCACTAGGTGTCTATATCACTTAGTCAGATCTATTTTAAAATTATATTTCAATGGTAGATAAATTGTTATCTTAAACTTACAAGTTTCGTAGATACCTTTGTGATTGAGGATGGAAGCATGTTTTGTCTTTGACTAATATAGTCTCAGGAACCTCTGAGAATACAAAGGTTGTGATTGCTTACGAGTCACTGCCTATATTTGTGGAACTTCTTACCTCTGGGAATGATAATGCTCGAGAACAGGTAGCACGTTTATTTTAGAGGCATAAAATTATTCTTCCCAACTATCTTTATATGTCTGTAATTTTGGAATTTGATTTAAAAAACTGGTACCCAACATTGAGTTCAACTGGTGTTCATGGAAGGCTGTTTGGGCTTTGGGAAATATTGCTGGAGACTCTGCAAAATTTAGGGATCTTGCCCTCAGTCATGGAGCTCTGAGGCAAGTGCTTTCCCAGTTGAATGATACTGCCAAAATTTCAATGATAAGAAATGCTACATGGGCTCTGTCAAATTTTTTCCATGGTAAACCCCAACCACTATTCGAACAGGTAAGCATAATACATTTTCTGCCTCTTCTCCTTAGTTTGCAGATACTGTGGATTTCTTTTATAGATCTTGGTGCTTGGTAGATTTGGATGTAATATGGAGCTAGGCGCTTGTTCATTACAATGACTCTGTCATCAGGTTTTAGAAAATGCTCAGAAATTTGGGTTTCACAAGGGGATTACCCTTGCTTGCAATTATCGATTATCAATCATATTCAAAAAAAGTATTTTGTAGCATTGTTGACCCCTTTTTAGGTGATTTTTTGAGGCAATTTCACAATATATGAACTAACTTTTTCTGTGCTTTTCAATACTCTGCGCTTGTAACAGAACTAGACAAACAATCTAGTGGCCAATGCAACAACAACAACACCTCCTGTTGCAATGCCTGCAATTCACCCTCTTTTCACGCATGAATGAATATGGCACCCTCTTTTGTGAACAGGTACTGGAGCTGAAGGTACTGGTTTCCATTAGGATCGTGGAATTCAACATCCAAAATAGTATCAAATTCCACTCCAATAGTATTCCCCGACGAGCGCAACAATTCATTGACACCTATTGGACTCATCACCCCCAAATAGCCTTCAAGGCTACCCAGAGTGTGATCATATGGAGCAATAACAAATTCTAATCCATCCCCAATCGAAACAAGAACAAGACCCACATTGGTTACAGAAAACAAGAAACATGTTTTGAAAGAAAAAGAAACTTTTGTATTAGGGTCCAGAAATCTAACTGGTCTATTGTACAATGCCCTACCTGCACTTCAAATTGGTACTCCCAAGTCCATGCTAAGGCTCACAGTGCCATTCCTCAGATGATCATCTTAACCTGAAGTTTGATTCCAAAAAACCAAAGTCCCCTGTTCTATGCCCAAGACCTCTGTTACAACGAGTAGAGTTCTGAGCAAAATACTTCACAATAGGAAGCAAAAGAAACATCACAAAATTGCTCCACTTTAGACTGATAATTTTCTATGCGAAAATTCAACTACGGACAGTAAAAAAATAATATCAAACACAACCAATCCACAATGGAATTTGAACATGAGGATTTATAACCACATAAAACCCTCTCCAGGTTAAAAGAATTCCAGAATGGCTTTAAGATTCTACTAATGAGCGCTTACAACACCATAGAAATTATTGTCACAATGAAATCTGCTAGAAGCAAATCCCTTGTATAGTTTCTATGTTTCCACAGTGGAAGCAAGAATCTTGCTATCTCTCATGATCTAGTTCTGTGGTCAAATCCTTTGCTATGGTTGTCTTATTCTGCTAAACGTGGATCTGCCTTAGCTTTGGCACTGGTTCTCATTTAGGATCGTGGCATACATGCATCCTGAAGATAAAATTTCCAGGGTATTTTTGGGTAATTTCAAAGGGAAAGTCCCCAAACACATATAATCAAGGAATTATAGCATGATTTCAAACATTAAATATCAAAAAAATCATTTAAAGTATATTGAAATGAAAAAGGTGATGGAAGATAGAAAGTGCCTTACTTAAATGCTCTAAGGATTTTTCAATAGTTGCTCCAAAAGCTTCACTTCAAGGCCCTTCAATATCGTCTCCAACAATGCTATACCATTAGCTTCAACAATGTTGCTCCAAAAATGTCCTCAAGGTCTTCACAACAAGTTTACTAGAAGTTGCTCCAACAATATATTCAATAAGGTCCTCAACAAGGGTTACTTGCTCCTTTGTTTTAGCAATCCTTTAATAATTTTTTATCCACAGATTAGCAATAATGCAAGGAATATATTTAATAAATATGAGTTGAAGTCTACTTCAAGAAGAACCAAACTCTATTTTCAACCAAGCCCAATGTCTTCTTCCAAATAAGGTCTTCTTCTTGTTGAAGGTAAGGCTAATAAATATATATATATCTATTAAGAGGATCTCCAAACAATGCACAAATCCAAACTCCTTGACGCAATGTACGAAACAACTAGCCCAAAATCTGTAACAATTTGAGGTTTGAGGTCTATAAATAAAAGAGCTCAATAAGAGACAAAATTTCCTGCTTAGATAGTTCTTCAAGACCAGCTTCCTGTTGTGACTGAGATCCGCTATTTTGCAAGAGATAAATTTTATAACTTTTCTGAACTACCCCAAAATTGAGCTCAGCCTAAGGTCTGCAATTTTGGTATAAAGTCTTAAGATCTACAAAAACAAATGCATAGGTATTCAAGATAAGAAGTTTGAAAATTTCCAACTGATTCGAGTTTGCAATTATGAAAAATCTTGAAACCTGTACTAGATTCAAATGATAACATACACTAGCAATTGCACCGAGAGGTGCAAGGGAAACACATAAAAGAAAGAGTTGCCTGGAGGAGGAGTAACCACATGAAAGGGTGAACATAGTTTCTATTAGATAAAGAGAACGCTATAGTACCATCTATCCAAGATCATCTATGGTCCCTCAAAAGCACCTTTTCGAAATTTTGGGGTGAAAATTCTAACATGTGAACCATACATGCCAATATCCAAAAAAAATAAATTTTTTAGGTCTTCATGAAACCGAGTATGGACATAAATATCTCATCAATCTAATTCTCGTATGTCATATTCAATATAAATGACTTTATTTTATGATGAATATAATTTATGAACTTATTGCTACTTTCAAAAACCAAGAATAATGAATGGTTTGATCTGCTACCCTTGTTTCTGATACATAAATAGCCAAAATTCCTTTCCAAACAAGATGCAACATTTTCTTATGATGTGTGACTTGATTTTAAAAAGTTTCTTTACAACAAAATCCTCATTAGTAATACACTGGCATTATTTTAGAATTGGTTATTGCTTGTTCAACCAAAGTTTACAAACCCTGCAAATAGGGATTGGACCATTATGTGATCTGTTAAAAAATATATTTAATGTAGTATACATGTAGGGGATTTTTATCATTTGCATGAGCTAGATGATTAGGATTGCTCTAACCTACCCTTATGTTAAGGATCCCCTTTGACAACATAAAATATCCTATTTTTTTAAGACTCTTGTCTCAAATACTAATTTGCATGCCAAAGATTACTCTCATAGTGTGTACAAATTTAGCTCTCAAGGAAAATGGAGTTGCCTAAGAGTGTAGATATAAAATGGAAAAATTTGTGCGAAATAACACAAGGAGGAAAGTCAAAGCCTTCACTGAAGCTTCTGGAGGCCCTTTATTTTACTATTATACAATTTCTCTAGCTCTTCACGGCCTCCAACCTCTTCCAGTTCCCGTGAAACTCAAAAATCAATAAACTATCAATACAACTTCACCTAATACCACGGATGAATAACTCTAAACACATTTGAAATAAAAATATACAAATGGTTATAAGGGAAGAAGAAAACTCACTTTTGGTCCAAGGAAAAGACCATATGGTACACCATTAAACTTTTTTGCATGATGAAGCTACAGTGGAATTTAAACAAATCTATATGAGATCCGCTACTTACTGGAAAGAAATCTATGTCTAACTCACAGATAAATGAAGAAATCTATAGAGCTATGATAAGGAAATTAGGAACAAACCTGATGTGCAGCTGCTACCTTAAGAAGATATGGAACATCAGCAATAGGCCCAACAGGAAAGCGGCGATGAACAAGACCATCGTGGACAAACATATATGCCATCCCAAAAATGATGATACCAAGCCCTTGAGGAATTTTTCAAAATGCATGGTAGGTTGATAATAGAGTGACTAACATACTGCTGTTGAAAATCACCTTGACATAGCTGTTAAATCAAACTTGGTTTAAATTTATAGTGATCACATCATTCTTCAAAGAATACTGTCAATTTAGTACTTTTGTGAATTTCAATGGTAGCAACAGTAAAAACAGAGTCCAATACTTACAACACCAAAACAAAGGCCTGGCACAAAGCCTTTGTTAAAGAATCCATAAGCCAGTAATGCAATGGTCAGACCAGCGTTGATAATGGAAAACACGTCATTCAACTCAAAAGGTCCCTCCCTTGGCGTGTGATGACACTTCCCAAAGAAAATGGATTATCAATTACAATCTAAAACTAACATCTCAACAATCCTTTAATCAATGGAAAAAATGGGATTGCATAGTGCAAAACATATCTACTATATTACAGTTGGATTGTTTTTTTTTAAAAGTAATTCTTGGTCCACCTTTCTGTAAACTGTAATTATACCTCATGCATATGCCATAGCGAAGCATGCCAGAGAGCTCGGTGAGCCCAGTGAGCCCAATATTCTATTCCAACCTATAAAATCACATTTGGAGTCATTATTTTTTGAATATTTGGTTCCAAATATAATACCAACAGCTCAAGTAAAGAAATTGCACATACCGTGGCTCCCACTGCTAATGAAAATTTGCCAAACATCTCTGTGCAGGGAATCTCTGCACCCTGCATACAAATTCCATCATAGAATAAGAAAGGTAATATACCCATGTAATCTCATACATATGAGCATAAAGAAAAGAGTGACATAACGACTGTAATATTTATTTGCAATGATAATGGTTAGCACCATTGAGTACAAACTCAAAATTCATGTTGCAAAAGATTTATTAAATACAAGTATTTCTGTGACTGCCAAAGAGAGCATGACCTGAAGCTTAGCAAAGCACATGTTAGGTAAGAATCATGTAACTAAACAATGTAGAATTATAGTTTTTATGATGAAATAGATCCAAAATTTTTGTTTGGGCCAACTAAATTTAGTTATATTGCAACATTGAGTGAGAGATACCATATAAGTTCACCATAAAACTCATGGTAAACATTTGTAACAAGAAGATATCTATACGGTCAATGTGCCTAGTGGTGATCCCACTGTTAAAAGGAGAATCAATCTTCTTACAAGGATAATCCAATTTCTCATCAAAGATGCAATCTGGCTCTTTCCAATAGGAACCAAAGGATCAGGGACCTGTTTAGAGATTTCCGGAAAATTTCCATAACTCATATCTAGAGGGTTCACAATTTGTGAGGCAGACACACTCTTTAAGAAGGTTTGCAGTGCGAAGTCGGCTAACAGCTGGATAGATGCAGAGACTCTTTTAATAGAATAAGAGGACGATCTAACAAGTACCCCAAGTCTCTAATACCCCCTAAGAAAAACCATAATAGACCATAAAAGAAAAACTGAAAGGAGCATAGCCATGGTGAGAACATGGGGCCGGTTAAGGAGACGTAGACTTTGTCAGCTCAAACAATATATTTCAGAGAACATTATCTCCAGGAAAGAGAGGAGAAACCCATTCGAAATTTTTTTGAATGGAATACATAAAAAGGCATGTTTCACCAGGAACAACTAAAATAATTACTTAAAAAATTAACATTTTGATAGAACAATATTACAAACTAGTGAATGATTCAATCCTCCGACATACCTTAGGATGTATTGATCTGCAGGCACCACAACAAGGAGCGTAGAAATCTAAAACAACAAGCTTGTCTCTAGCAATTAGAAGAGAATCAATCAATTCCTGGGCTGAATGAACTTCTACCATATTTGATGTCACTCCTTTTTCCCACCATCTTGATAGGCGGGGCATACATGTCTGTGCTGCACGAACCTGGTAAGAAAATCACCCAACCAGAATCACTCTTGAATATAGTGTTCTCATTGGTCAAGGTGTGCTTTGGTAGCAATAATCTAAAGAGGCATGGAATAGGCAGTGTATATCTTTAGCCACCAGACTATGTTTTCCAATAGTAAATCTTCCTTAGGCCTTGCCATCATCTTACACAGAGGTGGTCTTGTGCTCGATAATGAGAACCTATTAATGTGAGTTCTATTGGAGTATATACACATTTCAATCTGTTGCTTTTCTAGTGTTTTGTTTCAATTTGTTTGTGATTTATACACTGCAGACTCAATAATACTGAAATTATGAAGCTGATTTGTTTCGATAATTAATATAACTTTTGAGATTTTAAAATTTCACTAAAAATAACCCAGTTTAGTCTCATTGTCAACTCGTCTCTTGTTTGGGTGCCTTAATGTGCAATGACACGTTTGCAGGACTGAATTCAATGCAAGGCATATTTGAAACTCTAACTCTATCTTCCGGTGTCTTATTAGAAATTATTTCAGTTTTCATTTTTTGTTTTCAATTTAGATATTGTTTTCAACTTTTTACATTTATAATTTTATTGCAATGTGGCAGACTAATTAGGGTCGTACAGGAACAACCCCGAGATGGGATGATCATGGAAAGAGGCCAGCGGAAGAACATGTAAAGTTCCAGCATTGCTCTATCTTCAGGTATTTTAGTTATTTACATAATTGAAATAATATTAATTTTGTTCAAATATGTAGACACCTAGCCATGGTACACCCGATGAATCCCTGTATGAGGAAGAGCTTTCTTCATCCATATCTCCAATGCTCTTGTTGCGAAAAAAGGCACGAAATGCAAGGTCGAAATTTGATACTTTGATAGACGCGCCTCAAACACCTGAAATAGAAGAGAGGATAAAACAACATATGACCCAGCTAGAAACATATCAGGTAATAATAAAAATTCAAAAGGATAGTTTTTTGGTTCTGCATGAGATAAATTGTGATAGTTTGATTTTTAATTTTTACATTGACTAAACTAACAAAACATTCTTTTTTATGTAGCGTATTCTGACACTTGTTGAACGCTGTGTTGGTGGTAGTGGGACACAAGGGCATGAGATTGCCTAGAAACCCTCTCATACACCTTCTACTCCTTTAGGTGCCAGCCAAGAAACACACCCTGCCCAAGCAGACACCTAGCCAACCGTTGAACGTGTTGGCAATGATGAGGCTGATATGGACAACTACATTATTGCGTTTCCTGGAGCTACACGTGTCAGCTCCACAGGGACCATTAATGGCACGTTGCTGGTGAACGATGAAGGTGTCCCTATAAAGCACGTACAACTCCCAAGTAAATTTTAATATTTTAACTATTTCATGTACTCTATCTAAAACATATTTATCATGATTTTTATTTTTAAATTAATGATAATATATTTTTTTTCTTTGTAGGAAACAATGAGTTCTACAAGTTTTTGGAGAGCCATGCGTTGGTAATTTTTGGCCCAACCATACGCACAACGTGGCATTCCCAGAATTCCAACCTGAAAAAAGAACTTCTAGATTATCTAGAAGCCCTTTTTGGGGTCGGCGCATATGACAGAACAACGGTGGCTCGGGTAGCCGGCAAATATTTGAAATATACCAGGGAAACCTATAGGATGAAATTGGAATTTAACCCTAGATATGAGCGTCCTCTCACAGTTCCAGAGAGTGAGTGGAGAGCACTCATCCATGATAGAAAAGAGAAAAGGGCAAAGAAAGAAGGAAAAGTGCCAACTTGATCCGCAAGGTAAATTACAACTTTATATCAATAGCTTTAATTTTCTCTATGTCTAGAATAAAAGTGTGCTATGCCATATCTGACTTCAATATTTTGATGATAGGTTTCCTGACACCTCGAAGGCAACCAAAGCTAGGATTGAAAAACAGGGCCATCATAAGCTAGGCCAGGGAGGCTACTTGAAATTAGCCGCAAGAATTGTAATTAAGTAGCTAAACATCTTACAATTAATTGTATCGCCTTCCAAAATTTTTTTAATCCTATCAAATATGATTAAAAATACACAATAATATGTAATGTAGGGTGATGACTTCGGAACATAAAATACAGAGGAAGATAAAAATATCGCTTTCTATTTCGGCTATCAAGCCGTAGTTGAACGTCGCAGAAGCATGGGGCAGGTCCCAAGATCCAGAATGCCTGATAAGGTAAAACATTAACCTTTCAATATGTTTGTTTTCATCCATAAATTTAATGTCTAACAAATTTTTTTAAATCAGGGGAGCAACACTACCGACGAGGAAAATAACCCAGTTGTAGAGCCAGATGTAGATGTTCCTCACGTGCAACCTAATCATTGTAGTGGGGACTAGGCCAACAATGCTACTATCAGTGAGGGCCATGACGGTAATCAATTTCCAATTATAGTTTTTTCCAATTATACCTTGATGGTTGTCCTTATAAAATTTTTTGTTTAAATGACAGAAAATGTTTCCCTTGAGGATCTTACCACCAGAGAGGAAGACAAGGAAACAGTGACAATGGCGACAACTGGTGCACCAGGTAAATAATCTCATTGCAAATTTTTTTATTAGTATTACCGAACTAGTTCAATGATATTGAAAAAAATGACAATTAAAATTTAATATTATCTATTTTTGTAGGCGATTCCCCATCACTGGATGAGACCAAACATCGTGACTATGCAACTAGGTTAGCAGTGCGGGTTGAAAGGCATGAAACATGAGTAGAGCATGATGATATTGATGATGTAATTAGGAGCTTTAGAAATAGTAAGCAGAAAAAGAAAATTTGATAATGTAAAATATTGTATTATTATAAGACAAACATTACCATACTTGGAACTTTTTTTTCGTTATATAAAAAACTCATTTATCATACTATTTTTATGTCAAGCATTAATTCGAATGTTTCCTTGCGTACTTTTTTTTGAATTGTTCTTTTATTAGTTATTGAATATTTTTTTTTATGCTCATGAAAGTAAAAAATGAAATATTTATTGGGTATTGGGGAATTGAGAGTGATGTGAAAGGGGGGGGGAGCATAAGAGCTTCCACCTTCACGTGGTTGGACCTGTTTAGTAGAGAATAATTTATTGGAGCGATTTAATCTTGGAGCAAACCTCCCTCAATCCAACGTAGCAAAAAAAAAGTCACTGTTGACTTATTTTCTACTCTTTCAGATTGTGGGAGGCTTGTTCCAAGTTCATGCGACTCCAATAAATTGTTGTTGAAATGAAGAGGAGCTTATTCAGGTATGTTTTGACATTTTCAACATATGTTCTAACATTATAATAAGAATGCATCTTAGAGTAAAAAATACTACATCAATTACTTGTATTTATTGTATATATAATGATGGATTTTGATTGACTTGGAAGTGCAGGTACAAATCCTCTTGCATCATGGGCAATACAACTTGTCAACCAGGGTCATGTCCAAGATATTTTTGCTTGTGTACTTGACCAGCTTCATAATGTCACATTTTGTAAGTTCCTTTACAGTTCATAATTTCATATTAAGCTTGTTCATGATTATTATCTAGGTTTTTTGTATGTGTTTTTTCATCTATTTGATTGTAAGAAACTCTGCATGTTTCCTATTGTTCACTATGATTCCTCCCATTACCACTCCTAGGATGAATCTGACTTTATTGCTACATAGGTTACCTTATTGTTACTATGATTTCTCCATTTACGATTTCATAGGTTATATCATGTAAAGTTGTCAACCTCAGGTTGGCGATGAGATTTAGTTCTCCAGATTTGGGGATTTTCTGATATTTTCTCCCTCATGTCATTCCTACATCACCTCGTTGTTTGAGCATGCCAATTGTCTACCACTTGTACCAATTGGCACATGTCAATCTCTGAGTGGTGCCACATTTCACCTATTTTCGGCCCACTTGACCACCTAAAAAACTCAAATCCACACACCATGTGTCTTTATCATGGAGTGCCACATGTCCTAGATATTTAGGCCAACAGGCCTTCTGTTATGAAAGAGATTAATTTTTTTCGGAAACACTTCTTATCTAGGCACGACACCTGTTACTTGTTTAATCTGACAGTCACAGTCTCTCGGGTTACCTTCTAGGTTTGACATACCACTGGTTTCTGGTATATTTCCATGGAATCGATCTAAAAATACGAGCCAAAATCCACACACCTGCAACTGTCGACAGATCTGTCATTTTAGTAGCCGCATTTCCGCAACTGCCAATACACCTGCCGTTTTAGTTGCTGCATTTCGGCAACTGCCAATACACCTGCCATTTCATTCTCTTGGACTCTGTGTATGCATATTTTTCATATAATTTTATCACCAAGTTGGCTACAGTGCTTTGACATGCCTTTGAATATTTTTGCAGGTTAGAATACATTTCAGGCCAGAGCTATTGAATAGACTTGATGAGATAGTTGTATTTGATCCTCTTTCTCGTGATGATCTCAAAAAAATTTCTAGACTACATATGAAAGATGTAGCGATTCGTCTTGCAGAGAGATGTGTTGCTTTAGGGGTTACAGATGCTGCTCTAGATCTTGTTCTTCAGGAAGCCTATGATCTTGTAAGTAATCACTTTGTTTTGCTTTCTTTCTTATTCAGAGTGTATCTTGCCAGGGGATGTGCCCGTTATGGTTTGTTATGAGACCATTGTCAATTTCATCACCGTTCCTCATAATATGTTTGATTTTGTTTATAAATAATAAACAATTATTACACCAAACAATATATAATTAACTGTACTATAAGAATATGATATCTTGAAATAACTCTCATTATAATTTCATAACCTCTGCTCTCACTTGGTGGTGTCTATATCACTAAGTGTGTCTTATTTAAAATTATAGTTACAACAGACAATGAACAATCAACTGCACTGTGAGTGATATCTTGCAATAATTCTGATTATAATTTTCTAACCTCTACTCTCACTAGGTGTCTATATCACTAGCTGTATCTATTTTAAAATTATAGTTTCAATGGTAGATAAATTGTTATCTTAAACTTATAGCTTTGATGGTGATACCTTGTGATTGATAATGCAGTTAGAAGCAGCTTTGGCTTTGACTAATATAGTCTCAGGAACCTCTGAGAATACAAAGGTTGTGATTGCTTACGAGTCACTGCCTATATTTGTGGAACTTCTTACCTCTGGGAATGATAATGCTCGAGAACAGGTAGCACGTTTATTTTAGAGGCATAAAATTATTCTTCCCAACTATATTTATATGTCTGTAATTTTGGAATTTGATTTAAAAAACTAGTACCCAACATTGAGTTCAACTGGTGTTCATGGAAGGCTGTTTGGGCTTTGGGAAATATTGCTGGAGACTCTGCAAAATTTAGGGATCTTGCCCTCAGTCATGGAGCTCTGAGGCAAGTGCTTTCCGAGTTGAATGATACTGCCAAAATTTCAATGATAAGAAATGCTACATGGGCTCTGTCAAATTTTTTCCATGGTAAACCCCAACCACTATTCGAACAGGTAAGCATAATACATTTTCTGCCTCTTCTCCTTAGTTTGCAGATACTGTGGATTTCTTTTATAGATCTTGGTGCTTGGTAGATTTGGATGTAATATGGAGCTAGGCGCTTGTTCATTACAATGACTCTGTCATCAGGTTTTAGAAAATGCTCAGAAATTTGGGTTTCACAAGGGGATTACCCTTGCTTGCAATTATCGATTATCAATCATATTCAAAAAAAGTCTTTTGTAGCATTGTTGACCCCTTTTTAGGTGAATTTTTGAGGCAATTTCACAATATATGAACTAAATTTTTCTGTGCTTTTCAATACTCTGCGCTTGTAACAGAACTAGACAAACAATCTAGTGGCCAATGCAACAACAACAACACCTCCTGTTGCAATGCCTGCAATTCACCCTCTTTTCACACATGAATGAATATGGCACCCTCTTTTGTGAACAGGTACTGGAGCTGAAGGTACTGGTTTCCATTAGGATCGTGGAATTCAACATCCAAAATAGTATCAAATTCCACTCCAATAGTATTCCCCAACGAGCGCAACAATTCATTGACACCTATTGGACTCATCACCCCCAAATAGCCTCCAAGGCTACCCAGAGTGTGATCATATGGAGCAATAACAAATTCTAATCCATCCCCAATCGAAACAAGAACAAGACCCACATTGGTTACAGAAAACAAGAAACATGTTTTGAAAGAAAAAGAAACTTTTGTATTAGGGTCCAGAAATCTAACTGGTCTATTGTACAATGCCCTACCTGCACTTCAAATTGGTACTCCCAAGTCCATGCTAAGGCTCACAGTGCCATTCCTCAGATGATCATCTTAACCTGAAGTTTGATTCCAAAAAACCAAAGTCCCCTGTTCTATGCCCAAGACCTCTGTTACAACGAGTAGAGTTCTGAGCAAAATACTTCACAATAGGAAGCAAAAGAAACATCACAAAATTGCTCCACTTTAGACTGATAATTTTCTATGCGAAAATTCAACTACGGACAGTAAAAAAATAATATCAAACACAACCAATCCACAATGGAATTTGAACATGAGGATTTATAACCACATAAAACCCTCTCCAGGTTAAAAGAATTCCAGAATGGCTTTAAGATTCTACTAAACAGAAACATTTCAACTGTAGAAATTATAGAAATTATTGTCGCAATGAAAGAAATCACTAGAAGCAAACCCTTGTATAGTTTCTATGTTTTAGGTGGAAACAAGAATCTTGCTATCTCTCATGATCTGGTTACGTGGTCAAATCCTTTGTACTGGTTGTCTTATTACGCACTAGCATTAGTTATGGCTTTGTACTTGGTTCTCATTTAGGATCGTGGCTATGAGCCTTTCTTTGACTTTGGCTTCCCTTCTAAACTTGTTCAATAGGAAAATAGCGGCTACTTTATATGGGGAGGCAATGGGTGCTCTCAAACACTTTTTTGGATAGCTTTGTTTTGTCTTCGATTCAAGGAAGAACTATGTTGGCCTTGTTTTTTTAGTCCTTGGGACTTAGTTCTCTCATATTTTCCATCCTATCCCCAGTTTTCTACCGAGAAAGACATAACTTCATGATATCAAAATTGACTATTTTTTTACATTTATCTTTAGTAATGGTACAACTTTAATTTGGTGCATTCGTACAGTATTTGAAGAGCACTCTCAAGCTGTTATGCAGTATTTTAGCATAACTACTACATTTAACTGCCATGCTCTAATATTTATATCAACCATAAGCATTCTTAAGGTAGTTCCACGTTTGTGAAGCAGAAGGAATGCTTCTGACAACTTCTTATCATAGTAGTACAATTATGTTCGCAGTTTATCTTTTATAAACCTCCAATTTTCCAAACGTAGTAGAGACTACAGTTTGCATCTCAAATTTTGGACAAATCTGTTTAGTATTCTATAGAAAATGCATTAAGAATAAAAAAATCCCACAATTTGTAAAAAGGCCACAATTTTGTAAAAAGACCACATTTTATTAAAAATATAAACAATTTGTAAAAAACCCACAATTTTGTAAAAAGCCCACAATTTTGTAAAAAGCCCACATTTTTTAAAAAGCTTACAATTTGTAAAATGCCCACTTTTATTCTCTTTTTGCTTATATATTGAGCTCCCATTGAATTCAACAAGTCTTGGGTTTTCTACACCATTGAGAGAGATTTATTATTTTCTTTATAGGATAATTTGCATCAATGGAAGAAAACATTAGAGGTGGAAAAAAAATTCAAAAGGCTGAAAGGGGTGATGGTAGAGTTTATTGCCCTTGTAAAAAATTTTGTATGAGAAATAATGTTAGAGTTTTAATAGCAACAAAAACAATGCATTGTAGGAAATATGGGCACATTGATGGTGGATCGAATGACTATCATCCTGTGGTAATTAATTATCTTTCATTTTGATTATATCGTAAAATTTTGTATTATTTTAATATTTTTTATATGCGCACTAATGTTTAATTATTAATGTTTGTAATTTTCATAAAGGCACAGTTTCCCCCCAACTTTTTGTAGATGATCGACCAACTTCCACAGCTAAATAGTAGTAGATTAGAGGATGCTACACCAGTACAAAAAAATATTGCAGCAAATATTAGTATTGGAAATGATGTTGTACAAGGTGAAGAACATGAAGTGAATGATGAAGGTAATTTTAATGATCCCATGGAGGTAGATCATGATGACAGTAATGAGACAGTTCACATTAATGATGGGACAAATCAAATGCTCCAAGACTTGTATGGTGAGTCAGATGATGATGGTGGAGATAGCAGTGACGGTATTTATGATGTACCTTTGATTGAAAGGTCAAGTGAATGACTTTTTGAACACTCAAATGCAACTCTTCTCTCTACTACATTGTTGTTGGTGAACTTAAAGGTTATGAATAATTTTTCGAACAGATGTATGACACAACTCCTAAGGTATGCAATATGTATATATGATCACATATATGTAAATGTTGATTATTTTCCCTTTTTTTAGTTGTAATAAATGTGTAAAATAATAACTTATATATATATATATATATATATATATCATAGTTATCAAAATCGGCCGATCAGGAGGGCTGCCGGTTGGAACCGGCCTTGCAACCTAGTCAATAGCATATTCTCACCTGTTTTGGCCGGTTAACCAGACCTAACCGGCCGGTTAAGTATGGAACCGGCTGGTTTATGCATAAACCGACCAGTTCCGTACTTAACCGGCCGGTTAGGTGCTCCTCCATGAGTTGCAAATTCCTCAATGTCTCCTCCATGAGCTGCAAATTCCTCTATTATACTAGCAACAAACTTGTCTAATAACTCATACTCAACACCTTATAGTAGCAAAAATACACATGATGACTGATAAATACAAGGCTGGCTAGCATAAAATCCCTGGCAGCATGCAACTCATCAAGTGTACTTGATGACAATTTTTGTTCTCAAAACAATCAGCAGCAACCTTATTTCACACTCAGCTAGGAACTGTCAGACCCTCTCTCTCTGCTCACACATAGCAGTAGCATAAACACAAAACCTTTCATACAGCATTCAAGCAATTTGATCATGGCATCAAGACTGATGCAGATGGTTTGACGCCACTCAAGGGAAAACAGCATACAACCTAATGAAAATGTGACTGGCAATAATAAATTGACCACTAGAAAATTCCGGCTTGGAAATGCACTAAACTGGCCACTGACTTTTCTGGGTTTTAATGAATCTTTTTAGTGATAAATTTCGTCAAACACATTGTGAGAATACTGCTGAAGTTGTAATTCTCTCTCAACTTGTTACAAATAGTACTAATAGTGGGTTTCATAAACCAATTCAATACCTCTAAGTGTTGCAGATGTTTTTCTAGAAATTTATTGCCATGAAAACATAGATAATGAAGAATACAAGATCTTCAAAATGCTGGTCTGATATATATATATATTAAACCTAGAATTGTCTTTAAGGCTGATACATTGAATTGACAACAGATCTGAGTAGGGAAAGATTTTATATTATAATATTAACTCAACTATAAAACACAGTGAATAATATAACAGAAACCTGATACATTACTTCAACAAGTTTGCTTATGTATTTTTCGATGATATGTATTGCATTTGGTGCCATTTTGATATATTCACCTTTGCATGGTATATAAATGAGCAAACTTTTCATATTTTGTCTCTATTGGCTTGGAATCATGGTTGCAAATCTTAAAAATAGTTTTTATTTATTTATTTATTTTTTCATTTTATTAAAAAATAATTATTTAATGTATTTTTTTTAAAACCGGTTCATTAAGATCTGATCGCTACCGGTTAGACCGGTTCCATTTTGAAACCCGGTTCATTAGCTCCACCGATCCGGTCACCGGTTCCGGTTTTAATATATATATATATATATATATATATATATATATATATATATATATATGATTAATAATCTTTACAAGACACTACTTTTTGTTTCTGTTGTAGATTGTTGGGTGAATATTTGTTACCATCGCCAAATACTTTACCTCGAACATATCGAGATCTACGTGCTATTATGAAACACTTTTGAATGGAATATAACACTATAGATGCATGTCCTAAAGATCATATTATATATTACGGAGAACATGCGTTGAAAACAGAATGTCCGAAATGTGGTACCAGTAGATATCGAATAGATCAACTAACCAAAAAGGTGCCTCAAAAGGTTCTTCATCATATTCCCATAATTCCACGTTTGCAGTGAATGTTCAGGTGTAACAACATAGCACAGTTTATGGATTACCATTCAAAGAATAGAAGTGGAGATGGTGTTCTTCGAATGCCTGCAGATGGTTCTGCATTTAGAGAAATCGAGGAAAAATATGTAGATTTTAAAAATGAACCTCGTAATGTCAGGCTTTCATTGGCAGCTAATGGTGTTAATCCATTCAGAGAGCTTAGATATACTTACTCAGTGTGGCCTATTTTCGTTATCAACAATAACATTCCTCCTTGGATGTCAATAAAGAGGGAGCACATAATGTTGACTATGATTATTCCAGGTATTTGATACATTATTTTTTTGAATGTAAAATTTTCATTTCTCTCGTTGTTTGCATAAATATATATTTTATTTATTTACTTACTTATATATACATATATCATGGTAGTAATTATTATGTACCGTAATTTTGAACAATTAGGTAAGTACCAGGTCAAAGATATGAATGTATATATTGAGCCTCTTATCGATGAGGTAATACAGTTATGGAATGGCATCACTATGTATTACATCACTAAACCAATCAAGCAGAAGAGATTTCAATGTCGTGGAATTCTTGTATGGACAATTCATGATGCCCCAACACAAAAACATGTTTGTGGTATGTAATATTTCATTTCAATTTAATATAATACATAATTATCTAAATTAGATAGACCATATTGCATGTTTTAAAAATGATCTCATAGTATATTAATTGTTATTGATCCATCTATTGCAGGTCTTCAAACAAAGGGTAGATTTGCATGTCAAGTTTGTGGCCCTAAGATGAAGTATCGTCATTCTCCATACTTAAGAAATATGGCGCTTGATGAGATTAGGCACTTCCTCTCTAGGAACCATAAGTATCGTACTACTGAAAAAAAAAATTTCAATGATAAAGAATAAACTGGATTAAAACCATGAAGAATGACACCTCAGTTATGGATGTTGGAATATAACAGAATTAATAATCGTCAAGCAGCTAGTACGTAATTTGTGTATATATATATATATATATATATATATATATTATTATTATTATTATTATTTTATGTAATTTTTGGAATTTTTGTTTTAAATAATGAATTTATTTTATTGTATTTTATAATTAATATTGTTTTGATTTATTTTATTCTTTGATATCAAGGTCATCGTCGCGGTGAAGGTAATAATATTGTACTTCCACCTGGACTGAAATGTTATCCTTCTCAATTTGCGAGGTTTCCCTACTATGAGGACTTAAAAATAGCTCATTTGTTTGATACAATGCATGTCGGGAAGAATGTGACAGAAACGTTATGGCGAACCATAGATGGTGCACATGATAGAGATAAAATTGACAAAATTTGTGCTAACATTGAGAATTTGAATCATGAAATGAAAAGTGTGATCGATAGATCAAATAACAATGGAGGTCGAAATTATAATAATAATCCATGGTTATTAACAGAACAACAAAGCAATGATGTAAAAGAGGTCGTTAGAAGAATTAAATTTCCAACAGGTTTTGCTTCAAACATAAATAATATCTTAACGAAGAAAGGTGACTTCAGTGGGGTGAAAACACATGATTGGCATACCTTTATTAAGGTAATTTTTTTGGTATACGCTTTTTTATGTTATTTCTTGAATACATATTTTAAATTTTCCTTTTTTCTGTTTAATTTGGAAGCCAATAACGATTCATTTTTTATTGTTATAGTATGTTCTACCTGTATCTCTCCCAAACGACTTTGAAAACAATGTCAAACAAGTTATATATGGTCTTAGTAAATACATGAGGTAAGTAGTTTTGATTTATACGCAAAATCTAATTGTTACAATTTCTTTTCGTACTTAATGAAATGATGTATTAATTTACTTGAAATGAAATATATATTATGTTTCATTGAAATAACCTTGTGTAATGATTTTCAGATGGTTGTCATTGAAAGAAATCCATCAAGATGAAATAAAGTATTGGAAGAGAGAAATTCCTTGGCTAATGTGTGAAATGCAAAAGTATCTGCCTCCAACATTTTTCAATGCACAAGAACACTACTTGATACACCAAGTTGAGGAGATTGAAATGTGTGGACCAGTACACACAAGGTCAATGTGGATGGTCAAGAGGCACCTGAAATCCTTGAAGGCTTTGGTTAGACAAAGAACACGACCTGAGGGTTCTATGGTGGAGGGATATGTGGTATATCAATCCATGGTGTATATTAGTCATTATCTTCCTATGCAAGCTGCGCCAGCCATGAAGGCGGTGGATTGCATTTGGGATGTGAACTCCAAAAAATTTGAAGTGGAGCACCTGTTGGGAAAAGGTAGAATGAAGAAAGTGAGAGGTAAAAGATTTATTATGTATAATACATATAATATTTCATTTTTTTACATCATGTATATGATCATTATATTCATTTAGGTCTTATTCTTTCATATTTTATTAATTAATATAATTTACCATGGTTATAAGTAATATTTATTAATATTGGTGAATTATTGTTTTTTTATTCAGGTGCTCATGATTATGAGGCACTATTTTTATACATTGCAAACAATCTTGAATGGATGAGTGAATGGATTGAAACATATAAGGCACATAACGACAGTAGGTTATCATGGCAACTACTGTCTGAATTGATTAGAGAAGAATATCGTAGTGGAGATGGAAACGTTATGGATAGGGAAATAGATTTAGCATATGGTTTGAAAGATAGAAAGGTACGCAATTAATTAACCTATTTTATTCATTACTTATTTTATACTATATTTATAATGTGACAACAAGTTTTATTTTTCAGTTAATTTTCATGCTGTGTAAATTATATGATTAATTATTAATTGAGAATGCATTTTTTTCATGTTTGGCATATTGCAGTTGAAACACCACAAGGCTATGTGGTTCAATGGTCGTAAATTTTGCGTTAAACAGTTGGATGATAATAGGAAAACTTCTGATAGTGGGATAATTGCATTATTCCATGTCACTAATGTTTCCTCTAGGAGTGACAGACATCCTCGAGAATCTGAAAATAGATATTATGGGTTCTTAGATGATATAGTTGAGTGTGACTTTAATTCCTTCAAAATAGTTTTGTTTGACGTAAAATGGTATAGGCTACGAATGAATGTATGTGATGATGATAGAACACTTATTCAACATGACAAAGGATTTCCAATGGTTAAAACATCGTAATTTGAAGCAGGAAAATATCGCTATCTTTTTTCAAGCCAACGCGAACAAGTCTTTTACTCAAAGGTTCTAGGTGAGAACGAATGGTCATTTTCTATTAGATATGATCCAAGAGGAAGGCCAGTAGAGTATACTGTAGAGGAAGAAGATGATATTGATCAAGAAGAAGATGATGCAGTGGCAGATGAGCAGGAAGATGCATTGGCAGACAAAGAAGATATCTTAGAAGATGAACCAGGCATAGGAGATGTGGAAAAAATTATTGATGATGATGTCAATGAGGATATTATTGAAAATGACATAATTGATGATGACGATGACATGGTCAATAATTTCAACACCGTTTCTAAATCAGATGTTGATATAGATGTTGATTAGCTGGATGAAGATCAAAAAGATACAGAAGAAGAATATTGATACAAATGTTATGTTCGAGTATGAGTTGGTATGTTATAACTTTATATTTTAATATGTAGAAATTATTGTCTTTAAATAATTTTGCTAATTATGTGGGTTTGTTTCATGTTGTTTATTATTTCAAACCAATAAATAATGGCCTTACTATTGTTTATTATTTCGCAGGATTTGCCGGATTCATTTGATTCTATGGTCAGGTCTCTGAAAAAACCAATTAAACGCTTATGGTTAGGTCTCTCTAGGCACTTCCTCTTTAGGAGGTTTTAATTATTGTACTTAATTTTGGGGTTTATGGGTGTTATAATTTATACATTTTGGGATTTTCTATTAGAAATAGGGAAAATCCTAGGGGTTAGATTATTCTCATGGTTTAAATTTCTATATTTTAAATAATATTCACCAATTTATATTTAAAAAAATGATTTTCCTAAATATTTGATGTAGTTCATTTCAAAAACTGTTGAAATTTTCTAGAAACTATGATTGGGATTTCAAGAATATTTATGCACTCTTTAAATTTTCCCTTAACATAAAGGGCATTTGATGTCTGAGTAATACTCAGTATTGTTTTTTTCCAATCCCCAGGAGAAGGCTGAATATAAAGCTCCATATGGGCTTACCCCAAACATGTGGCGTGATTGGTGGTTGATCAGAGCAGCTGGTTCAGATGGTCGCTCTGGTAAATATTTTGTGGCAGCATATGCAGGTTGTACATTGGACTCAGGTTTCTGTTCATGGGAATTTTATAATAAAGCAATTATGGCATTCCATACTGAATCAGAGGCCTTCACTTCAACATCTAGAACCATCTCTCCAGTTTCGGCAGAGAGGGATGTCTCGGGGAGAAATTTTGGCTTTGCAAATGTTGTGCTAGAGAATCAACATTGGTGGTACAGGCCATGTGGGCCTCTTATGGTATCTACTGCCAGTGCCAAAAATACAGTTAATATTTATGATATTCATGATGAAGATGGAGGCTCTGCTAATCCTTTTCTCTTGCGTGCAGGATTGGGAACTCAGGTTTCCCATATTTTTTATTCCGAATTTGAGTTAATTTTTCAAATTGGAAAATAGCTTGTCAAGATTAGCTTTGATGTGTTATGATTTGTGTTATTCTTTCAAAGTTGAGGGGAAAGCTCAGTTTTAAGTTAAATTTATAGAACGAATAGTCAGCTTCTTGACAAGCTCAGCCTTATTTAAGTTCATTTTTTGAGGAAATGTGCACTGTTGTGTTTCACATCTCTAGCTTAAGGGGGTTGAATATGCTGAGGTCGAGGGGTAATAAATTGATAATTACCCGAAATCCATAAATTGATAAATTAGGAGGATTTTCTAGGAGATTTTCGCTATTTTTCCTGGCTCCTCAAATATAGTAAATTATGGCAGGATTGAGCTTATTGACTCCTTTGCAGGTTGGATATGCTCTCTCTGTTGTTCCAAAAAAACAGGCATGGCTGCAGGATATGTTAACAAAACAATTCTTTACACCTTGTTCCATTCATTTGGAGCACAAGAAGAATGAAGTCAACATCTTTTGTGTGGATTACAGTGCCAGCATTTGTCAAAACTGTCTCTATTCCCATTGTTCACATCGCCTTCTACAGGTAATCCACAAAACCTTGTAAAGGCTGGTCCTTAATTGGCATGAATTACTGCATCAAATGAGCTTTATGATGTCCTAAAAGAGTTTTCTGTTCCAGGTTCGAAGGAATGTATACCATGATGTTATTCGGCTTCAGGGCATGCAGAAGCTAATATACTGTTCTCTGGTACAGGTAAGTTGTCATGCATATCGGTAATTTTAAAATGTTGGTTAAATGAATGTAATTAGGTATTGATTATAATGTTAATGTTTTGTGCTGCAGACCTACATCACCAATAGTGCTAGAGTGGTTTTCTTAAACCAGAGGCCCCAGTCTCGACTATCGAAGGGCCTGGGGAATTCTTGTGATACCTTTGACTGGGTGCTACAGGAACCCTATCATTATTGATCTGTATTATTCAAGCTAAGAAAACTATTTAGATCGATAGACAGAATGGAAGACATGACCAATACACTCCATCTACTCAAGCCCAATTAGTAGCTCACTCAAAAAGCACATCATTAAGACCTTGTACTCCTGTTCGTGATCCTTACATGCCCTGTTTAAACAACAGGTTTGTGGTTTGATATTTTATCTAGGATTCCTTTTTTTTCTTGTAAATATCTTTCAAAACTCTATGTTTGCAAGCAGGTTTGTGTAATTGACCTTGGGTTTTGTGACTTACATAAATTTGGAAGATCTGTCTGCTTCAGGAAATGGTGCAAATGTAAGAAACAAGTTCCTTTCAAGCGAGGTCCTGATGAGGCAACGAAATGTTATCATATCAATATTTCACAAATTTCGTACTAGAAATCAAGAGAAATGATTAGTTTTGTCATCCTTGCTCCTCATTGTGTGATAATTGTAGAACAGAGAGGGAGGACCTGGACTACGATGTTGTAAAATGTATTTTCCCTTGTTTAGGTGTCAGGCTTGCTGGCATGTATCTAAGAGTAATAAAAAGGGTTGTGATTTGTACCTAATGTGTTTATCTTTTGTTGTGCAGTATTTCTTTCCTCGGAATTGGTTGTCTAATCTTACCAGGGCTCGGTATGAGGTTAGAGAAAAGAAGTGCATAACGAAGGTATATTCTCTTCAAGCAGGGTTTCTTGTCAATTGTTGTGACATTGCTATGTTTTGCCATGATTTAGTAATCTTTACTGATGTCTCGCTTTAAAATTTCTCTTAAATCAATATTTCAGACTCGTTTCAATTGGCTGAAACATCTTTTGTTGTTGCAGAAACCAAGGGGAATAAAGGCCATGGAAATTTTAGATAGTGATTCAGAGTGAATTGGATGCTGATGCATTGCTTAATGATTTAGACGGGTTTGATGCTTGGCATGAGTTGTTCAATGATTCAATCCCCTGACAATATTTTCCATAAATTGGATGCCTATGCCCTTAAATTGAGCCCTCGGTAATTAAGATGGGTTGATTGTAAATGCTTGAGAAACAGGTCTTCTACAAGTCTAATCAGCACGTAGTTCCATGAAAATATTCATAGTCACCTTTCTTTTTCCCTCCCCTATTTTCAGGGAAGGATGTCAATTCGGGGTTCCAAATACATGGATATATTTCAAGTTTTGCAATTAGAAAGATATATAAATGATGTGATAGCCAGGCAGGATCTGACCTATCTGCCCTGGTTTTTAAAGGCAGGGCTGCATAATCCAATGTTTCCCTTCAGGGAATTCGGAGCATCTTCTTGTATTTACTTATAGAATTGTAGAGTTTCTAAATAAAATTCATTGATATTTACACATTTTGGAGTGATTGTTTTGTTGGCCATATTGGTCTCATCTAATGGGAAGAAACAATTCCTAATGTTCTCTGTGACCCTATATGGTCGGATCCTAACCTGCTGTTGCACTCCATTGATTTGTGATATTTTTTTTTGTATGTCAAGTCTCTATACTGATTCCAAATGACTAGACCTTACAAACTATAGGGCTAACATGGGATTAGGAATTTTTTTGGCTGATGCTTGCTTGATATTACTGAATAAGATTACCTGATTTAGCTTCTTGTCAATTCCTGGATTTTGACAAGCAGGGCATACACTTTTTGTTGGAATACTTGATGTCAATAGCAATGGATTTAATTATTTTTAGAGAAGATTCAAATCACTGGACCCATTTTATTAGAATACTCAAGGTTATTACATCGCAGTTTGTGTAAATTCTTAGCTAGTATTATCTTCTATATCGTGATAAAAATCCCTTTATGAAGGCAAAAGACAGATGCCTGGTGGCTCTTGAGAGAATTAGGATCTCTACAATGTGGGTTGGGGGAGATCGTGGTCTCTCGTTAAGTTTTTCTAGCATAGAAAGAAACTCTGTGTTAAAGTAATGACAACAGATTGGATTTATGTGCCTACTGTGTGAAGAATGTGTTTCTGTGTATTTGTGTTCTCTGAATGCATTTATGGTTCTCTGTATAAATTTGAGTTATTAGCCCCTCTGTGGAGAACATAGTTTGTTCCTCGAACTTCGTTTACTCAAACGTTCCCATAAACTCTGGTTGTGGAGGATGGTTATCGGTTCAGAATCCCGTTGTGGAAATTGTGACTGGTCGAGAGGAACTGCGACTATGTCAAGTGACATCGGTCTTATGCGAAGCCACCATGTAGAGCACGCTGTAGATTGAATTGAATACCATGTGGAAACTTTAGTTCGAAGGAAGTAGAACCTGGGACTCTTAAACCAATTGGAAGCATGAAAGGAACGTAACGAGCAGTTGGAATATCGAAACAAGGCAAAGGTGGACGGAGCCCTGAGCCAAGGGTAGCATGGAACCTTGACTTACAAGGAAAACCGGAGTTGGAATGAGTGGTATTCACGTGATTGAAAGAGTGTAAAGTTTTTTTCAAAAAAATAATGCGATATTGCCCGTTGGTTGACACGTAAGCCAAGGGTGGTTTCACAAAACAATGAATTTCACGTAGATTTTGAGCGTTAATGCTTGGCATAAAAAATAACGTGAAAGCTCACGAATATCGTCGGATCATCCCCACCGGAGCGATAGATCATCCACCATTGGATGTGAATGCACGTTAGTGCCGGGCCAACCATGGTTGTATATGGTTGGCCGTTGGATGTGAATGCGTTCTAGACCCTGAGTTAGCGAACTGGAGAGTCTACAGGGAATAGAGTTAACTCTGGTCAAATATTGTTCCAAATTCGGAAGCAGGTTTGATCGCACCACCTTTTCAGGGTAAGCGGTATTCCCCATTTGGACATGATCAAGGCTATGGGCCAACACGTGGCCTCAAGCAGTCTGGAGAAACCCCTCTCATCGCGCATTATCGTTCGTGCAAGTAACTCGCGCGATACCCATCGGATCATTTGAAGCATTGCGACGTGTTAATCGCTGTTGGATGGGGATGGTCGTTAGCGTTGGATCCCATGCATATATATGCATTGAAGTGGCGTAGTGTAAATAGAGTGGGCACATAACCCACAGGTCCCAAGATCGAGTTCGGATTATGAATCTGCCCTCTAAGCAGTTTTGAGGCAAACCTGCTAGTAGTGGGTTTCACTCTCCATCAGAGGACCACAAATTTATCGAGGGATTTAGTAAGATTACACATGGTAGTAAGTGAATTTTGATACACATTTGTAATATGCCACATGGCACCAAAATACATATAAGCCAGTGGAATTTTCTCGTAGAAGAAAAATGTATTTTCCTTGGATGTCGTGTTATTGGAGTTCAAATTTGTTTATTCTGTAGTACAACAGCTTTACAATTGTGACTGGAAATTGGAACGCCCACAATTCATAACAAATATTGGAGATTTACTGTCCTGTTTTAAAGTTTCATTTCTTTCTTTTTTTAAATTAAACCTGTCGTCGGTATACTGACGCTTTGTAAGAGTTGCTCTTCCGACGTGTTCCATGATTTCCATCTTCATCGGTCTTGTGACGTCCATCGATATTGCGACAATTCTTCCTGGTGTCGGTATTGCAACGCTTTTGGAAAGCATCAGTATTGCGATGCTTCTGGAAAGCATCGGTCTTCCAACACTTTTGCAATGCGTCGGTCTTGCGACACTTGTGTACGGCGTCGAAATTGCGACAGTTTAGAAACGTCGGAAGAGCGAAAATATAAAAATGTCAGAAGAGGGACACTCAAAACGTTGGACAACATTTCGTCGGAATTGCAACAGTTTACAAACATCGGAAGAGCGACGTTCAAAACGTCGAACCACATTTCGTTGGAATTGTGACAGTTTACAAACGTCTGAAGAGCGACGGTTTGAGAAATGTCGGAAGAGCGACGTTTGTTTGGAAGTGACGGAAATAGTGTCAGTATTGCGACACTTTGTCAAGGCGTCGGAATTGTGACGTCATGGCAAACCACGTTTTTTCCTTCCTCAAACCGTCGCTCTTGCGACGACTATGTGTTGAAATAGCAATGAAGTGGCCGTCAGAAATTGGGCCAAATTTTCTAGTGGGAAAATGGCATCCACCCATGTTATCCATCAACCCATGGAATTTACCCATGGTATTGTAAATGGCATCGACCCATGGTATTTATTTTCCTATGGTATTGTAAGTGACATCTATCCATGATATTCATTCACCCATAGTATGTATCCACCCATGGTATTCATCTACACATGGAATTTACCCATGGTATTGTAAGTGATATCTACCGATGGTATTGATCCATGGTATCCACCTATGGTATCTACCCATAGTATTGTAACTCAAAAAAGGCTATAAATGACAAGCCTCATTTTGTAAAAGGATAGATTTTCCACCACAATCTAGCTTTACAGTTATTCTCTGTTTTTCTAATGTTCCAAATTTTATGGAAAATTAAATTTTGTTAAGGAGATGAATAAAATGGGTAGGGGACCCATTACTTGCATGGTTAGAGAATAAAGATCCTATAAATATAAAAGGGGATCATATTTGAGTTGGATTTCACACCTCCATGTGTGAAAGCAGGTTTTTGCATAAAGGCTTGGCCAAGGTTGAGCAAGTCAAACTGTGTCGGCAAGAGTTGGAAAGCACTATGTGGGACAACAGAGGAGGGAAGATTATAGAGAGAGGAAACCCTAATTCGAAGTAGGGTCCATGGAGGGAAGGCTCATTTTATAAAATAGGAGCAAGGCAGCCATTGTGCACATATTTGATCATTTTTACATCCAAGTCTTGGAGACTTGTTGATGCCTCTTGTTGTTCAGCAGAGCTTCAGTGCCTTCGGGCACGAGGGAGTCCTATTTAGGAATTTCTCTCCTTCTTGAGTAGCTCATGAAGGATTGCACTCCATTCCCCATATTTAGGCATTCAGGCCATAACTTCAGCCATCTACATCAGCGCAGTTTCTGCATCAGATATTGTGCAGTGTTGCTAGGGAGGTTTCCACACACCATTCAGAGCTTGTTTTTCAGTGGAGAGAGGTTATATCCATTGGGAGATTAGCAAGGGATGTTTATGAGTATATCTCATCATATTTGGCCTCAGGCCAGCCACATTCCATCACTAGCAACACATTCCCTCTCTTAGACAGTGTTCTCCTTGGTGGTTATTTGCTATGAGGAATTGATAGTCACTTAGAGGAGAAGTCTTGGGTGAAAGGATCAGCCTTTCACTTCAAATTTCTATTGGAGGAGGATTCCACATTTTTTGCAGCCACTTTAGCCTTCTCCATGTATTTCCATTTCTTGAGTAGCTGCTACCCATCTACTTCGGCATTTCTGTATTATAGCATTTTTGTATAGATTTCAGCCAATCCTTTTAGAGGATTGATGTATTGTATTTTCAGGGGTTGAGATCATGCTTCCCCTTCTTTATTTGAGCCTATATTGTCATATCTACGTATTTTCATTATTTATGCAGTAGTCTCTTATATGAACTGCGCAGTCATGGCCTTGGGTTTCGTTATGCAGCAATGTATTCTCAAATTTACATGTATCGGTTTCTTGAGGCTCCTAGTGCCTATCTTGAGTAACCTTTCCCTCAAGCAATTTTATTCTTATTTTCTTCTATGTATTAATGTTATGGCCATTATATTCTTTGGAATTTTATGTGTTCATGAATTCAGTGCTATTTACCATTTGATGTATTTGTTATTATTGTAGCTGCAATGTTGGGGTTTCCCAATCTTATTGTATTTCCCTATTTGGATATATTGTCCTTTGACAATCACTATATAGAAAGAGTCTGCTAGTGGGCTAGGTAGCCTATGGAGCTCATCCTTTTTTAAAAGGTGAAAAATTCATTAAATTCCCTTGCATTCTATCTCTGGAATATGTTTTCCTTGTCATTTGACAATGTTTCTAAAAAAGGAACATTACAGTGGTATCAGAGCATCGAACTGGCACAACGTATGAGTTCAATTTCAGAGGAGAATGATGAAAATATGAGACTAATCTCATCTATTTTTGGAATAAAGAAGAGCCTCCATGAGGAGGAGGAGAAGAAAAGGGGAGAAGAGGAAGGTCCATGCACTTCCTATTCTCTTGAAGACCGGTGTGGCAGACGCTTGGATTTCTAGATCTTAAGCAAATACCTGGGTGACTATAAACCCCATTCTGTAGCATTTAGGGGAGCTACAACGTTGCCATAGTCTATTCAGCAGATGGAGGAGAGAAGGCCTTGTGGAAAAGAAGAAATCAGAGGCAATGGGTTTCTATTGTCTACATTTGAGGGGGTTACTTCAGCTATGGCTTGGGATAATAAGCCGAAGGCATTTTTATTGATACATCCAGTGGCAGATAAAGAAGCAGTGGATATGGCAGCGCAACACATGGAAGAGGTAAATTTTTTTTGGTGGTTAAAACCCTTGGTCCATTCAAGGGAGAGTTATTTTGGAGAATTTTCTCAAGGGTTGATCCAAAACTTTGATGGAGGAAGGACAAAGGAAGAAAAATCCATTCCACCGTGGGAGGAGAACTGCACCAACACTGCTACAGCTTTGGAGGAGCAGCCTTCTACATCTATAGATGCAGAAGGCATTGTAGGAAAATCCATTGCAGACACACAAGGAGGTCCCAAGATCCACCAAGGTATGAGTAAAGTTCCACTTTCTATTTCAGCAAATAATCTTAAGGATGGTGGAATTTCATATGAGGAGGTCCCAAGATCAAATCACATGGCCACTTTAGGGCCTCATGATTGCATTGTGCTGTGCAAGGGGGTTCAAGGAGGAGATGAAACCTCATCGTCATACACTATTGATGAGTCTCATTCAGCCCTTGAGGTTGGGATGTGGACCATTGTAGGATGAAGTAGACCATGACACCTCCATGGAGAATCATGAAACAAATAGTGATCCAGAGGAAGAGACAACTACTACATCATTGGAGGAATCAGCAGAACTGTTGAACATGGGTGGAGAGGAGACATAACCTCCATCACACTTTGATCTTCATAGGTCCAAAATATTCATGGAAGAGAGGAATTTCTTAAGGGGTCTCCAAGGAGTTTCCTTTCAAACTCTCATGAAACGCAAGGAGCAAAAATTGGTTTGGGAGGATGGTAGCCCTCATGGGAGGAGTACCAAAAGAATGGAGAAGAGATGGCAGGATGTTTACATCATGGGGAAGCAAGGAGAAGGGATAAATATTTCTGATATGACATATATATCAATCATGATACCTTCATCACATGAATCATATGATGTGAGCATAATGGGGCAACAAGCACTTGATTTTCTTGGCATTGATGGGAGAGAGCACAAGCAGATTTTCTCTCACATGATTGATGGTATTGTAGGAGCAGAGGAGGGAACTCTCATAGTGCAAGGGGATAACTCATTAGCTGGGATTTATTGGGAGGCATTTCCCTCTTGGGATAGGCTTCATATTTTCAGCAGCATCAACAGAGTTGTTCTTGACAAGGAGCATGTCAAGGAATAAAGATTGGCATGGGCAGGAGCCTTTTTGCATGAGCTCAAAGTGCTGTCATTTGGGAAGAGGATCACATGCATAGATCCATATATCATCTCAATTCCAGCCTATGTTAAGATTATTGTGTGTACCTTTGCTGATTTACATACTCTTATCATTATGATGCAATGCCGGGCTTTTCAAAGGGGCAGATTTTTCATGTTGCTCCATGAGAAAAATTTGGCCAAACTATGTGATGCAGACAGCCATATTTCACATGGCGTTGGGAAAGTGTTACCTTCCATGCATGTTCAGCACTTATTTTCAGCCACTTACCATGAAATATCATATGAAAGAACACACATTGTTATCCATGAGCTGAAAACAACTTGCCATATCATTTCTCAAAGCAACAGTTTGGGAAACTGCGCTGTGACTACTTGGGAGACTGTTGGTACACCTTTGCATGACATGAAACCTTCATTACATGCCTCATTTTATTGTTGAGTATGGTCTCCCTAGCTGATATTGCTATTATATTAATGGAGGACATGATCAGAGGAGAGACACATGGATGAATGTGTCCTTGATGAGGAAGGACTACCATATTTTCTGCATTGCATGTTCTAAAGGGAACATGAGAGGAGGCATGGCTACAGCCACATATTTGCTTATTTGTGGGGTAATCCATGGGCTTCGTAATTTTATCCATCCATTGTATGTATATGGGCAGGTGTTTGACGTTATGTTGCTGATTCACTCATCTATTCACTATTTAGTAGTAGATATGATATTTGTTGTTGTGCAATGCTTGCCATGTTATTTTCTGCAGCTGCAGTGGATGAGGTTGCATTATTACCCTATGAGGCATTGTTTTCCATTTATACACATGGGATAACCTACAGAAAAAATTTCATGGGGGCATTCTATGGTGATCTTGTCCTATTCATCATAGATGACATGTCTTGGGCCAACTAATTTTTCATTGATGGAGGAGAGATTCTTGGGGAATTAGTGTTCATTTTTCCGTTTGAGGGCAATAAATTTGCAGAAAAGGATCAGCATACACTCCAAATTTGTCACCAGTGGGGGAGAGGACAGCATGGGGCAAGTTATAGTGCTTGCCATGATCAGATTTCAGCCCACCTTCATTTCTGGAGCTCAAGGTGGAGGGAGATTTTCCATGAGTTGTCTTGTTGGGAGGCAACTTATTTTTTTTATGATTGATGGCTTGGGATGAGAGATTCACATGGGGGATGATCAATAACATTATATATCAGGTCTCATGCCTCAAGGAGGCCCTTAGATATCTCTTTTTCCTTCATGGATACTTGTTTCTACATGATAGTTATTTTGGGAGTGTTCACCGCAAGGCTGGATTGCATATGTTGGAGGGATAGTTTGGAGATTTGATTGTTGATATGGCATCATTTTTCTTGAGGAGATAATAAAATAAGGATGCTATAGGAGGAAGGGTAGAAAGAAACTCAGTTGATCCTTCCAATTTCTTGAGGGAAAGCAATATTTTGAGAGGGGAGGACTGTAATGTTCCAAATTTTATGGAACATTAAACTTTGTTAAGGAGATGAATAAAATGCGTAGGGTACCCATTCTTTGCATGGTTAGAGAATACAAATCCTATAAATATGAAAGAGGATCATATTGGAGCTAGATTTCATACTTCCATGTGTGAAAGGAGGTTTTTTCATAAAGGCTTGGCCAAGGTTGACCAAGTCAAACTGCGTTGGCATGAGTTGGAAAGCACTATGTGGGACAATGTAGGAGGGAAGATTCTAGAGAGAGGAAACCCTAATTCAAAGTAGGGTCCATGGAGGGAAGGCTCATTGTATAAAATAGGATCAAGGAAGCCATTGTGCACATCTTTGATCATTTTTACATCCAAGTCTTGGAGACTTGTCACTGCCTCTTGTTGTTCAGCAGAGCTGTAGTGCCTTTGGGCACGAGGGAGTCTTATTTAGGAATTCCTCTCCTTCTTGAGTAGCTCATGAAGGATTTTACTCCATTCCCCATCTTCATGCATTCAGGACATAGCTTCATCCATCTACATTAGCACAGTTTCTGCAGCATATATTGTGCAGTGTTGCTGGGTGTTGCTGGCGAGGTTTCCACACACCATTCAGAGCTTGTTTTTCAGTGGAGAGAGGTTCTATCCATTGGGAGATCAGAAAGGGAGGTTTATGAGCATATCCCATCATCTTTGGCATCAGTCCAACCACATTCCATCACTAGTAGTGCAGTTCCTCTCTTAGACAACGTTCTCCTTGGTGGTTATTTGTTGTGAGGGATTAACAGTCACTTGGAGGAGAAGTCTTCAGTGAAAGGATTAGCCTTTCACTTCAGATTTCTATTGGAGTAGGATTCGACATTTTTTTCAGCCATTTCAGCCTTCTCCGTGTATTTCCAGTTCTTGAGTAGTTGCTACCTAGCTACTCCGACATTTCTGTATTATAGCATTTTTGTATAGATTTCAGCCAATCCTTTTAGAGGATTGATGTTTCATATTTTCAGGGGTTGAGATCACGCTCCCCCTTCTTTATTTGAGACTATATTGTCATATATATGTATTTTCATTATCTATGTAACAGTATCTTATATGAACTACGCAGTCATGGCCTTGGGTTTCCTTATGCAGCAATGTATTCTCATATTTACATGTATTAGTTTCTTGAGGCTTCTAGTGCCTATCTTGAGTGACCTTTCCCTCAAGGAATTGTATTCCTATTTTCTTCTATGTATTAATGTGATGGCCATTATATTCTCCAGCATTTTATGTGTTCATGGATTCAATGCTATTTACCATTTGATGTATTTGTTATTGCTGTAGCTGTAATGTTGGGGTTTCCCAATCTTGTTGTATTTCCCTATTTGGGGATAATGTCCTTTGACAGTCACTCTATAGAAAGAGTCTGCTAGTGGGCCAGGTAGCCTCCGGAGCTCATCCTTTGTTCAAAGGTGAAAAATCCAGTAAATTCCCCTGCATTCTATCTCTGGAATATATTCTCCTTGTCATTTGACAATGTTTCTGAAAAAGGAACATTACGGTTTTAATAAAACAAGTCTCTTTGTGGTTTCATTTGCAGTGTGTTATCTCTTTTTTTCTGGCATTCTAATTTTTCAGATCTTGTTAGATCCATTTCAATTTTTTTAGATCTTTGGGGACTCCCCCCCAAGATCCAGATCAACCAAAAAATGGTATCATATATCCTAGGTTAAAAAACTTCGACTAGATGGGATAGATGCATTTTTTATGCACGAATTATCATGGTTATGATTTTGATTATGAGGTCATTGTATGCATTTTGTGTCATCATGATGTTTTTGGTATGTTATGATCCTAAAATTTTGGCTGAGATAGAGCATGGGAGGAAAATTATTATAATGAGGCTGCAACACTGGACCTCACAGTAAGAGAATATTTTCATACACATTTGTAAGTTGGGCATGTAGATATGTTGGTTAATGGTTATTATAAGAATTAGGCTTATATACATACCTTTCATTATTTCCTTTTCTTGGTTACATGCATGATAGATGTTAGTTTATCAGTGTGGTCATATGGATCTATGCGATTTATTAATGCATGGAAGTTAACTTCTTGTTATATGCATCATGGTCATTTGCATGTTGATTATGGTCATTGAAGTTAAGATCCTAATTTTATTATGTATCATGCTAATATGTATTAGCGTGTGTAAATTATTATTGCTATGATATTCAGGTATGACTTGAAATACTTTTGATCTTGCATTGTAATAATCTAAGCTAACTTGTGCGCATGTGATAGCCTCCCTCGGGATACATTGAGGTATGAGTTTGATCATGTTGTTTATTAGGTTTATAAAACATGGTATTTTTACATGTTGTTTGAATGTGTGATTAATTACATGATATGAGTATGTTTCTATGAAATTGCATGAAGAAATGATCTTGTTTTAACATGGTTCTACTAACTGATTATGTGCTGAGAGAACTAATATGTACTTAAGTGAAAGTAGCTTCTAGTTATGGTATTATGATTTATGACTACGAGTTTATTATGACATGGTTGTTGATTTCACATTAATAAAAATTATGTCTTGATCTTTGGAATGTGTGACTTACATGTGTGACCAATTGCATGGAAACATGCTTGGTATCAACATGAAAATGTAAAATTTGATTTTTTTATATAACTAACAGTTGGGTGATGTGATAGTACATAATAATGATTAATTGTGCAAGAAGAAGGTAAAATAAAGGAATTGGGTGATAATTCCTTTGGCTATGGTTGGAACCACAATTCTAAATGAATGAGTGATTTGCATACAGGAAGTCTTACTAACCTTTATTTCCTTGATATTATGTGGATATGTGTTGTATTCATGAGCTTCTATTTGACAGGTATACCAACTAAATTCTTCTTATGGCAGGATTTTTAAAGGAACCATAGTCTCTTTAAATATGTTGTATGTGTAACTGTTCATTTGTAGGGAAGCCTACTGGGTACACCAAGGTAAGATAATTGATATATTGTTATATTTATTTATACACTAAAAATTATGTGTTTATGGGAGTATGATGGAGGGGACTGCATCGTAAAATAGACTACCATGAAATATTGAAGAAGGCTTAGGTTGAGCTTTCCTTTGTAAGGATTGGGAACCCATGAGATCGATTCATGGTGTTTGTTGAATTTTTTTTTCTTTCAGTGCTTTGGTATTTGTTTGTTTTTGACCTACGATATTTATTTTTATAGTGCATGTCCATGCCACTCTTATTTTGGTGTTGTAATTCTATTTTTTTCCCAATATTTTCTCTTGTTTATTTATTATTCTATCCTTGTACATTTTAGGGTCACGGGAATTGTTGTGAAAGACGAAGTTAATGAATCTCGGGGAGAGCTGAGAGTTTCCCAATAAGTAATGTAAGACTTGGATGAAGCTCAGTTCATGGGTAAAGGCATCTAAAGGCAAGAGTATAATAACCAGTTAGATTGGTTGGGTCCGTTGGGGTAAATGGAAAGTGGAGAGACAATCATGAGAATGGTAAAATTAATGGATCTAAGGTATTAGCTGCTTTGGCTATGTTGGGAAATTTTTCTAAATGTTGTACATTTTGTGCATGATAAAGGCGATAATTTGAACCCTGAACATATGATATCTCATAATTATGATTATGACGATGTGTATATATGTATATATGTATCTATGTATGTTTTTGTCTATGAGATTCATCAGGGATCATGATTTATTTATGCTAATTATTATATATATGTATGTATGAATGCTATTGTCTAATATGGTCATGAGTGATCATTATTGTTTTATTATAATGTTTATATGTATATATTTATGTATGTATGTATGTACGTATGTATTTCATTGTCTTATAGGGTTTCCAGAGATAATTATTGTGGAGGAATGATTTCTTATGCCATAGAATGACATGAACATGTTCTTAGTCTTATAAGAAATCCAGTGGGAGGAGTAGCCCTGATATATTTCTGACTTTTGTATCATGTGGATGTAATTATATACTATGTTATTATAATATGTATATTTTTATGTTATGGAAAACTAATTCTAAGGGATACATCAACAGAATGAAAGAAATGCAATATGAAACATATTGGAACAAGCATGAATAGTGGAAAGACAATAGAAGCAAGGTGGCTTAGTAGAGTGAATGTGTGGTATTTGGATGTGTAGTAGTATTTTTTTTTAATATGTTTCACATGTTTTACCGATAGTGTTGTGTGCATGTTGCATATGCGGTATTGTGTACATCTACTATTATGTGCATTTTGTTTGTGTGTTATTGTGTACATATCGTGCCATGTGTATGTTCCATGTGTGATAGTTTGTACATATAATGTGATGTGCATCTTGGATATACATTGTTGTGTAAATGTAGTGCTAGTGCATGTTTTGTATGTGTTATTGTGTACATATAGTGTTGTGTGCATGTTCCATATGTAGTAGGATGCACATATACAGTTCTGTGCATGTTGGATATGTGGTATTGTGTACATACAGTGTTGTGTGTGTGTTGCATGTGTGGTGCTATCTATAGATGGTGTTGTGCGCATGTTGTATATGTAGTGATGTGTACATATCGTGTAGTGTGCATGTTGTACATGTGATTTTATGTCCCATGGTGCTATGTACATGTGCTACATGCAATATTCCGTGCATGTGGTGTTGTGTACGCATTGTGCAGGTGGTGTTGTCTACATGTGTTGTTGTGTACACGTTGTGAGGGTGGTGATGTGGACATATGGCATTATGTAGATGTTGTGTTGTATACACATTGTACACGTGGTGTTGTGTACACATTATGCAATAAGTTTTGAGTACATGTGGTATTGTGTAGATATCATACAAATTGTGTTGTATACATGTCACATTACATTATGTGTATATGTATTAATTTTATCATGACATGTTTATTATATATATATATATTATGGATATGTATTATGGTGTACAACATCTGTAGGTGTAGGTATTGTGTTGTGGTGTGCACTGGGTGTATGTGTATGTGTTGTATGGTACACCAGGTGTACGATTATGTGTTTTGTGGCACACCATGTGTGGGTGTACACATGTGATATACATTGTATGTATGTGTACATTAAATGAATATAAGTATTGGGTCCTTCTTGGGTGTGTAAATGGATCTAGTGTGCATACATAAAGGAAAAAAACAAAGGATCGATTGAGGGATAAGTATGATTATTTTATTTCAGTTTTCATTATGCATGTCATCTATTATTCTTATTTAGGATGGTTTCATGTGATATATTATTTTTATTTGTGATGGTTGTTTTTGGAGGTAATAAAATGTGATATTTTTATTCTTGATGCTTTGATCAAACAACTAGTTTGGCTTGTTGTGACAGGAACTGAAAATTATTGCAAGTGTACCTTATTCATGAACCACCAATGAGGTATGATGTGAATTTATTGAAATTTATTTCTAAGATAATAAACATTTTGTGACTAGTAAAAGAAAGCATGAAAATTCACAGTTGGGTTGTTGGAACTGATTACAAGAATGCTAGCAACAATAGTGAAAGAAATTGGAACTTGAAGGAGTATGTCGGTAAATAAATTTAGGAGAAGGGCCATTGTGGGATGCTGGTACCCAAGAAATTCCATTTATTTCCATGAACATGCTATGACCAGTATGATGGTGTTTTTGTAGGTATATGCCTTGGTTTTTATACCTTCTGATACGAGGAAACCTTGCTAAGGGAGGGGTAAGACGAGGGATTCTATAGGAAAGAAGGTCATTCCTGGAGAACTTGGAAGTTGTAAGAATGCACAAAAGTGAGTGACTGGATTTCCCAAGGGAATTAGTAGAAGAGAAGGGAAGTTTGGGGAATACATTGATTTTGGTGGATCCTAGTACTACTTTTGAGGGTGGAGGTGTGAGCCTATATATTTCCTTATTAACTGATTTGGGCATCATATCATTTTATTTGTTGGTTCAACAAATGTGCATATATTTCTATGTGTATATTATTATATATAATATATCAAGCTCCATTATAAATCTCCATAGATAGTATTGGTATTTTCTAGTTCAAGAAAATGTGCATGGGTGTATATGAGGTTGTTATTGAAAATACCATAATGATATATGTTATAAAGCTCTATCAAATGGCATGATTCTCAGGTGTTCAACGAGATTACATTGTAGATACTGTAAAAAATTTTTTTATAAAGCTCCATAGGTAGTATGTTTTGTTTTTAGTGGTGTTTTGGTCATACCTATGTCATAGACCACCGAGGATGGTGTTCCGCCAAGGGATTTTCCATGTAAAAAAAATATAAGACCAAGGTCATGGGACACATATTCCAAGTTTAATGGTGGTAAAAACCATCCTATTCAGTGTCACATATGGTTTATTTATGCCTATGGAAATCGGCAAAGGAATTGGAAAAGGAAAGGAGGCATTAATTGCAATTTATTTTTGAAAATAAAGGAAAATAGGAGAAAACTAACGTGAAAGGTAACATATTTTCATGATAATGAAATTATAGGAAACTTGAAGGAAAATGAATAAATTATAGGCCTCAATGATAAAAAGGCTTCTCAATATCAGTCCATGCTTTTTTTTAGTGTTATATTTTGGTAGGTGTTACCATTTTGATAGTTCTATGTTGGAGCTCTCTCTTTTCTCTCTCATTCTCTCCTAGTTTTGCACACTTAGAGGACTCATGGAGTATTCTTCAAACATGCTTGGATAATTCTAGTCTAGCTTGGATTTGGAGGAATAAGGAAAAGGAAAGTAGGAGAGCTTAAGGGAACATGTGAATTAATGGTTACAGTTGGATTTCTTTTCACGTAACGAGTTTCATATATGGTCTCCTTGCTAGTTTTGGGATACATGGTACATGCATATGGTTTCTTGGTTATGAGTTTTCATTACCATGGAGGATTTCCTAGATTGGCAATAACTTTTCATAGCCTTTCCATTTCCTCGATAGTAATGGTGTTGTGGGTTTTCCCATTTGAGGGGAAAATTTTATGAATGAAAATTTATTTCAAAGTTTAGAAACATTGGGAAATATTACTAGTTGTACTATACAAACTATAAAATATTTGGTTACATTTTTGTAAAAATATTGAAATATATAATTATTGTTTATATGCTCCCTATAAAATTTTGTTGATATTAAAGTTAAATAAACTTTGAACTATAAAATTTGGGTGAATTATTTTTAGAAAAAATAGAAATTCGAAAATAAATTTTTTGTTAAAATCATGAAAATTAGTCCACCTATGAATATTAGGCCCTAAAGGTTTCTGCACCAATTTGTTTTCTAATTTTTTTTCATGTTCCTTATGGTTGTGTGTTGAGTTACGAGTTCTTATATATTTGGCTGAAAAACACTCTAGAAGCCCTATAACGACTTGGATTGAGCTACTAGTCCTAGAGCCTTAGTTGGAAAGGTGCGTTGGAGCCCTTCTTGGGTTGAGTTAGTAGTCCTCGAGCCTTGGTTGGAGATATTCTCTCGATCCCTTTTGCAACTGTGGGTTGAGTTGCAAGTCCAAGAGCCAAGTTGGAACAAACGCTCTTGATTCCTGAATATCTTGGGTAGAGATCGATGTAGTGATTGTTAGTGATATTAAATTGTGAGGTGGAATAATTGGTTGGAGGTTTTGGTGGTCTGGCCTCTCGAAGCCCTAGTTTGGTTTTATGGTTTATTCCATGAGATCCCACATTCACACTTGGAATATTACAAGGCATTAATTGGTTGAAAAAGATATTTCTTTCAACCCAATATATGGCTAGGTAGTACATGGAAGTCCCTAACTTGGTTGGTAATTTCAAATTTTAATAGTAGATATTAGTGCATTTTGATTTATGTATATATGTTTCTAATATTTTTCTGATATTATGGTTGAGTTTCCATGGTTTACATGAAAGTTAATTTTTGATTATATGTTGTCTGAATGATGTGTATATTCTATGGATCTTGTCATTAGTGGTTTATATATGAATTTGTCAATGAATATATGAGCTAAGAAATTTTATTGTAGTTATTATGACAGTGTATTTGACCTTCTTGGTGAATCTAAGGTAAGTATTAGATCCCTATGTTCAGATATGGATTCATGACATGTATATTATATGTTTTCAATATGTTTGGTGAAATGAATATTATGGTTAGGATTGATTAAGTCAATCCCTTCATTAATTTTTGTGTTAGAGGATTTTTCTCTATGTTATTTAGTGTATTTGAAATTTTCATAAATATTTGGATAGTGATATAAAGAGTAATCATGAAAAGGTGAAACATATTCCACAGTTGCAAGCTAATAATTAGGAATTTAGGACTACAATGACTACCTTGTATGCTTATGTATGCAACTGGAGGCCTAAAGCTTCATGGATAGATACCTGTTCATGTGACTAGGAGTCCAGGTCAGTGAAAATAACTCTAGCGCAGGGTTAGGGTCCTTGAAGTGGTTTCTTAGCTTTTGGGGGTCATCTGGTCCTTAAGGAACGTCAATAAGTTTCTAGTTGTAAGTCCCACTTTATTAATCACATCTAGGAGGTTGGGTCATGTCTTAGTAGTTATTTCTCATGTTTACCCTGAAATGTTGGTGAAATTGGGTAAATGTGGGAGGAGGTTGTTATTTTTACATTAATTTGATAAAATTTGAAGCCTTTAGAAAAAAGGAATGCCAAAAAAATTGGTGTAGCTTCCATAGAGACATCAATAGAAAAGGTTTCTTCAAAGCCAATTCCTTGAATTTCAGAGTACCATTTGTACACCAACCTTTCTTTGTTTCTCACGATTTTTCCATCTTCATTCATTTTATTCCTACACACCCACTTTTTTCCTATGACATTCTTACCGTTTGGGTGAGGAACTAGATCCAATGTTCTATTCTTTTCAATTTCGTACATCTCTCATCCCATTTATTTTACATAGTAAGGATCATTACTTTCTTGAGGGAATTTTTCTAGTTCTATCATGGATAGTAGGGAAATATTGTTCATTTTTTGCGTATTTCTCATATTTATTCAGTTTTGTATTCCATAATCTAGAGTCACCAATAATATGATCTTATTGATTATGTTTTTGAACGTACTATAGCCTTGATTGAGTTTTAGATGGCTCTTTTTTATTTTGCTATTCCTTTCCTTCCTTTGCAACATCTTCTTCTGGATCTCCATGAGTACCATATTCTCCATCAATTCCAAATTATTTTTTAGGAAGACCCTCATAAATATTTACAACAATACTTTCAACCATCTTTAACAACTCATTATTGTAGCATTTGTAGGCCTTGATTTTCATAGAATATCCAAGAAATATTCCTTCATCAACTTGAGAATATAACTTTCCTCGTGAATCATTATTTATTTTCAGAAAGCACTTGCTTCCAAATATTCTGAAATATTTCACTGAAGAAGTCCTTCCTTTCCATAATTAATATGGATTTTTGTCACTATTCACTCGAATGTCAGACTTTTTCATAGTATATATTTCTACCCTATCTACTTATCTCCAAATTTAGGGTTATAAATCAGCTACAATATTGTTCTTTCATCCTCTTGTACATATTTGTTATTTATTACAATGACTCCACTTTTTTACAGAATCCTAGCATCAAATATTTCCCTCTTCATTCCATGTTTTTCACATAATTCATTGAATTCCCCTAATTTCAATTATCTACCTCCATCTATCCTTAAACATTGATTTTTAACTCCCTTTCACTTTCAACTGTTGGTTTCAAGGTTTTAAAACATTATTCTTTCTTTGATTTATATCTTAAGAATAATACCCATATCGTTCTAGTATAATAATTTATGAATAATATAGAGTATCTTTCTCCTTGAAGAGATAGAGTTTTGGTTGGCTTGCACATATCTGGATGAATGGTTTCTAAAGGATTTGATGTTGAGCATTCCTTTCTATTTATGTTGGTCATTTTTCTATTTCGATGTTGACATGGTGCACAAAAAACATTTTGAGGCTTTGAAATTATGAGAATATCTCTCATTTCTTGATTTTGGCTAATATTTAGTAGATTACCAAGGTTTAGATGTCCCATTCACTTTTTACATAACCATATTTCATCTACATGACTCATGTATCATTTTCTTCTTGAACTTCACTAATCATATATACATTAACTACTATTATTACTCCTTTTCCCATAATTTTTCATAGAGAAGACCTTCTCATCTCACAATCCTTGTCAGTAAATATGATATCATGTCCTTGGTCACATATTTGGACGAGTCTTGGGATATTATTCTTGATTCATTCAATAAATAGTGCATTTTGTGCTTGGATGTTGCCATTGATGAGATTCACTATGTCTTCACCAATAATTATAGCAGATCTAGCTCCAAAATTCAAATTTCCATCCTTATTTTCTAGCAATATGAACTTATTTTGGTCACAAATCATGTTCCTAGAACTTTCACTATATACAACCGAAATTTTATCCTCATTTTATTCACAAAAATATAGGCCACACTTTTCAGGAGTGGTTAATATAATCCTCCTTCTCCATACCCCTTCTCTTGGTTCTAGTAGATAATTTTGTGGTTCATCACCTAGATTATTGAATTTGGAGAATTCTAGACTATACTTTGAAAGAGGAAAAAATGAATTGTAAATCTTGAACTGGTTTTGTCTCCTTGAACCAATAGCATTATTTTCGTAATTATTCCCATAATTTCTTGATTCATCATTATTAATCCATAAGCCTTGCAATACTTATCCTTTTGACCAAAATTATTACAAAGGAAAATAGTTTGATACCTATTAGTATAAGTTTGGATTGATGTGAAATTCACTATTGGATAAAAAAAAATCTCATTCTTGTATTATTATGTGTAGTTCCCTTTGGTTTGTTCAATTTATTCTCATTTCTTAGATCATTGCATAGAGAATGAGCATAAATTTTTGTTCTTATTCACGCCGAATACTAGTGTTCTTCTTCAAATTAGATTATTCACCTGTATATCTAAGTCTTGATTTGTGATGTTGTGGTATTTGAGTGTTGAGGATTACATATATGTTTTTACGAATTTTCAATATTTTATTGACATTTTCCATTACCCTTTTTAGAGAGAGAACTTCAACTTCTAATTTCTTGCAGGTCTCTTCCTTTTCCTAGAACTTATTTTTCAATACATCTTCCATCCTATTTGCTTCTGCTTTTTCTATTATGAGAGAGATGATATTGTGTCATAAATTTACATTATTTTTCATTATTTTTTTATTCTATACAATGACACTAATAAAAAATTCATCCATATTTCTATCCACTTCCTCTTTAGTTTTATCTATGCCATTTGTGAACACCATGAATAGTACTTATCTTCTTCTCTGATAATCATTAGCTTCATTAAAATCATCACTATCTTGCCTCGAGATGAAACTCGTTTTGTTTTATCCTTATTTATTGAATGTTTTTTTTTAGGTTCATCTTCATCAAAACCATCATTGTCTTCCTTGGAGAATAAGTTCTTGTTTCTTGAACCTTTCTTATTGAAAAACCTTATTTTAGGTTCATATATATCATCATTCTCATCCTTAAAAGGACACTTTACAACATAATTTCCTATTTTGCAACATTTAAAATAATCTAGATGCTACTAACCTTTGAGTATTGATCCTTCCTTCATCTTCTTGATGAATTGCACCAATTTTTTTCTGTATCAGAATCATTAATGTTGCAATCATAACGTTTTCCCTTCCCTGATGTTATTGATGCTTTAAAAGAAACTTATTTTGTGTCTATTTTCCTATTCTAATTTCATATGTAGTAATAATTCCATGAAACTCATCTATTTTCAAGTCATCGAATTATTCTATGACACTAACTTTGAGATCAAAGTAATATGGAAGGGGTCTTTGAATTTTCTGGATAATTGTCTTCTATTTGACATATTCACCTAGTCCCTTGAGAGAATTGACAACATTATCTACCCAAAGAAAATAAGCATAAATCTTTTCTTATTCATTCATTTTGAGACCCTCAAAATTCCTTCTAAAGGTTTATACACTTTCCTTCTTGACATTACCATATACTTCATAAATGTTAATCTTGTTGGTCCACATCTCTTTAGTTATTTCAATGTTCATCGCTTTAGTGAATTCTGAATCTGATAAACCACTTGTTATAAAATTCAAAACCTTTGGCTTTTCCACATATGATTTATTCCCATGACCATATATTGGAAAAGGAGAAGAGATATTGTATCCATATGCAACATATTACCAAAATTTGACTCTAACATACATTAATTATAAATCTCTTATCACTTTCAAAAATGTAAAATTTGTTCCATCAAAGTGGGGAACCCTTGAATCCTTATTTTCCATTATGATTGAAAAATTCTTCTTCCACATGTTAGCTTGTTGTTTGAAGAAGGTATGTGTGATAAAAACTTTTGGAAACAATGGCACGGGGGGAGTGAAGAAATGGTTCTTTCAATTGTTATATTATGCGATTTAATATTTTTATCACAAAATAAACAAAAACACAAGAGATAGAATTAAATAATTTTATTGATAAAAAATAGTGAGGACACCAATGCTCTTTTACAACAATTTTGGACTCCAAACTGTACAAAAACATCATTGAGTCTCTCAAGCTCCAAACTTAATAAAATATAAGATCTTTCTTAATTAATTTGATGACTCCAATTCTCTCAACAAAACGAGTTGGAAGTATTAATACAACCAGATAATTTAGGTATTCTAGTTTGATCTTGGGGCAAGGACAAACCTCAAATCCATGGCATATTTTTGGCCCTAGATATATTAAATAATTATATAATTTTATCCTATGGAAAGAGGTGACAAGGGACCTATGGGAAGTTCAGATGTTTGGGCTCTTCTAATGATAGATATCCATTGTTATAGGAGTAGAACTTGGCTTCGTTTAACAACAAAATTCGGTGTTTAAAGAGTTAAGACCATGACCTTGTTGGAATGGTATTTGATCATTGGAGAGGTAAAGTTTTGTTATCCACCATGAGAGAAAAATTAGATTGTTAGGTCCCTATATTACCAGCGTAGTCCTTATTGTTGTTAGTGTAGCCCCCTTATTGTTATTGTTGTACCTCTATAATCCCCAAATTGATATTATTTTGTTGTTACATTATTATTTTTAGGTCGGCTAGGATTATATTCTGATCCCATGGACTCCTATATACATAAAGGAGGTTTTTTCATTTGTATTATCCAAGAATTGTTCATTTATGTAATATAAACGAGGTTTCCCCATTGAAGTGGCTTATTTCTATGGTGTTTATCTCTCTTTTATTATCAGAGATTTGATTCAAAGGCTTCACTGCTCGAAACACGTCATCGTGGAAATTTCATTATAAATTTATTTCAACGAAGGCTAAGAAGCTAAAACGTTTACCACATGAATTTGAAATCCTAAGAAACATGGTGTAAAATTTTTAGATCTTGATTCCCAATATTTTTGGAGATATAGTCTGTAGAAGTTAGGATTTTTTCAGGCTCCCGAATTTCATCTAAAACAACTCACCTTGGTAAAAAATTTGTACCTCTCTCTCTAAGCATCAGATTGGAATTCTGTAAAATGTAGACGAAATCAAATGGAATTTAGTTTGTTGTGTATCAATTTCAGAGATGAAGAAGGAAACAGTGATGCGTTGCATGCCGTATAGGTTAGCTCTACTGAACGAGTTCATAATTAGGTCATTGTGGGTTGTTGGGCATAAATGTGCCTTGAAACATCCAAAACAGTTCAAACCTGTGGAATTAGAAAGAATATTCAGAGGGATACTATAGGACCAAATTTCAGATATTGAAGATCCGAAATCAAAAACATAATTCAGTTTCAATATTGAGCTCCTCAAAAGAAAGAAAAAGGTGTGCATTTTTTTTTCAAATTGCATAAGTCTTGTTTGAAAAATCATTTTGAAGTGATTCCAAGGGCACGTTGAAGCATAGATATCACTATTGGATTCTAAAAGTCACCCTAAAAATAATTCATCACTCATTAAGCCTTTAGAAGGCTATACTATTACTCTTGAAGAGGAAGAAGTACAACATGACATATCAAAATTACAAGAGCAAGTGTAGCAAACTTCGCTCTCACAAAGAACAACAAAAACTAAAATGGAAGTTTTGAAGAAAGGTGTGGAAGCTAAGATGGATGGTTTGAAGAGAGGCATGAAAGCTAAGATGAATTTTTTGAAGAATGGCATGGAAGCTAAGATCAATGGCATCGAGGAAAAACTAAAATACAACATGGAAGACATGAAGAATGATTTAAATGTAGACATGGGAGGTTTGAAGGAAGGTTTGACAAAGTTGATACAATAAATGATTCCTAATGGCCAAAAAAGAGTAGAGGAAACTCATGATGAGAAAAAAATAAATTTTAATCGTGATTTCATAAACTTTAATATTAGATGGAAGACCCACCATATTCCAAAGATCGATATGAGGAAGTTTTTTGGAAAGGATTGCATAAGATGGATACTACAGATGTAGTAATATTTTATTCTCAATAATGTGAAAAAAACACAAAAGGTACAGATTGAAACTTTACATTTAGAATGAAATACCTTTTTATGGTATCCATGGCTTTGATCTTGCTAAAGAATTGTCACTTGCTCAATTTTTATGGTGGGAATAATAAAAAATTATGAGGATACAAAGAGAAACACATTCTTTAGCTAATTGATAAATCTGAAACAAAAGGGTTCAATGGTGGAGCACATTGAGGACTTCAAAAAATTGATATAAGAGTAACTAATATTCTAGACGAACGGAGCATTGATGTCTTCATAGGGACTTTAAAGGATAACATCCAACATGAGGTTCACTTTTGGGAACTTAATTCATTGCAGAAGGCATTTAGGTTGGCAAGAAATATTGAAAGTAAATTTATGGTTTCAAGGGAGCATACCACTAACATCTATAAAGATGGGAGCCTTTCTACTCCTTGAATTCCACAATCTCCAAGGTTGACACCACAAAAATTGGAAGAAAAAATACCAAAAGGCATTTTATATAGTTGTGGTAGAAAATACACTAAAGGTCATAAGTGTGTTGAGAAGAAATTATTTTACATAGATTGTGAAGAGGAGGAATGAAATGAACAAGAAACTTAAAAATAAGAGGATATACACTAGGAAAAAACCCTAGAGAAAGAAGAAATGAGTCTAACCATATCTTGTAATGCCTTGGAAGGAATTACCACTCCTCAAACTCTCACGATAGAAGGAGATATCACAAAGAAAAATGTAATAGTGTTGATTGATTCTGGTAGTACCCATAATTTTATTCATTTTAAGATAGCCAAGGAAACAAGTTGCTACCTATACCCAACGCAAGAGCATCAAGTGATGCCTGCAAATGGAGGGGATATAAATTATTCTAGAAAATTCCATAATATCAAGCTAACCATGGGGGAATATGTATTGAATAGTCCAATGCTTTCCATTCCAATGGGAGGTGTTGATTTTTTACTAGGAGTACAATGGTTACAATTTCTGTGGATGGTAGCCTTTAATTTTCAAGAACATTTCTTGAATTTCCTTTCGGAAGGAAAGTGATTTGAATTACGGGGTATCGTAGGGAAGCCTAGAAATACAATATTCTCTGATGTCATGAAAAATATTATTGTTAAATAACAACGAAGCGTAACTTAAAAATTATGCTCACTAGAAGTTCCAACATCAAAACCATCTATTTTTCCTGATCTCCAAAAAGTATTGCACAGTCATTCCAAGGTGTGTGAAACTCCAAAAGGACTCCCACCTATTCATGACCATGATCATTCTATTCATTTGATTCCAGGAAGTGTTCCTCCAAACAACAGGCCTTAGATATATCCTTATGTCCAAAATAGCGAAATTGAATGTATGATTGCAGAAATTTTAAAGGCTGGTGTAATTCAACCTAATCAAAGTTATTTCTCTACTCTAGTAGTATTGGTGCACAAGAAGGATGGATCATGGTGCATGTGTCCGGATTATAGGGAGCTCAATAAGCTCATTATTAAAGATAAATTTCCCATTCCTGAGATTGATGAATTATTGGATGAATTACATGGAGAAATTTATTTTACCAAGTTGGATCTTTGTTCAAGATATCCTCAAATTAGAATGAATACCTGAAGATTTTCCAAAAACAACATTTCAAACTCATAAGGGTCATTATGAATTTTTTGTCATGCATTTTTGCCTTACAAATGTACCTTCTACAATTCAAGGGTTGATGAATTCCATTTTCAAACCCTTCCTTATAAAATTTGTGTTAGTATTTTTCGATGATATACTAATCTACAATAGGTTTTGGAAGGATCATGTTCAACATGTTGACAAGGTGCTCAAACTATTGGAGGAGGAAATATTATATGAAAAACCCTCCAAATGTTTCTTTGGAGTACAAGAGGTAGAATATCTGGGTCATATTGTATCTCATGAGGGTGTTAAGGTAGACCCCAAACAAATTAAAGCCATTAAGGAATGGACAGTCCCCACAACCATAAAGAAGTTGCGAGGATTTCTTGGGTTAATAGGGTATTATTGCAAGTTTGTTAAGAATTATGAGAGAATATCAACACCTCTAACAACATTATTGAATAAATATGCATTTTTCATTGACTCTTGAAGAAATTCAGGCCTTTGAACATCTTAAAGAGGCAATGTGCCTAGCACCAGTTTTAGCTACGCCCAAATTCATCATAGCCTTTATTGTGGAATGTGATGCCTCAAGAGATTGAATTGGTATTGTTTTAATGAAATAAGGAAGACCCATTCCTTTTGAAATTCATCCAGTTAAAGGAAAGCATTTACAGAATGCTATTTATGAGAAGGAAATGTTGCAAATACTACATGCTCTAAAGAAATTACAACCTTACATAATGGGATGAAACTTCAAGGTAAAAATTGATCATGATATTCTTAAGTACTTTTTGGAACACAAGCTATCTTTAGAAGAGCAGTAGAAATGGGTCACAAATATTTTTGGTTATGACTTTGAAATCATCTACAAAAAAAGGAAGCTAAATGTTGTTGCAGATCAAGTCTCTGGAAAGGATGAAGAGGTGGAAGCATTTCTATGTGCAACTACTATTCCCAAACCATTTTGGATAACCAAAGCAAGGGATGAATGGAAGAAGGACAAAGAAGTGTGGACACCCATTCAAAATTTGCAGCAATATCCTAGTACATATGATGCATTTACTTGGAAAAATGATTCCTTATGGTATAAAGATTGCTCATATATTTGTAATAATTCCAAACTAAAACAAAAAATTATTTTGGAATTTCACACTTCTCCCTTTGGAGGACACTCAAGATTTTTAATAACCTACCACAGGGTCAAGAAATAATATTATTTGGATGGCCTTAAATCTAATATTCAAAATTTTGTGGCAGAATGTTTTATTTACGAGAAAAATAAAGTTGAGACAGTTAAGACCCCGAGTCTTCCACAACTTTTATCCGTTCCAGGTCAATGTTGGGAGGATATTTCAATGGACTTTATCATAGTTTTACCTAAATACAGAGTAAAGAGTGTCATCATGGTGGTAGTTGGTATACTTACCAAGTATGCACACTTTTTTCCATTATCTCATCTATTTAAGAAAGTATAGTTGCTACTGCATTTGTGGAAACAATTCAAAACCTACATGGAAACCAAAATATTATTGTAAGCAATAGAGATCCCATTTTTACTAGAAATGTTTGGAGGGAATTATTTTCTTGTTTAGGTACTGAACTGGCTCATAGCTCATCTTATCATCCTCAATCCTATGGGAAAACTGAGATAGTGCACAAAAGCTTGAAATTGTATCCTCTTTGTTTTGTATCTGATAAAAAAACACAATGGGTCAAGTGGTTACCTTTGGCTGAATGGTGGTATAACAATTCCTTCAATAATTCAAAAAAAATCACCCCATTTATGGCACTTTATGGATAAAATCCACAATCCATCACATCATCCTTAAGAGAAAATTCTAAGGTTAAAGAAATGGAAGATCACATCGAGCATCAACAACAAGTTCTCCAACTCTTGAAGGATAAACTAATTTTGGCATAAAACCGAATGAAACAACAAGAATATCAATATCATATCGATAGAATTTTTGATGTAGGAGACTAGGTATTTTTACGGCTACAACCATACAATCAAATATCCCTCAATCAAGCTAAGAAGGATAATAAATTATTGCCAAATTAATATGGGCCTTACAAGGTGTTTCAAAATATTGGTACTATGGCATACAAATTGGAGCTTCCTGCTTCTTCTCGGGTGCATCCATTTTTCCATGATTCATGCTTAAAGAGGGTTATAGGTGAAAAACTTCGAGTTCAAAAAATATTTCAAGAACTTGATGACAAAGGAAAAATCATATTGGAACTTGAAGCAGTCATGGAAACAAGAACATGACAGCTACGAAATCAATCAATTTTAGAGTATCTCATCAAGTGAAAAAACTTACCCACTGAAGGTTCTACATGGGAGGATGATAATTTTATACATAAGCATCTAGAGCTACTCAACCATTGAGGAAAACACCTTTTTGAAGGAGAGGGGCATGTTACGTCCCCATATTACTAGTGTAGTCCCTTATTGTTGTTAGTGTAGCCCCCTTATTGTTATTGTTGTACCCCTATAACCCACATATTGTTATTATTAAACACATCCTTTGGAGCATATTTCTTTTAATAGATTGGATAAATAAGTGATCCTCATGTGTTTGGTGACACGGACTAACTCCTTCTCATGGATTTTTATATCTAGCGATGTGATCGTTGACTAACAGCTGGAGGTTTCAATCTACTAACAATCATGATTTCCACGAAGGGGTAGCAAAGAAACATGTCTCCAGTTCAAAACTCATCTAGCTCACGTTGGGGGTAGGGGGGGGGTGCGATTGTTAGAAATTTTATAAATTATTTCTCCATACCTTTTTCGTTACATATATTGACTGCCTCTTGTGAGTCCTTATATTTGGTGGCACAAACATTGAATAACACTTCTGGGTTTTGGCATAGTGACAAGTATGGTTTCAAAAAAAAATTTCAACAAAAAAACTAATGGAAAGTGGGAAAAACCTAATTGAAATCCTTTAAATTCATCATTAATATGAACCAAATTAAAACAAAAAATGAATATAAGCTATATATGGCCATGGAGAGATCAATTTTAGAATCAAATTTAAAAAAATAAAAACATAACCTAGCATCTTATGACAGAGATCAATACCAAAAAAATAGAGGTGTGTATAAAAAATGGAATTTTACTCACCTATTCTCTGAGGTTGGTTTCCATATCCTTTCGATTTGATCAATTTGTACCATTTCTGAAGGTTTAACATCTCCAATGATCTTCCAAGGGTGTTGTTCAGAATTTGAAAACTACATATAACGATTTAGTTGAGAATATAGTATAATTTAGGAGTTGAATGCAACCTACAAATTAAAATAGGCTTATTAATTAACTAGACGTTTTGCAGACTAAGACAAGTTGAACAACAAAAAATGGTAGACAATATAACCTTTGTCATTTTTCCATAGAAATTAAAAGTGAATGATGGAGTGGTTATTTATAAATTTGGATAAAGTGTCATGATTAGATTCCTATTGATAATTGAGCTATATTCATGTTGCTGAAAAATACCTGATAGGGTGAGAGAAATAGGATATTCAGGAAATAAGTGAGTTACTGGTTGTAGTTTAACTTATGTAGGTTATCTAAAAAACAATTCAGCTATAATAGTTCACTTCACTATCTATTTTCTTCCCTCAATTGGAAAAAAATAAATCCTTTTTATGTATATAGATATGAGATCAAGGATACAAATTTAGCATGCACTACTTGTTGGGAAAAATAATGAGAGGCATGAGGTGAATAAATATTTAAAACTCACAATAATATTTTTATTTTCATAAATTTGTATGTGACTTTACTGAACCCAACACGTGGATGTACGTGACTGTTATAATTGAAACTTGTGTATGCTTAGTATACTTGTAAAACAACTAATTCTTTATCCTTTTAACTTAACCATAATTTAAGATATTGATCATGTATTTGATAAGCAATAAGAACGTGCATTAATAATAGAATAAATCAGCACACATAATAAACACACATGAACAATAGGATTTAATGTGGAAACCCAATGTTGGAGGAAACCACCACTATTGTCATCTTAGTATTCAATATTCTTATTATAAAAAATATCTTACATTCATGTATTGGTGCAAAATAATGCTAGTACATAGGCACTCACCTACTGAAGGCTACAACCTTGACTCATTCTCCAGATCCATTAGAAGTGAGCTCCAACCCCCTTATCTCATTTACCAACAACCACTAGAAGGGATATTTAACCCCCTTGATCTAATCACTAGGTACTACTGCCAGGAAGCTTCAACTTCCTTAGTGAAGGCTACAACCCTCATCATAAATTTAAACACTCAACCCACCTGCATTAATACATCATGGCTTGTAGATGAACTGAAGAAAAAAATTAAGTAAATAAACCAGATTAGTGAGATCATTGTAACCAGAACACAAAACTGAACTGAAAGTACTACATCAACGCACAGAATAAACTGCAACCCTGATCATTCATATGCAAAAATGTATATGCGCCTTAAGTTAAGGCAACCCACATGTATACATGTTTTTTTTTTGAGAAACCTACGTATAGATCTTAATATACCAAAAAAAAATTATTTTGAATCAACCAAATATTTTATCAGAGTTATTTTGAAAAATATTTTTTATTTTATCGAGCCCTCATAAAATTAGCAACACCAATAATGTTTTCAACGAATCAATCTGGTAAAGAAATTCAACTTCATCGCTCTACCAAATATACTTCAGACATTATCATTCATCCCAGATCAACATGAAGACATTGTTGATAGAGAATAGAGATAAAAAAACATTGGCCTAGTTGATCAATAATTTATAAACATAAATCGTTTCTTTATGTACAAGGGATTGATGAAATGAACCTGTGTGTAACCCGACTTTAACAAGAGTAACCTATGTAGAGATCTGCAATTTTTGACCTAAATTTGAGAACCTCTTCAGAACTTCACAAAGATCCATATCATAATATTCAAATATAAAAACATGTTTCAATACTTAAATCTTAGTCAATTCATCAACGTATTATACAATGCAAAGTAATTTCAGGTCCCATGATCTGGATCCATCATTATATCCATCAGTGCATAATTATGTCAGATCTACATTTCAACTATGGCCTTTACAATTCAAGTATATTTCAGATTTAAATATTCATCAACAAACCATTCACATGCACACTTTAACACTTTTATCTTCTCCTCCTTATATAGCTTGAACCATAGCCAATACCATGAGCCAAAACTACATGAGTGTCTATTGTAATATTGCACAGGATCAAATAATCGTTATTGTGCTAAATATTTTTGTCTAATACCATGGTAAAGGCCCTTGGTATTATTAAATTTGTGCGCCAACATGTACGTGACTTTTATTATTTGTACCCATGTGTATACGTAACTTGGCCTTGACGAACCTGCTTATATTTCTTTAAATATTCACCTTTACAAAAACATTTCTTCTAACCTGCGAATCTTGGTCAAATCATTCTTTCATTTTTTTCCATATTTTTGTCACCTATGAATTGATCTTTGAACTCAGTAATTTACCTTATACTTGTTCTGCTACAATTGGGTTGCCATAAAGGACACCATATGAATCATATTTCCAACAATATACGCCTTTGGACTTGATGGCAACCATGTTGGTGTTTTATCACCACAATCGGTAAATACATGTTAGACATATCAACATTATCATTATTAAAATACCAAGATACTATCCCCCCCCCCCCCCCCCTTGATATCAAGGTAAAAGGGTGGATCAATACTGAATACAAGAGCTTTTTCGATCTAATATGTGCTATACTAACCATGCTCCTCTTGATCACATGTTGAATCTTTAGAAAGATTTTGAATGAAGTACCTAAAAATCAACTGAGTATACCTTTCCTATCACCAATCGCTCATACATACATCACTCACCCAAAAAAATGGCGTTACATTTTTCCAATACCATCCAACCAAGAGGGTTTAGATGTTTGACACAGTCACCCAACCAAGTGGGATTACATATTTGACATGACCTTAAAAGTCCATATAGAAATTAATGTCACAATATTTAAATCATAGGCCTCCACATGACCTTAACATCAAATTACATATATGAATTTTATAACCAAGACTAAAATACGTAAATAGTAAGAGATCATTGAACATAATTGAGCAATCATAATGAAAACAATGCATTATACTTTGCAAGGATAATTCTCTCCTACGACTTGTGCTACCTGTTCATTTTGAACGACTCATTCATCAAAGAATCCTCATAAATCAGATAAATATGAATGAGAAAATCATAGCTCAATACCATATCAGCATATTGTACCCATCAATATCAAACCAACAAAATCAGAACTATTAGCATCATGTCAGAGTATGTTCTTGAGTCCGCCCCACTGTTTTTCTATAAAATAAAAATGTACTCGATCGTCTGTAAATAAACTCACATATATACACTAATATACTTAATGAAACCCACGTATAGAAAGAAATCTTCTGAACTTTCACCTGTACATTGGGCATACTATATTAACAACAAAGTGAGGCAGAGAGAACTCCCAGTTTATGTCTGAGGTATTCAATTTCCTCTCTGGGGAGAATTTTAGTAAATATATAATCACTTTGTTCTTTGGAGGGAACATACTCAAATTTAATTTTTTTCTCAAGAAATTGTTCTCGTAGGAAGTGATAATTAATAGGAATATTATTTATTTTGGAGTGCATCACAGGATTTTCCGAAATACTAATAGCACTTGTATTATCACATAGGATGCAGATGGGTGGAGAAAATTTAATTTCAATATCCTGTAATGTCCGCATCATCCAGAGAGGTTGTGTGTAATAAGATGAAAAAACGACATATTTTTCTTCCTCTTTAGATAAGGAAATGAAACTTTTTTTCTTGATCAACCAAGATACTAACTATTGTTATCCAAATATGAATAGATTTCAATCCTTTCTACACATAGATTATCAACCCAAGGCAATTAGATTTTTCAAGACTAACGACAAAGTCTATGCAGAAACAAGAACATGACGCGATGTAGATCACAGGTTTAAATCCATAACACACAAACCATTGTAACAGGAATTAAATAAACTGCAAAATTTAAAGGCATTCACAGGAATTAAAAGTAAACTATAACAGCAGTAATAAAATCACACTAAATCATAAAACAATGCAAGAAAGAAACATGCAACACCTGATCAGAAGAGTGGGCCCAACTCTCTGATCAGAGTTGTGGTAAACTTATGAATTACAGAAGAAACAACAAGCTGATGTGCATTTGATTAATGATAAAAGAGATTTGGTACAAGATCTTTATGTAAAAGAGATTAACCTTGATTCACAGCCCACAAGCGTTTTTATACAAATGTCCTGGAATCCTTGATTCCCCTTAGCAACCCCATAGTTACAAAAATATATCTTGTTACAATGGAAACCTATTTTCCTAGAAGGAAACCATAAAAAGGCCTGAAATGGTGTTGATACAAAAAATTCTATTACACTGTAACAAAAAATAATGAAAACGTTGGAGATGATGGGTTGTTCCTCGACTCACAGATGCAATGCTCCTGTTTTAGAAAAATCTGAATAAATATCGGAGTTAAAATTTAAAAAGGTAAATCCTCCATGAAAAATACCTCATTAATCAAATATCCCATCAAAGATAAGGAAAATGGTTTTACCTCATATGTTTAAGAGTAATAATTGCACAAAGAGATAGAAAGATAGGGTAAAATGGGACAGGAATGTATACAAACCTGGTACCTAACATATCCGCCCAACTGGTCTATCTGCATGTCCTCATGCAGCTCGTTGTCTCCTCAGATCCGGATTGGACTAACTCTAATCGGCATGAAGTTGTGTGAGGTCATATTCTGCATCCATTTCAGTGCCTGGTGGCTAATATTCCTCTATCAAAACAACATCCTTCCAGCTGTTTGGATCAACGTTGTATGTAGGGGTATATCACTCGACTAGAAACCAGAGAGGGGGAAATTGAAACATTAAGCCCATCCATCTGACCCCACAGGTATGAATGCAGGCCATGAAATGTGGCATTCTCCCCAAAGCCTGCGCAATGTTGGGTGCCCCAAATGGTTCTCTTTCTTTGATAGCTGAGGAGGAAAACATCCACTGTTTCTGAAAATTGTCCAGTGATTCCTTGCGAAACATTGTAGTATGGATGATGCATAGGTGAGAACACCAATTCTGGGTTGCCAACATGTGTTCTTTATGACCCTCAATCTATAGAAATGTATAATGCTTGTTATAAATTTATGAGGACTAACCATGCTCTTTTCTCATCATTAATGGCCTTTCGGCTTTATTTTATTCAAATGTATCCCAGAACTTTATCCACTTAATTTGATTGATGGTATAAGAGGTGAAAGATCTTAAATGGATTTCCCCCATGAACAGAATGGGGTTAAAGGACTGATCATGCCTTAAGTAATACCCATGCATGTAGAGCTTTCACATTAATTGTTTTCCTATGATATCATGAATTTTTAAAATATGGGGAAACGGAATGAGGTCCTCAATTTCATACCAAATCTCCTTCTATATACTTTCAAGACAAAAGAAAAGAAATTATTCATGAAGGAATAAGGCATAGCTATATGCAGGGGGTCTGCATGCCATTACCTACTGTGCCAGGGAAAAAATCTTCTCCTTATATGTCTTCAACAATTTCTCCTGTTCTTCCAATTCCTCTATTATGGCCTTTTGTTTGGCCTGCTTCAGTCGCGCCTTGTATAGCTGATCCATGTACCCTGTGACAACTCTAGTAGCTTTTTCTTGAACCCTATCTATTTCCTTTTTATGGTCACTTGCAACAGAATGCCACTCCTAAATCTCAACAGCCAATACAAATTCTCGACCCTTAAACAACTCTTCAATCAGGCCGGTCTGGGTAGCTATAATGGAGACCTCGATTTTCAGCTTTATTTCTCTCCATTTTTAGATTTTTACCTTCCTTTTCAGCCGGGAAACTTTCTTTTTGAAATCCCGAACCTCCCCTTTTAGCCTCCTGGTTTCAATGAACTGCGGTTGATACTTCTTCTTGAGAGGCAACCTTATTTTCTCACACTATTCAACCCATTCTTGTTTAACAATAAGGTCAATTTCTTGGCCTATGATAGGCTCAGGAGGTGGAAGAATGCTTTTAGTATTCTCAGTGGATTCTCTTGTCAAGCACTTATTGTCGGGCTCCCTATCTCTAAGGGTTTCTTCCTCTATGTTCCCTCCATTAACTTCTGTCGTCTGGTCAACAATTTCATTGACCGCTCTATGTTCCGATGTTTCCATAGGAACTCTATCTTCTTCACGAGCCTCTAAGGGTTCTGGTTCGGTAGTGGCTGGGCCAATCTTGGCCGTGTCAACAAATTTAAGCATTGGGGAAACATCTACTTCCTCCATTAACTGTTTGGGTGAGTGGAATCCCCTTGCCCCTCTAGGCATCAGGGACTGGAATGGAGAACGGGGGACAGACTCATCACCTTCATTTCCAGTCTAAGTCGGAACTTCGTGCTTTACTACCTAAACTGGGGTTGATGCTAGTTCTTGTGGAGCAGTATCGATTCCGCGACTTATTTCCCTTCTGTCCTCTTGCTCTTTTCTATATGAATTGGGGGTGGTTCTTGTGTAACACCCCCACCTGTATTAACATCCATATCTATTTGGCTAGGTGATGTTTTTTCTTGCAAAAAAACATCGCTTTTCATTTCTTTATCCATAATTTCACTCCTTTTTTCTTCATTGAAAAAAGTTCATGATTGTATAACAGTATCGAATTCCTGCACGGTGTTCATAATTTCTTCCTTTGTTGGCTCTTCAAGTGAGGTTGGTTCTTGTGTGGCAGCCTCGACTATGCCGCCAATTTCCTCCTCAATTCTCATTTCTTCTTCTGTGGGTTTTACAAGCGAGGCTAGTTCTTGTGTGGCGGCCTTGACTGTGTCGCCAATTACATCCTCCATTCTCATCTCTTCTTCCATGGGCTTTTGAAGCGAGGCTGGTTCTTGTGTGGAAGCCTCGGCTGTGCCCCCATTTATCTCCTCCATTCTCATCTCTTTAGGTTCTGTTGTGGTTCCTATGTTTTGGCTAGATTGTCAAGACCAAAATATAAGACAACATCAGACCACTTTGGGATCCTAGGATCTAGCCCTCCTGGATCTAGAAAGGGATCTCTCTATAGATGTAAAGAATGATATATCTTTAAGGCTCAAAATGAGGTATTAGGCTAGGTATGAAGCACAAGGGTTTGTTTGATTTTTTTTTTTGGTTGGAGATCATTAACTGAGAAGGTTAAGGAAGTAAGGAAGGAACTGAATATAAGGATGTTTCGGCATGGGAAAATAGGTCAAAAGAATGGTTAATCCATTGGGCTATGGAGTCATGAAAGGGGATTACTTGCATAAAAACTATCCAAGGTTTTCCAAAGCCCAAGTCATCTATACCAAAGGATCTTTTTAGATATATGGTGGAATGGAACATTAAGAATGGGTGAAAGAAAGAAACCAAAGTGCAGTCTAGGATCAAGTCATATATCATTTAAATCCAGGCCTACTTTGACATACTTCAAAGGAAACTCTCATAAAATACACAAAGAGTAGCTTAAGATCAGGTCAGATTTCATTTAAATCCAGACCTGCTTTCAACATACTCTCAAGGAAAACAATCCAGTAGTCCACATAACCACTTTCAGAATGGTAGAAAACACCTAAGATTAAACACAGAGTAAGGCCTGAGATCAGAGAAATAATTTTAACCTTCAATTCTTTGACACTAACTCAAAGGGATCTTATAAAGGCAAGCTGTTTGAGAAGGACCCTAGTGGACAGGGCTAACTCTAAATCCCCAGTATCCCAATTCTTCCAGCTGGAACCAAACAAGAACATCTAAGAAACAAACTCTAAACTCATACATCAGTAAGCATGGGCAAACCAACATCTTTGACTCTTTAAATCATGATGAATTTGTTCTCAGATATACGATCAGCAGAAAACGTCAAAGATAAGAAGAGAAGGAAGCATTAGGGTACTTTGCAGCAGTATATCCTAAGCCAGATTACTAGTTCTTATCAGAGAATTATGGACAGTATGAAAGACATGAAATGAGATAATTATAGTAAGGAAAACATCACCCGTAATATAGACAAGGATCCTGTGAAATTTTCTTGTTCAATTGATGTGAAAAAACAGTCACGTACTTTGAGCTCAATGGCTCTTTACATTCCAAACTTCTCCTCCCAGCATACTAAATTACAAACTACTAAGCTACTTCCCCCAATAACAGTTCTAACAACTAATAGAATCCCAACAACCAACAACCTTTACAATGTATTTTCAACCAATATTTATAGATGAATGGAGAGGAGGAGTATTAGAAGTAAACTTAAATGAACCATTAATATAGAGGGGAAGAAGGTCAAATTCCCATCCTACATAATGGCTATGCATTTAACATGTGTACTCTATAGTCTGGTCTGGAAGTCTTTGTAAATAACTTCAGTTATGTTCCTCTGAAGTATTATGACTGATGGTACTCTGTATTTTCCCTCTGAAATAAGTAAAGTGGATAGAAAGTTTGCAGGTCTCCATACTTCCATAAATGTTGTCCTGACAACTCTAGAAACTTCTGTCAGTGTAGTAACTGTTCTAGTGTTCGATGGAAGATGGAGGAAGTCATATGGTTGGTCCTTTCATGGAGAAAACGCTATGCTGATATTAAAACCAAGATATGGCTTGTTTCATGTGCTTTAGGATTAATTAAGCCTCTTAATCATCTTTATGGTCTTCATCTATGTCTTCTTCATTTGAATACTAAATTATAGCATTCAAATCTTCAATAATGGGCTTTAATCCTTTAAATTCCTTTACTGATACTCCTTTCTGCTTCTGCTGACTATTCCTGGTGCATGTGCAGGTTTAATGGTGCAGGAGGGTTTGTGATAGGGTTTTACATCGATCCCTTAACAAAAACATTCTTTAAACACCTTCTCAGGTGTCTTCCCTGCAATCTTCAGCTCTGAAAAATGACATTCTACGCCTTGTATTTCCATGAAAACGACTGCAAAATGGAATGTTTTCACCATCTATAACCCTGCACAAATACAATAAACATGTTAAGAAAATTGGTGGAAGAGGGTGAGGCTTGTTGTGGAGGCTCATGGAGGATGGTGGGGCGGTGATGAGAATGGTGGCTGCAGTGAAGAAAACAGTGGAAATTGTGAAAGAATGGTGAAAAACAGGCCTGATGAAGTTCTGGTGTGATATGTGTTTCAAACTGTCCGATTAGATCATACAACAATGATCTAAGGTGGAGGCTGCATGATCGGGTCGTTTGGAAGGTTGAGCGAAGGAATAGTGGATGGGGGTGAGGTTATAACAGGACCATTGGATTTATTTAAACAATGGTGATCTTCGGCTCAGATCTTTCGACGAATTTTTTAGAATATTAGATGAGTGGTGAGGGAATGGGAGCGAGATCGAATATGAGCCATTAGATCAGAACATATCTACGACAAGGATTGCTTGGTAAAGTTGTTTGAAAGGTCAAGTGGATGGACGATGAACGGAAGTGGGGTTAGATCTGGGCCGTCAGATCAAAACATTTAATGGTTGTGATCAAACACAAAATTGCATAGTGGAGGGGGTAGTGAGCAAAAAACGGTAGCGGTTTTCATGTGGGGTCAAAGGCAGTATGTGGTTTTTAACAAAAATCACGCGATTCAACTCATCACGTGACACATGGCAAAAAAAAACCACTTATATCATGCGATTTTGTACCGTTAACGTCCAGGCACCAGAAAAACGCGATATGCCTCCTAATCGTTGCATGTAGGGCGGAGAGATCTGACAGTGGAAATGAAGGCGTGATGGGGGAAAGGTGCATGAGCAGAGGCGGTGATCAGGGTTATTACTGACTATTGGATCTAAATGATTGGACGACTACGATTCGACGGAGTGGCAAAGGTATATGTTGGGCAATGAAATGTTACATTTTACGAAATCGATCCTGGCCATTGGATCATTTGATCGTACGGTTGGGATTTATGGAAGAGGCGGAAGGCTTTGGAAAGAACAGAAGAGGTATGAGATGAAGGGGGCACCCAAGGACTGTTGATCCGTGGAGAGAAACGGTTTAGATCTACTTGAACCAAAACGTTGGAAGTTATAGAGCAAAAGGGAAAAAACGTTTAAATCAGAGTTTCATTGGCCTTTGAGCTCTTGATACCCAAGCTTTAGGTCTCATGCGAGGAAGGGTTAGAAAGAATAAGCCCTTAGGGGCTTAACACTATAATGGAGCAGAAAAGGTATTTTAGGCCTTTTTAAAGGGTCTTTCAGCCTTTTTAGCACCCGATTGCGGGGCCAAAGGTTTATTAAGAAAGGGGTTAAGCCCTATAATCCCTCAGGGGCTATAAGATTTATATAGTGTAAAATAGGGTATTTTAGGCCAAAAACAGAGTTTTTAAGGCTAAATGGGGGGTTCCGGTAGGGGAAAAAGTAGATTTTTAAACCAAATGAAGGGAGCTGTAAGGTTTAGAAAGGGGATTTTGATGATTTAGAGGGCTTATGAAGGGATTTTGGAGGAAATTTATAAAGGGGAAAAAGTGGTGAAAATTAATACATTGTGGGAATGAAATGGAGCAGATGGAGGCCTTTTTTAGAGCAGTTTCTTTCACAAATAGTGAGGCTTTCCAATGGAAACAGCAAGGAAGATTTATTCAAAGGGAAAGAGACACATGGAGGATTCAAGGATGAAATATTTTCAAGGGAAATGTTTCTCTTGAAGACTCAGAAACCATTTTAGCCACCTGTTTGCTTGTCAAAAATTTATAGGTAGCTAAGAGTGGCTCCACAAGGGGATGTCATCTTCTTGAAGGTGTCAAGGATTCCAGAAAATAATATTTGGGATTAGGCCAGATGCCTGGTACTTGACACACCTCTTAGTTTCTTTAATCAGTTTCCACAAACATGATGGATGTTATATCAGCAGAAAACACTTTTCCAAACAACTACCTACCCATCCTACTGTCTTAGTATTTTTTATTGAAGGTGCATTTAGACTTGTAGACCTTTTACATCATCATTTTTTTGCAAACAAAAAAGTAAACCTAGCTACTGCTACCCTTATTTCTCCATGAGACCAGATTAAATAGTTGGCCTCATAGGTTCTCTACCTAAACTAATATCTGCCAGGATTAAACTGTCTGGTAGATTTTTATTCAGTATATTCTAAAATAGAAATTGAAACACATACAAACCAGGATTAGACTGTCTTGTCTGTTGTATGTCCATGGCATAAAGACAAACTGCACAAGGATTGAAAATTTGCAGAAATTAAAAACAACTAACTAAATGCTCACAGGCTGAGCTTTATTGAGATTTTCCTACCTACCCTAGTCTAACTTGAAATATTTACAATTCTAGCTGACAAAATCCCTTTTCCAATACATACAATCAATCAGATGATCCCATGACTGGTCCTTTCTACTCATCTCTTTGAGCATGCTAGATAGGCAGGGCCACTCCCATTCTCTTTGTTTTTTAACAGCATCTTCAAAAATGTTTCTTGTTGTCTGCAACAAGCTGCTCTTGATGACCTTTGATCCTTCTTCAAATTTTTGCAGGAAATGAGCATAAGGATATTGAAATGATACCTGGTTATCAGTATTTGACAAGCAGTTTTCAACCAGGATTGCTTCCTTTTCCACTGGATCAAGAAAAATATTCTCTTGAGAAATAAAATCTTCCTCATATTCATCAGTTTCTGAACTGGAGGACTCATCATATACTACAGTGAAATCCCCTTGGAGCTCCGAGATCTTCTGATTTTGTGGGCTAAGATCTGTGAAAATATCACTATATTATTGAGCAGGGGTTTGTTTTATTGCTTCCTCTTTTTCATGAGAAGGCTCCTTAGTTTCAAACTGCTAAAAAATTTCTTCCTTATTTTCCTCTTCACCATGTAAGATAGAAGGCTGTTGATCTCCAATCACATGAAAACTGTCACTGATGATTAGAGGTGTCACAAAGTGAAAATTCATTGAATCTTCAACTATTACTAGACTTTCATAACTCTCCTCATCAATATCATAAATAGGCTGACTTGGCTCATTAATTTCTTGGAGTTGATGGGGCTGATCTTCCTCCCACAAATCTACTAATGATGGCCCTGCAAGATGATCTTTAGTTTGGAGAACATCATCATCAAATAGATAAAAAATACGAAAATCAAGAATGTAAGTAGTGCTACCAATCATACATACTGGATTATCGGCATGTCTTTCTTCATTCTTATTTGCAGAGGATTTTTCTAAATATGCATAATGAAACTCAATAGATGAATGAGCAAGGGTGTTTTTTCTATAAAATATCTCAGAGGTCGGCTGTCTATTGATGATCTAATATATTTCCTCTTCTGTCAAAGGGGAAGGTTTTTGTGTTTCTTTGAGCAGAAGTGGAGCAACTCTCTGTTTCTTGTATTAGCTGATTTGGAGGCTGGATGTATTCTTGAGCCTCTTCTAGGAGATCCTCACTTGTGCTTGCAGGGAAACTTTGAGAATTACCGGATGTTTCTTGACCTCTTTATGTTTCAAACAAATCCTCATGATCATGATGAAACTCAATTAGAATACAAGGCTCATGAGTTGTTTCTTCTTCCACATAAGATTCTTCATCTTCTATGTGGTCTCTTGTTTCCTCAGAGTAGCGTTCCCTATTATCCTTTTCCATTAGGTCATGATATTATCTTATCAGCATAGTACAAGATATAGGTAGGAAATCAGATAGTTCTTGATCACCCTCCTCTTCAATATATTCTTGAGCATCATACATGTCTTGCTCATTATCTAGGTCTAGATTTTTTTCTTGTTCTGGGGAAGGCATGGGCTACTATAAATAATCAACATTTTCATTTAAATTAGCCTCATACATCAAATTTTTTTCACCAAGTATGTTCATCAATTTCATCATTCTATCCCAAAAAGCATCTAGATTTGCCTCTCTATCCATACTTGGATCCATGTTTGTAAGAAGAGGTCACTGTATCTTCTCAACAAGTTCAGGGTCTTCTACCAGTGGAGTCATTTTGTCTTTTAGGATTTATGCAGTGTGGAGTCGCCAGGTGGATGAATTCGAATTTTTGAAGCAGACTGCCATCCACCATCAGCATTTAAATACCAACCTAACCAGAGATTCTAGATTTATGAGGTCCTAAGGATGTATAAGATGGAAAACACTTAGAAGATCCCCAGCGGAGTTGCCATCATGTTGTGGTTCCTATGTTTTGGCTAGATTGGCAAAACCAAAAGATAAGACAACATCAAACCACTTTGGGATCCTAGGATCCAACCCTCCTAGATCTAGGGAGGGATCTCTCTATAGACTTAAAGAATGATATATCTTTAAGGCTCAAAATGAGGTATTAGGCTAGGTATGAAGCACAAGGGTTTTTTTGATTTGATTTTTTGGTTGGAGATCATTAACTGAGAAGGTTAAGGAAGTAAGGAAGGAACTGAATAGAAGGATGTTTCGGCATGGGAAAATAGGTGAAAATAAAGGTTAATCCATTGGGCTATGGAGTCATGAAAAGGGATTACTTGCATAAAAACTATCCAAGGGTTTCCAAAGGGCAAGTCATCTATACCAAAGGATGTTTTTAGATAGATGGTGGAATGGAACATTAAGAATGGGTGAAAGAAAGAAACCAAAGTGCAGTCTAAGATCAGGTCAGATATCATTTAAATCCAAGCTTGCTTTGACATACTTCAAAGGAAACTCTCATAAAAGACACAAAGGGTACCTTAAGATCAAGTCAGATGTCATTTAAATCCATACCTGCTTTCAGCATACTCTCAAGGAAAACAATCCAGTAGTCCACATAACCACTTTCATAATGGTATAAAACACTTAATATTAAACACAGAGTAAGGCCTAATATCAGAGAAAGACTTTTAACCTTCAATGCTTTGACACTAACTCAAGGGATCTTAGAAAGGAAAGCTGTTGGAAAAGGACCCTAGTGGACAGGGCTAACTGTAAATCCCCAGTATCCCAATTCTCCCAACTAGAACAAAACAAGAACATCTAAGAAACAAACTCTAAACTCATACATTAGTAAGCATGGGAAAACCAACATCTTTGACTGGATAAATAATGATGAATTTGTTCTCATATATACAATCAGCATAAAACATCAAATATAAGAAGAGAAGGATGCATTAGAGTACTTTGTAGTAGTATATCCTAAGCCAGATTACTAATTCTTATCAGAGAATTATGGACAGTATGAAAGAAATGAAATGAGAAAATCATAGTAAGGAAAACATCACCTGTAATATAGACCAGGATCCTGTGAAATTTTCTTGTTCAATTGATGTGCAAAACTAGTCACGTACTTTGAGCTCAATGGCTCTTTACATTCCAAACTTATCCTCCCAGCCTACTAGATTACAAACTACTAAGCTACTTCCCCCAATAACAGTTCTAACAGCCAATAGAATCCCAACAACCAAAAACCTTTACAATGTATTTTCAATGAATATAGGTGAGTGGAGAGGAGGAGTAGTAGATGTAAACTTAAATGACCCATTAATACAGAGGGGAATAAGGTTGAATTCCCATCCTTCTTAATGGCTCTTCATTTGACATGTGAACTCTGTAGTCTGGTCTGGAAGTCTTTCTCAGTAACTTCAGGTATGTTCCTCTGAAGTATTCTGACTGGTGGTACTTTGTATTTTCCCAGTGAAATAAGTAAAGTGGATAGAAAGTCTGCAGGTCTCCATACTTCCATAACTGCTGTCCTGAAAGCTCTAGAAACTTCTGTCAGTGTAGTAACTATTCTGGTGTTCGAGGGAAGATGGAGGAAGTCATATGGTTGGTCCTTTCTTGGACAAAACACTCTGCTGATATTAAAACCAAGATATGGTTTGTTTCATGTGCTTTAGGCTTCATTAAGCCTCTTAATCACCTTTATGGTCTTCATCTGTGTCTTTTTCCTTTGAATACTGAATTATAGCATTCAAATCTTCAACAATGGGCTTTAATCCTTTAATTTCCTTCACTGGTACTCCTTTCTGCTTCTGCTGAATATTTCTAGTGCATGTTTAGGTTTAATGGCACAGGAGGGTTTGTGAGAGGGTTTGAAATCGACCCTTTAACAAAAAAAATATTTAAACACCTTCTCAGGTGTCTTCCCTGCAATATTCAGCTCTGGAAAATGACATTCTACACCCTGTATTTCCATGACAACGACTGCAAAAGGGAATGTTTTCACCATCTGTAACCCTGCACAAATACAATAAACATGTTAAGAAAACTGGTGCAAGAGGGCGAGGCTTGCTTTGGAGGCTCATGGAAGATGGTGGCACGGCAATGAGAATGGTTCCTGCAACGAAGAAAAGGGTGGAAATTGTGAAAGAATGGTGAAAAACAAGCTTGATGAAGTTTTTGTGTGACATGCATTTCAAACCATTTGATTAGATCATACAACGATGATCTACTATGGAGGCTATGCGATCGGGTCGTTTGGAAGGTTGAGCGAACGAATAATGGATGGGGGTGAGGTTATAACAGGACTGTTAGATTTATTTAAACAATGGTGATCTACAACTTAGATCTTTTGACGAATTTGTTTAGAAGGTTAGATGAGTGGTGAGGGAATGTGAGTGAGATCGAATAAGAGCCATTATATCAGAATAGATCTATGGCGAGGATTGCTTGGTAGAGTTGTTTGAAAGGTGAAGTGGATGGACGATGAACAGAAGTGGGGTTAGATCGGGCCATTAGATCAAAACATTTAACGGTTGCGATAAAACCCAAAATTTCATAGCGAATGGGGGTGGTAAGCAGAAACCGATAGTAGTTTTTGTGCGGGGTTGGAGGAAATATGCGTTTTAACAAAAATCATGCAATTCCACTCATGGAGTGACGCATGGCAAAAAATACCACTTATATCACACAATTTTGAACCGTTAACGTATGGGTACCAGAAAAACGTGATATGCCTCCTGACCGTTGGATGTAGGGTGGAAAGATCTGATGGTGGAAATGAAGGCACGATGGGGGAAAGGTGCATGAGCGGAGGCGGTGATTAGGTTTATTGTTGACAGTCGGATCTGAATGATTAGACGGCTACGATTCGACGGAGAGAAAAAAGTATATGCTGGGCAATGAAATGTTACATTTTGCGAAATCGATCCTGGCCGTTGGATCATTTGATTGGATGGTTGGGATTTATGGAAGAGGCGAAAGGATTTGGAAAGAAAAGAAGAGATATGAGATGAAGGGGGCACCCGAGGACTGTTGATTCGTGGAGATCAACGGTTCATATCTACCTGAACCAAAAAGTTGGAAGCTATAGAACCAAAGGGAAAAACGTTTAAATTGGAGTTTCATTGGCCTTTGAGCGCTTGATACTCAAGCTTTAGGTCTCATGGGAGGAAGGGTTAGAGAGAATAAGCCCTCAGGGGCTTAACACTATAATGGAATGGAAAAGGTATTTTAGGCCTTTTTAAAGGGTTTTTCAGCCTTTTTAGCACCCGGTTGTGGGGCTAAAGGTTTATGAAGAATGGGTTTAATCCCTATAAGCCCTCATTGGCTATAAGACTGATATAGTGTAAAATAGGGTATTTTAGGCTAAAAACAGAGTTTTTAAGGCTATATGGGTGGTTTCGGTAGGGGAAAAAGTAGGTTTTCAAACCAAATCAAGGGAGCTGTAAGGTTTAAAAAGGGGATTTTGACGATTTAGAGGGATCATGAAGTGATTTTGGAGGAAATTTAGAATGGGGAAAAAGTGGTGAAAATGAATACATTGTGGGAATGAAGTGGAGCAAATGGAGGCCTTTCTTTAGAGCGGTTTCTTTCACAAACAGTGAGGCTTTTCAATGGAAACAATAGGGAAGATTTCTTCAAAGGGAAAGAGACACATGGAGGCTTCAAGGATGAAATATTTTCAACGGAAATTTTTCTCTTGAAGACTCAGAAACCATTTTAGCCACCTGTTTTCTTGTCAAAAAATTATAGGTGGCTAACAAGTTCCTCTTGATCAACCATCATCTCTTCTTCCTCGGGTTCCTCCTGATCAACATCCATTTCCATTTCCTTGGGTTCCTCTTGGTAAATTCCCTCCAAATTTTCTTCTTCTACCAATCCAGCCGGAGAGGCTCGTTGCTCTTTTCTAGCAGCAATAATGGCTGCTACCTCCTCTTCTAAGGACCCACAGAGTTCCACCTAAGAGACCCAAAGCCTACCTATGGCATGCACGACCAATAATCACACCAATCTATGGTTAGAAATCACTGCCAGCATTCGGCGAGAGCACTGAGCAGAGTATGCCATATGATGCAGATGTTTCAATAGGAATAAGGGCATCTTTAAGGCATGCACCTGATCCTATGGAAATAGAAGGTGAGTTAGAATTTTAAAGTGATATTTGAACAGATTTGTTGCTGGGCCCTTGCGGGTTATGTATTTTATTACGAAACCTACAACTTCGTTCCAAGGATACGACACATTTCTGTACTCATATCCTCTGCCCATTTGAACAACACTTTCTCCTACTTACAAGAACAATTCAGGAAATTCTGAGAGAGAAAATTTCTGAGCAAACCATTGTTGCCACTGCTATCTCACTTGCTAACCTCGGCGATTACCTCTAACCCACAAGTAGTTCTCCTCTAAATTGAGTGCAAATTCCATTATGATTCCCCCATCAAACCCCTGCAATTTGTCAAAGTAGGTATCTCACCCTACGTCAACAAAGATTTTCCATACGTCTAGATTGCTGCAAGCTGAAGCTATGTTATTCAAGCTCATGTTATAGAACCATCCCACCCATATTGTGGACACTTGTAGCAACATTTCTTGTAACAGTAGACCATTGGGCAAGGTGGTGGGTACCAAATTCTAAGAAACATTATGGTGAAAATGGAAAGGTGGTAATGCTAAATACGGACAGGAACTCTCAAAAACTGAGAAAAATCATAAAAAAATATGGTAAGTGTGGTGAATAAAAATAATAATTGTTTTGTATAGAGTGGACAAGACATCTTACAGATCCCAATACATATTGAATAATGACACAACATTTTTATGGGAATCGTAAGGTGTACCATGAACAGATTGTCATACTAGTCTATGAGGAAATTATTACACCATCCTTGACTATGATGGCACCCCCCCAATTCAATTTGTTTTCATCCACAACATTAAGATATTCACATGGGATATTTAATTAAATTAGTAAAAGTCGCGTGGAGGCTTTCCTGACAGCCTACCTAGACCAAGTGACGGTTGGTAGGATGATAGCGCACTAATGATGTGGATGAAGCAACAACATCAAAGTAACATCATCAAAGTAACAACATCTAGTGTGATAGTATTCGGTGTAATAGCATCAGAGTAACAACATCCGGTGTAATAGCAATGTGGTGTAACAGCATAGGAAGTAACAACATCAGAGTAACAACATCCGATGTAGCAGCATTGAGCAAGGAGTAAGAAGGTGTAACAAAATCTGGAGTAACACCAATGCGAGTAGCACCATCAGGAGTAACAACAATGTGAGTAACAACATCCGGTGTAACAACATCTAGAGTAACAATAGTGCGAGTAACAACATCCGATGTAGCAACATCAAGCAAGGAGTAACAACATCGAGTAGCAGCATGCCGTATAACAGCATCATGAATAGAAACAACTGAGTAACAACAGCATGTGTAGCAGCACTCGAGAATCAACACCATGAGTAGCAATATCCGAGTAACAACATCTGGTGTAGCAGCAACTGATACTTTGGAAAAAAAAATTGTTTGATTTTTACTCAGTAGTAAGTCATGCAAAAATACAATAAGATAAACAATATAATTGTTTATTATTTTATTATTATTATTATTATTATTTTTCATTTTTATTTATTTATTTATATTTATTTATTTTTTTACAAAACCGATGCAGAGGAAGGATTCTCTGCGCTAATGACCTTTAAACCAGATTTCTCAAAGAGTTGTTTAGTAAAAGCATCTTTAGAGGCTGGGAGGTTGTATAGTCTCAGGCGATGTCATTGGCTAGAATAAAGCACATTTATCATCAATTGTAACTAGCTTAGATGCTCGATTATCAAATACAACATCTGCCTCATAAGGTCCCATCCAACAAGTGAAAATCTTCCCCTTAAAATCCTTAAAACGAGAGTCATAAAGTAGTGCCAAATATCCGCTTTGAATCACCTTATTTTTAATAAACTTATCATGCCATTTCATTCTCTGCTGCTGGATAGCAGTTCGCTGGATATCCATTGAAAGGATTTCATCAAATTTATTGAGTTGAGCCATCCGATGTTTCTAGGCATCTGATAAATCTAAACCAACTTCCAAAGCTGTTCTGAGCGTACTAATTTCAAACACTATTGGAAACAACAGGGATTTCCCATAAACCAACACGAACGGTTAAAACCTGGTTTTATTCCGCCATGTTGTTATGTACAGCCAAAGAGCTTCCAGGAGCTTTTGAGCCCAATCCCGATGATGGTATGCCACAGTTTTTGTCAAAATATTTTCCAATGTCTTGTTCATGTTTTCCACTTGTCCATTCTCCTGGGGGTGGTATGAAGATGTCACTCTGTGCTTGACCCCATATTTCTGCATGAGCTTTGCTATCTTGTATGATGTGAATTGTGCTCCTCCATCTGAAACAATCTTCCTTGGAGTACCATAATGAGAAAAAATTTCTTCAAATAGAAAATCTGAGACCACCTACTTTGTTGCTTTCACAATAGCTTTGGCTTCCACCCACTTAGTCACGTAATCAATATAGACCAAGATGTGGAATTTTTGTTGGGAGGATGGGTTAAAGGGTCCAACGAAGTCAATAGCCCATTTCTCAAAAGGCTCGAGGACTCCATGTGCCTGCACAGGCATTTCATCAGTTCGACCGGACTGCCTCATACGTTGGCAACTATCACACCTACTAACATATTTCTGAGCATCATGAAAAATGGAAGGGATAAAATATCCCATTTGTAGCACCTTATGGCCTGTTATTTTTTCTACAAAATTCCCTCCACAAGGGCCATCATGGGTAGCTTTCAATACCAAATAAATATCATCCTCAGACACACAGTGTCAGATCTTCTTATCTACTCCTGTATGAAAAAGGTACCCTGCCATCCAAGAATCTTAGGCACTATGATGAATAATCTTTTGTTCTTCCCTGTATGACAAATGAGGAGGCACCTTCACTGTATCAATATAGTTAGAAATATCTGCATACAATGGAGGTTTAGTAGAAATTGCAAAAATATGTTCATCGGGAAAACTATCTTCTACTGGTGTGCATTCATCATTGTTATCCATTCTAGATAGGAAATCAACTACTACATTATCTTTCCTTGGCTTATCTACTATTGTAATATAAAATTCTTGAAGCAATAGTAACAATCTCTTAATATGGCTAGGAGTAATAGGTTTATTCATAAAATACCTAATTGCTGTGTGATCAGTATGGACAGCAGTGGAATACCCGGTGATGCCATGCAATAACTTATTGACAACATAAATGATAGCCAGGAATTCATTTTCTATCACCGTGTAATTTAATTCAGCAAGAATTAACTTCTTTCTAACATAGTAAATTGCTTACAGTGTTTTGTCTACCTGTTGTCCTAAAAAATGCCCTACTATTGTCTGAGAACCAACAGTATGTATGTGAAACGGTAATGCCCAATTAGGTCCTCGGAGGACTGGAGCTTTGCACAATAGCGCCTTAATTTTCGTGAACGTTGTCTCACAATCTTTAGTCCACAAAAATTCTGCATCTTCTGTTAGCAATTGAAACAGTGGATGTGTTATTTTAGAAAATTTTTCTATAAAGCGCCTGTAATAACTAGCACAAACAATAAAGGTACGTACATGTCTGGGTGTTTTGAGTACTGAGAAGTGTAATATTACCTCTACTTTAGCCAGATCAACTTGAACTCCAACAGCTGAGAAAATGTCCCAATACTACTCCTTTTTCCCTCATCATATGGAATTTGACTGTACTTAGAGATACATGGGTCTCTTTACATCTTTTGAGTACTTTCTATAAATTTTCCAATCCTTCCTGAAATGAGTTTCCATATGGAGTAAAATCATCCACATAGATTTCAACGCTATCATCGACCAAATCAGAAAATATTCCAAAGATTTTCCTCTGGAAGGTAGGAGGAGCATTACACAGGCCAAACGGGAGGACCCTCTAAGAAAATGTTCCCCAAGGACATGTAAAGTTGTTTTATCCTGGTATTCTGGGGCTATCTGGATCTGGTTGTATCCACTGAATTTGTCTAGGAAGGAAAAGAACTTCTTCCCAGCCAAGCTATCCAGGACTTGGTCAATGAATGGCAAAGGAAAATGGTCTTTTTGCATTTCCTTATTTAGTTCCCTGTAATCTACATAGATCCACCATCTATCATTACTTTTAGGAGATATAACTAGCGAGGATACCCATTGGCTATCTGAGATGGTTTGAATGAGTCCTGCATCTAATAATTTTTGGAATTCTTCCTTGACAATGTTTTTTAGAGTAGGATTCATCCTTCATTGAGGCTGTCCTATAGGGTGGAAATATTCCTTAATATAAATATGATGAGTGCATAAGTTAGCAGGGATACCTTTCATATCGGTATAATCCCAGGAAAAATATTCCTAATGATCTTGAAGGAATTTTAAAATATGTTTTGTCTGATATTTGGAAAATTTTGGGTTGATATTAGGTGTTTTCCCTATTTCAATCTCAATTAGAGTACTATCATGGGATGAGATTACAGGAATGTCTTCAATGTCATCTTCTGGTTCAATGTCTTCTTGTGTCTCACAACTCATAGAAAATTCTCAAATATGTTGAGTTGAATCGGAAAGAAAACTGGAATCATTAATGAAAGCATTAATGGCATCATCTTCAGTTTCTGTTTTAAATTTGAGGGCTTGCCCAATAGTGAGGACATTTCTAACATCTTCATTTTCATGTTTAGTCTCTTCTATAGGTAGAGGTTTCTGACTGGGTAATGATTTTTCAGGTGGGCTCAATTCTGTAGGAGTATAAAACTTGAGATTATTTGTAATTGTCCCACTCGATATAGTCATGTGTTGAGATTGACACCCTATGTAGGCATCTACAGTTGCAAGCCAGGGTCTTCCTAGGATCAATGGGTGACCACATACTGAAGATCGGGTTTGTAATATAAGGAGGTCGAGAGGGTAATGCCATGAGTCCACTGAAATGATCATATCCTCTAATTTCCCCACTGGTTTAATTGTGGATTTGTCTGCAAGTTCCAAGATAGTAGGGGTTGGTTTAGTGTTTCCAAGTCCTAATGTGTTCATTGTTTTAGCAATGATAATGTTAATCTCCACTCCCAAATCTACCAATATTTTTGGGATTTCAACCCCATTAATCTATACTGTTAGAATGAGGTTCCCAGGGTCTTTGCATTTCACAGGCACGATTTTTCCTAACATGATCTCGGATAGCCTGCCCACTACATGAATGGTTAATGGATACGTAGGTTTCCTCCCTAGTTTCTTTGAGCAGTATTCTTTCAATTTTTTTTTGTCTATGGGTACATTCCTCATAGCTTGTAACAGGGGTATTTTAATAAAGAGATTCTATAGTTCCCCTAGGAAGTCAAATTCTACTTAAGTGTTTGGCTTACTCAAGTTCAATCTTTCAGGATATGGAGGAGAAGATAAATGACCTTGATTAGGAACAACTTAGGAAGGTGTCTGATTTATTACATTTTGATCTAAATTGGCCCTCACTGTTCTTTATTCTGGCCCTGTATCTTTAGTGTCAATTTTTTCTGTAATGATGGGTGAAGTAGGTGAATTTACTACCCGGTCGTACCATAGATTTATTTCATTAAGTGTCGTAGTAGAAATGTTGTAAGATGGAAGATTCAGTGTGTCTGTTTTATGGATCACTTTATTGTTCGGATTCGGGTTGGGCTGGATAGGAAGCCAGGGTGTAATGGTTGGGTATCCTGGGGGTGCATTGGAAGGCAACTGAATTTTTTGTTGAGGCATAGGCTGAGGAAACTATCCAGTGGGAGAAAGTCCATGCCAGGTCTGATTCCATGAAGGATTCAGAATGGCTTAAGGAGCTCATTGTTGCTAAGGGGAGTACTGATATTGAGACCACATGGATGAAAATGGTGCAAATTAGGGACCCATATTAAAAATGTTAAAGTACTCGGATGGGTCCTGAAACATACCTGGATTCATAGTCGGTGATCGAGGTTGCCATGGCTTCTTCTACCCCATGAAGTATAGCTGGTCTACCAAGTTTTCTTCACTTGATCCTTGGAAAACTTCTTTTATCCCCGACAAGGAAGGACACAGACTGGTCACATGAGTCTGTTCAAAGATTGCGCAGGCTTCCACCGTGTTCAATGGACATTCCTTCAAAGGGTGCTTATTTTTGCACTATAGGCAGAATATTCCCATGGTTTTTTCCAACTCCATATGCTTCTATTTTGCCTATAGAGTGTCGATATGGGCTGAAAGTGTGCTTAGAATATCGATCCTTAGATTATCCAATAGATTTCTAATCTCTACTTTTGTGACCCCTCCACCGGAAGTCTTTGATGACCGAATCCCTTGCCCACTTCTTGTAGCCCCCCGTGAACACTTAATACAATAATCATAAAGAGTTTCAAAGTTTTCTTTCGAAATATCCCCTTTTCCTACTATATTCAGAAGTTGCAGAGAGGCTTCCCTATGTTATTGGAGAAGAATGATCTTTAGAATGTCCTTATCCAACTCACTATGTCATGACCTCTCCAATCTGTATTTAAATCATTCTACACAATCCTCCATATTTTCATCCTCTCCCTATGTAAGTTTAAATATTTTCTCCTTAATGTCCCTGGAATTACAGTAATCTTGGCATTTCTCCAAGAAATCTTCATTCATCGCTTCCCATGAGGTAATCGTGCTCCCTTCTAAACCCATGAACCATATTAGGGCCATCCCCTTTAAGGTAGCAAGAAATATCTTCAATTTCTGGGCATCAACAATATAGTCATATCAGCGAAAAAAAATATCAAATTCAAAAAGGAACGTGTCAGGGTGTTTAGAATAAAGCCCATGGAAAGTAGGCAAGGTTTTTAAAGGGATGGGTCTCATTTCTGCATCACTTGTAACATTGCTGCTGGGAAGATCAATAGAGGAACTTACAGGTGTCATAAATACCCTCCAATACTCACTTGGAATTTCTATTGGTTCTGCAGCTGGTATTCAGAGTGATTCAATGGTAGAAGTCATGCTCCCCTGCTCCTTTGGTGACTAAAAATATTTGAAGAATCCTTTCACCAAATCAGAATCATTTAATTCAGCTGCATGAATTTTTACAGCATTGCCTTGGTCTCATGGGGATGAAAACCCTTTTGGAGGTTTTTCTTCCCAGTTAGAGTTGCTTAGTTAGTCTGAGCCCCTACTTGCTACTTCTTCCCCTTCTGTTGCTAATAAGGATATCTGCTCTATTGATACCCTATTTATTAAATCTTCTACCATAGAAAGAACACCTTCTGGTACCATGGATGGCACTGGTTTCTCCAAAGACTACCCTTCAGACTTCGTGTGAACCCTAACCCTAATAGCAGCATGGGACGATGCCTCAGATCTATATTTCTCAATAATTTCATGAATGTATGTCTTCCTTCCGAGATCCTTCCCCTTATTTGGGGGTCTTCCTCTGCCCCTCTTATTTAGATCCTTGTTCATATAAATTGTGAAGAGGGCTCATCAAAGTAATAGCAATCGCTCAGGACCCGGAGTAGGAGAGATAACTTCCTCCCTGGGACGAGAGAATAAATTCAAACAAACATTAAAAAGATAAAAAATAAAAAATAAAAAAATCGAAGTTCAGGACCTAAAGTAGGGAAATCACATACCCTCCTCAGGATGAAAAATTGGCCCAAAGAAAAGAAAATAAAAAACGAAAAACTGGAAGCTATTCCCAAGACTTAAAGTAGGGTTACAAAATACCTTCCCCAATATGAGGGGTTAATTTTAATGAAAAAAAATAGAACAAAGTAGAAAGAAAAACAACATGCTATGATCAGGACATGGAGCAGGGTAATAACTGCCCTCCTCAAGACAAGAGATCAATTCTACAGAAAAACAAATAAAATTCAGGAAAGAAAAATGCAAAGAACTTACGCTCAAGACTTGGAATAGGGAAATAAGTTCCCTCCCTTAAGATGATAGATTGACCCTTATATTTTTTGCATATCCTTTTCTTGCACCTGTTAGCCTTCCCCAACAACGATGCCAAAATGTGGGTGTCTGGATATGAACAAAATTCAACCCTTTCTCCACATAAATTATCAACCCGAGGGCGTTATGATGCTAGGATACTGGGTTAAATTAGATCCTAGCATATTAAAATTCGTCGAATTTCTTCTTTATTAAAAATCTCATTTAATTCTTCATAAAAAAACACACTTGATGCAGCCCAAAATATACATAAAGGAAAAGAGAGAAAAATAGAAAAATGTTGATATATAATAAACATAATAAAATTTGCCAACTCAAACACCAGTGCGAATATTATAATAATTGGCCTTTTGGCTCTCGGCCCTTTACAAAGAGCTCTCAACCCTGTCCTCACTCTCTCGGTATTGCTCAATTCCTCACTTCCTGATTTGTCTTTTCTCACCCTCACAAGCTAAATATTTATACATAAGTATAATTTATTCCATTCCATAATCTCAACTTAAAATTTAAATTACATCTATCTTTTTTTGGACTCAACTAAGTCCCGTTTATGGAATTCCTAATCCCTAGATTATCTACCTAATTCAACTCCACTCATATCCTTAATTATTTAAGGAATATTTACAATAATCCTAACATTTATATTTTCTCTCCTAATTTATTAAAAATGAGAAAATTAATTAATAAAATAATTAAAAATCATCACTCCCCTAATTAAATAATTGAAAAATGAAAATTTATCTTTGATGCTCCTGCATCAGACTCCCCATGTAGAGAAGTTTCCATAGACTCCTGTCTATGAGGTCTGTTTCTTTTTTGTAACAATGCGATAGCCACAAGTACTGATGACTTGCTCCCTCTAGGATTCCAAACTTTGTTCTGTCTCTAGTCCTTCAAGGTATAAACTCGATGTGATAACTCATCACTCACTCTATCAATCAGGTTCCATCGGCCTCTCCAATAATTGCTTCTACCAATTCCTCTGTGTAATTCCTCTTTGTCGAATTCTTTCGTTTCTGACTGAGCTGAACACTTAATTTTATGCAATGAAGGATAATAAATAACTCCTTCTTGATTACAACTATAGTCTTTTATTCCTTTTAAAGCAACAAATTTCTCATCCAGTGTTGTACCTGCAATCATCAACAAAATGTTAGTTTTAAAAAGATAAGACCTTTCGGTCTCTTTTGATGCTTCAATCACCAATATTTCATCATCGACTTTCTCGACTTCAGTAGATCCTATTTTGAATTGCTGGCTGCTTCCATCTTCATCTTGTTGGATCAATATTTTTTTCTCCTTTATGTCTCTACGGACACAACTTCCTTGCTGCTTCTGATCTTCCATCTCAACGGCAAATAATTTCTGCTCATTTTATCTGATTTCAACATCATATCTGTTAATGTCATTTTCTATACCTACAGTTACGTCATTATCTGAAAATTTATAACATTCATTCAACTCTATAAATGTTAAAAACATTTCATTCCTATCACACATAGTAACTGCAATTCCTTCTAGATCAGGTTCTGCAATCTTCGCTTCTCCCTCAGGTTCCTTAAGCCATCGTTCTAAGAACTCGATTTCCATATGAAATATTTCCAGCACTTCATCACAACCTTCATTCCCAGCTTCATTCTTCTTCTAGTAATATTCCTGAGTTTTCCTGGTTCCTGCATCATCACATGGAAAAATTCTGCCAACAAATTCACTAAAAAAATACATTTGTTTACCTCCTTGGAATATCTCTTAGACATTTCCTTTATGCTCCTGCTCCATAACAGCTTCAATTGGATGTCTTACCCGAACCAAGAATTCCTTTATGATTTCTTCCTATTGCAACAAATCAGTACCTTCCTCCTCTGACAGGCATTCTTCCTCAAAATTCATCTCAAGAGTTTCATTATTCTCTCTGACAGTTTCACCACACTGTTCACCATCTTTCACACATCCTGCAAACATACATAAACTATGAGAAAAATTGCAAGGATTCATAGCCTCATCGCTTCTCTCAACAACACATCTTCAGATTCTTCTGAACTATCCCAATATTTCATGAGATCTTCCTCTTCACCCAAAATTTCACCCTGTTCTGGGCCAAAAATGGAAACATCCAATTTTAACTCAGCCTCTCTGAGCTCTTCACACCTCATTTAAAAACTTATCATCTGCTAGAGCTTCCTCAGCTCTTCTGTCAACTGTATGTTTACCTATTGTTCCTTCTTTGCGTGTAGCCTCTGCCACTTTACATTTTTCCTCATGATCCAATCATGTGTCTGGTCTTTCACATTTTCCTTAGAATTTTCCTTCTTCTTCCTTCTGCTGTGGTTGTTGAGCTATATCTTTGTCGAAATTTTTACGATTTTTATCAAATACATACATGATTATACATATTATTTTAATCATTATTTATCCATTATATTGTTAATCAGAGGAATTTAGATACAATCGTTATTAATTATCAATTCTTGTTATTAATTAAATTGAATAAGCATGTTTGTGTAATAATATTGTCAATAATAGGTTTTCTTGGTTGTAGGAAGGCTCGGTGCAGGAATGCAGTTGAGTACAAATTCACCAAATGCATAAAAGTAGCAGCTGGGTAGTTGAATTTTTGTAGGTGAAAATATCAAATTTGCAACCAAATGGATTATAATATCTAAATTCTGAGACATGTGTTGTGTTCAGAGCACCATGTTTCATATAACCCAGAAACCGTTTGGCGAAATTCGGCTTCGTGAAGGAGTTACCGTCAAGGGAATATTCCACTAAAAATCATTTCTGAACGTGAACGTATTGGGTCTATATGAATATTACTACTCTGGTTATGTTTGGGGATTAAAAAAATATCCATTCACCCATCATTTATGAATAGAACAACTTAAGTGCGCAATCGTATATGTTATCAAAATCCATTGAAGTGGACTACATCTCTTCGCCCAAGGTTGGGCTTTTACAAGCCATTACACCTAGCAGACAGTGCAGGTTATGCTCGAATGGATGAAGATCAGCTAAGAAAATTAATATATTCTCCTAAGGAAGGAATTTATATATATTCTGGTCATAGACAGACCCATGTTCCTTCTATCCAAACTTCTCCAGCACCCAGGAGTCCTGTCAAAAATTCAAGGTCTTTCCTTAAAAGTTCACAAACTGGTCAACCGGTAACTACATTAAGGATTCCTGGAAGTGGCTTTTTTGTGGTATCCCCTGCATGTCTAACCTCACATCGTGGAACTTATCATGGAACCATGTCTATTTCAATGCCTAAACATGAAATTCGTAATAGAAAGCATTGTCGTTCAGATATTGTCCACTCAATCCCATCATTGCAATGAATTGCAGCTTCTGGAGAAGGTCAAAAGAGAAGGAAGACTATTTGTAAGCCCTCAACCTATTAGTACTCATTTAAAGACTCCTCAGAGCAGTTTGGGTCGATTTATAGGTCGTTGATATGGAAACATTCTTATGGAAGCAAATTATGGAAAGCACCTTCAAGGATACATGCTTCAACTCTTCTTCAAGTGGTTAGGCATTGTTCTCTGTGTATTAAGCATGCTCCTCTTACAAGCCAGATGGAAGCTGTCGGCATTCCATATGTTGAATATGTGGCTTTCCAAAAGCCGTCTACAAACTTGTGGTTTCAACTACCTTCTTCTAGAGAGGATGCATGGCAACATATTTTCTTATGCCTTGGTAAACCCGAAAGCACCTACTTGGATCACAATGTTGAAACACGATGTTGTGGAAGATCTAAACATATGCGTTGTCTCTGCTAGCTATGCAACATCTCATCCAGTTGTCTGATGCCTTAGCCAGCTACGCCTTGCTTCTACTAGCTATATGAAGTTCAAATTCCTCTAGAAACCAATTACACCTTCCAGAAACGGAAATATCCCACAAAAAGGGGAGAGATTTCTCCAATTTGGCATATTGTTCAAATCTAATTCTTATTCTAGCAGAATTGTTAAAACTAATTCTCCTATATTCTAACTAGTGGGTGAAATCCAGTTTGTAATTAAAATGTGTATATATAAGTGTCATAATGGAGAGCGCAGCGGAGATATGTAGTAGTTGTGCATTAGAATAAGGATTTGATCAAATAGAGTGATAGAGGAGTCGGCCCATTAGAATGAGAGAATTTTGTGCACAATAGAATGAGGAAGCTGCACATTAGATAAGAGGGGGTCAATCCATTAGAATGAGGGAGTCAACGTTAGATCACAGAAGCAATCGATTTCTGAGATGTAATTGATTTGTGAGTCCGTGAAATAGAGGAGCGAAATTTTTGAGATGCGTAGAGCTAGAGTTTCTCATGTGAAGTCGATTTCTCATATGTAGAACCAAAATTAGATTTGCTGGAGTGTAATAGAGATAGGGGTATTGTTGTGATTTATGTAATCGATTTCTCAAATGTTGTTTTAAATATTTGTATAAATCCACTTTATGTTGTGAGCAGTAGCATTGTTGCTATGATTCATTTTATGTTTTGCATTTGATTTTTTAAATCTTTCCTCAGTTGCAGCAAGCGAGCTTACTCTGGGCGTGGTAGGGCCCACCACTTGTGGAGCTAAGCTTATCAATCACCAAGACAGAAGTAGATGTGCGTAGTTTTTGATTTTTGTATGAATGTGTGAATGTGTGGTTCAATCTTTAAGCATTTTAGTCATCTTTGCAACTTGCCCATTAGTGGACTAAAAAATTATTACTCATTACATAATATGTTAATATGTGCTTTATTTTTAATATAGTGTTATATTACATTTCTCTTGTTAAAATCGAACACAATGGGTGCATCCAATTTTTGAGTTTAAATATGGAATAGAATAGAATGTAATATTTTGGAATTTGAGTAAGTTAGCCTTGTCCATTTAAAATATTAAATCAACATTTTGCATTATGTTATTTCTTTGAATGTTTGCAGATTTAATGTTCATTTAATTTGTTTATTCATTTGATTTAATGTTAATAATTAGATTTATTTTTACTCTTGTCTTCATAGTGTGATAATTTCCCTGTAAGAGAAAGTTTCAATATGGGTTTGATTGTGTGGGTGGAAAGATATGAATTGGAATGGATCATGATTTAGTTTTAGTTATTGAGTTACATGATTTGATTTTGAAGTAGGTTTGTTTTTATTTCATCTAGATTAATTTATTTGAATTAAATGTTCTTCTTGAATATTTGTAAATGTGATTTTTATATAGGATATTTTAAGTGTTATTTTACATGAAGTAAAGTAGGTGTCTTTTAACAATAGTTAGGATTGTAATTTTCTAATTTAAATCTTCAATTCGTTATCAAGGGTAGTTTGGATAGTCAGTTTGAGGCGGGAATTTATAATGTGTGATCTTTTTTCTTATTTCAAGATTAATTTCAAGTGATAGTTTCAAGTTAGTGAGAGCAGTTAATAGATTAAGGTTTTCAGGTTATCATATGATATTTAAAAGTAGAATGCGAGTGCGAGAATCTTACATGATTGAGGATTTATTTGTAGTTTAAATGCATTATGGAGTTTTCACTAAATGAAATTGGTTAAGTAGGTTTCCTTTTCAAGATTGTTTATTTGTGAGCAAATGTGTGTTTCATTTCAGCACCTATTTTATCATTACAATGGAATATTTATACTCTGACCATTAAGATGAGCCAATGCGTAGTACAAGTCAGGTTTACGACTCCTGGATTGAAAATTAATATTGAGAGGTATAATTCGACAATTAAGCCGACCAAAATTTTGGTGTTGTTGCCGTGGAGTTTTATTTTGGCTCAGGTAAAAGTTTCTCACAATTTCAAGGATATTGCAGGGCAGTCAGAGGGCAGAGTGTGTACGGTAAGACGTGAGTGAAGAGCCACGCATCCACTATTGTGGGGTGGCTCCAAAGTCTAGCCATCTTGCATATCTCTTGAACTTTTATTTCCTTTATGTGTAGAAGTAGAAGTACGCTTTAGACATTTAATTTCCAAATTGACTTGTTTTTAATAGATTAAATAGCACTTTTATTCGGTCATGCAAGCGTGGTGAGCTTTATTTCAGTAAAAATATTTTAAAATTAATTTATCTTCAGAATCCAATCTTCAACGTTATATCATTTTTAGGGTACTATAAGAACCCTTGTGTACTAATCCATGTGATGACAGAATGTACCAGTTTGCTTGTTGAAAATAAGAAGATGATATTTTGAGGAATCATTCAATGAGGAGTTTTCATGCTGCTATAGAAACGAACAACTCATCTGATTAAGAATTCACAAGTACAAAATTTAATACTTTTCTTGAAAATAATTCAATATTATTAAATCTTTGATTTGGAAATTGGATGACTGGCAGGAGCAAAAGAAGGATGAAGAACCACTACTTACCCTTTGCGCCAACTATGGAAAGAAACATTGTCTTGGAAAGTGTCCACTTAGCGATCTAAAAGTTTGCGAAATTTGTGAGGATGGTCATGAAACTGAACATTGCCCATCACTGCCATGATTACAAAAGGTACTCAGGGAATCAAGTAAGGAATTGAATCAACTGCCAGGTATAACTCAAAACCCAACACCATTTGATACTTGGAATAATTATTATTTTCCTCAGCAGCTTCCTCAGCATGTTTATAATCCTACACTTTCATGTCAAATTTTTAATCCGCCTCCAATTGAATATCCTACTCTGTGGCCATAGTGGCCCTCACCTTGGCCCTCGTCCTCAAGCCTGATATCTCCATGGCCTCAAGAATCATTTGGATCCTTATCTCTAAGGAAATATTCCATGCAAATTCAATCATATGAGCATCAACAACAACCACAATTTCTTTCCAATAGACCATTAATTTATCCTCTTCCATGGTCCCAACCGTATGTGCAATCATACCCTTACCCAAATCCATACCCTAGACCTAACCCCAATCCATACCCTAGTCCTAATCAAAATCATAATCCATACCCATACCCTAGTCCATACCCTAACCCTAATTTGTACCCTAGACCTAACCCTAATTTTAATTTAAAACCTAGACCTAACCCTCGTCCAAAGCCTAATCCCCATCCAAATCCAAACCTTAGTCCAAGAATTAACCAAAACCCTAGCCCAAACCACATCCTAAACCCTAATCTAAACCGTGAGGTTGCAGAACAATTTGGACCACCTATTCTTTCAGTTGATTCCCCTGTTGAACAAAATGTCACACCTTCTATGTTGGAAAAGGGAATGAATCTGGAAACTTCCCCAATTACTGCATAACATTCACCCTCAGAAGGTGTAATTCAAATAATACAAGAGGAGCAATATTTCATTAGAACTTGTTCTAAAAATGCTATGGAAACTCAAAACCCTAGAATCTCTCTCAACCATTATTTTCAATTTGAAAATCAAATATTTGAGCCTGAACTCGAGGGATTTACCTTTTGTCTTTCACCCGATCCTTTTCGCCTCTAGGAGAGAGAATATCAAGTTGTGAAAGACTTGCATCAGTTGGAGAATCATAAATATGTGGATTCCATTGAATCATGGTTTCAAGTAGTCATCAAGCCATCTTATTTCCTTAGCATTCAGAAACTCTTGGTAGCATATCAATTAAAGCAACTGGTTTCTCATGCTTTCGTATGTCTTGAAGTATATTCTTTAAAACTAAGCGTGAGTATAATTAGCATTTTGTTATGCACATGGCTTCATTTGAAGTACTCCTATACTTAAACATGAGTCTTTCACCTCTTAGGGTAAAGTAGTGTAGGAGAATAAATGAATAAAGCTGTTATCATGATATTAGGGTTTTGAATTTTAATTAATGCTTGTTAAAACTAATTTTGATCCACATTGGTTGTTAACACATAAATTTCTGACAAATCTTATTGAGTACAATTTTCTCTAATGCCTCATGATTTTGCAAAAAGTAACCATGATTAATTGCTCTTGTAAGATGTCGTTTCAAATATACATTTTCAGTTTCCCTTGGAAGGTACTATTGGAAAACCCCGATGGTGGACCACTCTTGTTAAGATCATGATGAGCTATTCAAGAGAACAATAGCATTATTAACTCAAAGAATCTTTTAGTCATTGTCTGGGATATCCTTAACAAGTCTTTAGGGTAGAGGAATTAGCCAGCAATGGTTATTCATTAAAACATTTTCATGCCATCCTGTACCCTTAAGGAGTAGATATGTCTCCCCACTTATTAAGTAACCTTTAAGGTTAATAATAATCAGAGTTTACAAAAATTTAGGGTAGGATAGGAGGTCTCATGATGAGCCGACCTACCATGATCATGAGATCTAACATGCTTGACATTACTGCTACTGGTCACCAAGCCAGAGTAATGGATTTCAGCCCAAAAAGCTGGAAGATAGGAGGTATCATCACGAGCTAACCTGTTCATCCATGTTACTTCTTGTGAATGGCACTACCATCAGTTGGTTACCAAGCCAGGATAGTGGCCTTCATCTAAAGAGGCAAATGAGCTAACTATGAATCTTTATCTAGTAAGTGGGATACTTACATTTCGCTAGGTTAAAAGACACCACTGTCGAGGTTATGGACACCTGCAGGAAGGAGGGCCATGTATATGGTATTAAAGTTAACTACATACTATGATTTTTTTGGTTATCCTTATCTTTCCCTAAGACTCATCATTTTTCTTGGACAATGTTTTTAAGACAATTTGAAGATGATGAATTGAGTTCTATCTTTCAAAAATCAAGAATATTTCAATGATGTGGTACCCTTAGTAAAGGTAATTCATTGTACTAGATCAAGAGGAAATTTATTTTTGAATCTAGATGACAACATAATTTAGAGTGTTCAATAAAGAGGTTGCTGATTGGTATCATAACTCACTTTAATTTTTTATGGTATTGGAAGTACTCAATGATGACTAATCACAAGTTTTTGGTTGCCAACAATGTGTATTGATTATAGTTGCCTCTAAATATGTGTTGCATGACCTAGGTACAATATTGTTATAATAGGTGCAGGAATCTTGTGCGATTCCTTTTGAACTTGCACTTTTTAAACAAAATTTGATTTTTATCATAAGGATTTGGGCAAAAGAAAAATTGGGACAAGGTAACAAGTATGTGCAAACACTATTTTCACCATCATGTCTACTTTCGGTACCTGATATTGTTTTATCATTTGACATGGTTTTATTTGGTACTATAATAGTCATGTTGCGAGATGCATTATGAGGCATCTTCATCTTTACTTGCTAAAAATATTTGCTAACATTTTCCCTACCTTATTTCACCATATTATAGTTTTGGCTTGCACGAGGATGTGCAAAAATTTCAGCATGGGGGTATGTTGAGCTGTATATTTGTCCAAATTTTTACGATTTTTATCAAATAGATACATGATTGTACCTAGTATTTCAATCCTTATTTATCCATTATATTATTAATCAGAGGCATTTAGATACAATAGTTATTAATTGTCAATTATTGTTATTAATTAAATTGAATAACCCTGTTTGTGTAATAATATCGTCAATAATAGGTTTTATTGGTTGCAGGAAGGCTCGGTGCAGGAATGCAGTTGAGTACAAATTCACCAAATGCATAAAAGCAGCAGTTGGGTAGTTGAGTTGCTATAGGTGAAAATATAAAATTTGCGACCAAATGGAGAAAAATCTCTAAATTCTGAGACGTGGGTTGTGTTCATACCACCGTGTTTCATATAACGTAAAAACCGTTTGGAAAAATTCGGCTTCGTGAAGGAGTTATCGTCAAGGGAATATTCCACTAAAAATCATTTATGAACGTGAACATATTGGGTCTCTATGAATATTGCTACTTTGGTTATGTTTGGGGATTAAAAAAAATCTCCGTTCACCCATCATTTATGAAGAGCACAACTTAAGCGCGCAACCATATCTGTTATCAAAATCTATTGAACTGGACTACATTTCTTCACCCGAGGTTGGGATTTTACAAGCCATTACACCTAGCAGACAGTGCAGTTTATCCTGGAATGGATGAATATCAGCTAAAAAAAGTTATAGATTCTCCTAAAGAAGGAATTTATATAATTCTGGTCACATAAAGACCCGTGTTACTTCTAATCAAACTTCTCCAGCACCGAGGAGTCCTATCCAAAATTCAAGGTATTTCCTTAAAAGTTCACCAACTAGTCAACCGATAACTACATTAAGGAGTCCTAGAAGTGGCTTGTTTGTGTTATCCCATACATGTCGAACCTCAGACCCTAGAAATTATCATGAAACCATGTCTGTTGCAATGCCTAAACATGAAATGCATAATATAAAGCGTTACCTTTCAGATATTGTCCACTCAATCCCATCATTGCAATGAATTGCAGCTTCTGGAGAAGGTCAAAAGAGAAGGAAGACCATTTGTAAGCCCTCAACCTATTAGTACTCAGTTAAAGACTCCTCATATCAATTTGGGTCGATTTATAGGCTTTTCATATGGAAACATTCTTATGGAAGAAAATCATGGAAAGCACCTTCGAGGATACATGCTTTAGCTCTTCTTCAAGTTGTTAGGAATTTTTCTCTGTGTATTAAGCATCCTTGTATTACAAGCTAGATGGAAGCTGTTGGCATTCCATATGTCAAAGATGTGGGTTTTCGAAATCCGTCTGCAAACTTGTGGTTCCGAGTACCTTCTTCTAGAGAGGATGCATGGTAACATATTTTCTTATGCCTTGGTAAACCTGGAAGCACTTACTCGGATCACAATGTTGAAGCACGTTGTTGTGGGAGAGTTGAACATATGTGTTGTCTCTGCTTTATCTTTTCCAGCTATGCAATATCTCATCCAGTTGTATGATGCCTCAGCCAGCTACCCCTTGCTTCCACCAGCTATACGAAGTTCAATTTCCTCTAGAAACCAATTGCACCTTCCAGCAACAACAAAATCCCACAAAAATGGGAGCGATTTCTCCAATTTGGCATTATGTTCAAAGCTAATTATTATTCCGGCAGAATTTTTGAAACCAAATTCTCCTATATTCTAATGACTGGGTGAAATCCAGATTGTAATGAAAATGTGTATATATAAGTGTCGTAATGGAGAGCACAGGGGAGATATGTAGTAGATGTGCATTATAAGGAGTCGATCGAATAGAGTGATAGAGGATTCTGCCCATTAGAATGGGTGAATGTTGTGTGAATTAGAATGAGGAAGCTACACATTAGATAAGAGGGGGTCGATCCATTAGAATGAAGGATCCGACATTAGATCAAAGAAGCAATCAATTTCTAAGATGTAATGGGCGTGAGTCTGTCAATTAGAGGAGTGAAGTTTCTGAGATTCTTATAGCCAAAGTTTCTCATGTGATGTCGATTTCTCACATGTAGAACCAGAATTAAATTTTATGGAGTGTAATAGAGATAAGGGGATTGTTGTGATTTGTGTAATCGATTTTTCAAATTTTGTTGTAAATATTTGTATAAATTCTCTTTATGTTGTGAGCAGTAGAATTGTTGTGATGATTCATTTTTTATTTTGAATTTGATGCTTTAAATATTTCCTTATTTACAGCAAGCGAGCTTACTCCGGGCATGGTAGGGCCCACCACCTCTGGAGCTAAGCTTATCAATCAACAAGAGATAAGTAGATGCGTGCGTAGTTTTCGATTTCAGTATGAATGTGTGAATGTGTGGTTCAATATTCAATAATTTTAGTCATATTTGCAACGTGCCCATTAATGGAATAAACAATTATGACTAATTACATAATATGTTAATATGTGCTTGATTTTTAATATAGATTTTTATTATATTTCTCTTGTTAAAATTGAACACAATGGGTGCATCCAATTTTTGAGTTTAAATATGGAATAGAATAGAATGTAATGTTTTGGAATTTGTGTAAGTTAGCCTTGTCCATTTAAAATATTAAATCAACATTTTTCATTATGTGATTTCTTTGAATTTTTGCAGATTTAATGTTCATTTAATTTGTTTATTCATTTCATTTAATGTTAATAATTAGATTTATTTTTATTCTTGTCTTCCTAGTGTGATAATTTCCTTGTAAGAACAAGTTTAAATATGGGTTTGATTGTGCAGGTGGAAGGAGATGAATTGGAATGGAGCATGATTTAGTTTTAGTTATTGAGTTACATGATTTAATTTTGAAGTAGGTTTTTTTTTATTTCATCTAGATTAACATATTTGAATTAAAGGTTCTTCTTGAATATTTGTAAATGTGATTTTTATATAGGATCTTTTAAGTGTTATTTTACATAAATTAAAGTAGGTGTCTTTTAACAATAGTTAGGATTGTAATTTGTTAATTTAAATATTGAATTCGTTATCAGGGGTAGTTTGGATAGTCATTTTGAGGTGTGAATTTATAATGTGTGATCTTTTTGCTTATTTCAAGATTAATTTCAAGTGATAGTTTCAAGTTAGTGAGAGGAGTTAATAGATTAAGGTTTTCAAGTTATCAAAGTAGATTTAAAAGTAGAATGCAAGTGTGAGAATGTTACATGATTCAGGATTGATTTGTACTTTAAATGCATTATGCAGTTTGCACTGAAAAAAATTGGTTAAGTAGGTTTCCTTTTCAAGATTTTTTATTTTCGAGCAAATGTGTGTTTCGTTTCAGCAGCTAGTTTATCATTACAAAGGAATATTTATACTCTGACCATTAAGCTGAGCCAATACGCAGTACAAATCACATTTACAACTCCCATATTGATAATTAATATTCAGAGGTTTAATTCGATATTTAAGCCGACCAACAGTGGTGTTCATCAAATCTTCGGAAATGACTATCAATAGTCATCTTCTCCTCATTTGCGAACTTCATCTGTTCATGTGTGGATTTCATTCAATCCTCTTTTCAGCAAGTCCTCACACTTTCCATTCAACAATGCAAGATTTCTTCTGGTGCTTGACCTCTTTTGGTTCTCGGTCTTGGAATCATCTCTAGCAACTCTCTTGCTTCACTTTGCTACAAACAACACTTTAGTATTTCTTGTGTTACAAGGACCAAACTCTTTGGGTGTCGGGCTCTGCTGATCATGCACCCCATTATATTTAGACTTTTTACTTAGCTTACGACTCTTTGAATTTAGACTTACACCAATTCTTCATCTTCGATGAAAAATACTTAATCTTAACTCAAACTATCCAAACTTTCATTTGACCCTAACCTCTGTTTTGACTTCAAGGCTTGACCCAATAATTTAATAGTGGATATTTTGACTTAATTCAAGTTATACGATCTGCCAATGAACATACACCCCTAATAAATTCTTAGGATGTAAAATCTTCAGTCTCTCTCATTATTATGAAAAATCATTAGTTTCCCATTACCATTTCACATGATACTAAACTCTTTAGTCGAAATGCAATCCATGTTTTCAGAGATTTATTTTATGGTGAAAATAAATAAACCATTCAATTTTCAACATTCAAAAATACCTTTCTGAATTATCATACCTTATGCTTATGTTAAGGTTATTAACAAACCTTCTCTTTGCAATCTCAATTATCTAGATTCCATTCTTCTGTGCCATCTTTTTCACTATAAATCATCGCACGCCCATAAGTTTTTCGTCTTAGTGCAAAAATTTTCCCTACACTTTTATGCACCATACAACATCAATTCACATCTCTTCACCTATGTATAGAGAACAAGCTATTCATATCTCAACCTCTTCGATGAATAATGTACATCTCATACATTGTGTCCATCCTGAATATCACCTCCTTAGATACCACCACAAAGATTTTACAACATCAAGAAATTTTGTTTACAATATTAAAACACAAACCAAAAGAATTCTCCCTTTTCCAACTACAAGCTTTGGTCCAAAATGATTTAACCAAAACTGTGAAGAATCCACATTATGCATAATAAACCCTCTCACATAAAAATTCATGTTTCTCTTTATATCACCCAAGATTAGTACATATTTTCATTAATTTTCCATTCATTTATACGTCCGCATTTGCAACATTTGCACTCTTTCATAACATTTACGAAATATCATCTTCTCGAGTATGGCAAGGAAATTTAATCATCCATATTTTAAAATACTTCTACTCAATGAATATCGATTCATTCAATGAGAACTTACCTTGAATATTTTCATGGTTGAAATGATCCAACCCTTCTCTCACGTATTGTTTGAAGCCTCTACCAATTTAATTTGAATGTGCAAGGTCCGTTCTCTCCCCAACAAATAAATCTCTTCCCAAAATTTTTCTAACATAAATATTTCCTAGCAAACAATGTTAGAAACCTTCAAAGTACACACAATATCCCTTTTTAGCTTAAGCCAAGTTCCCTCATCTCAATCTCTTCAATTTCAATTTATTGATTTGAAAACATGAAATCTTAATGTAACCGAATATCCTTTCAAGATTAGATTCTCCAAAAAAAACGTACATGATCTATTTGCAAACACTTTACCTCGATCAATCCCAGTGACCTTGTCTTATGTTGGAAGATGGTACCGTGGAGATACTAGATCCATACCTTGAATATTCTGCTGGAGCCGCACCTCTTTCACAAGCCCCACACATGATTTTTTAAGTACATTGATACGACTAGCTTCCAAAATTTGATGTAGAAAACAAAATTTATACTTCACAATTTAGTATAGTAAAATGTTCAATTTTACTAAAACCTAGATTTACTCTTCAAGATGATGGAATTGATTCACTCTTCGCCACTTAGCGTGCAATTCCATATTCCACTCTATTAATACACATAACATTGAAATGTTGCAGCATCATGTAAACTCCATTTTTCAATAATAAATGGGTTATTAAAGGACCGTTGTATATAATAATGGCAAATTAAAAGTTGGCATTTAGAATCCAATTTAAAAAAATAAGCCAACGTACTTCTTAAAGCACCATGGATAAAAAAAGGAAATCAATTTCGTTGACTTTGGAATTTGCAAACAAAATATCACCAACCATTTGAATCCACAGCTTCACAAACACTATGGCAATCAAACGAATATAGTTCCAGCTCCGTAAGTGGAATTTCCTTTTGAATCTGCACTAATCTCCACGTAGTGATTCAATGCAATCTTAATTCTTAAAGCTACGGTTTATATAAATCACACAATTATCACATGATATAGCCAAGCAACATCAACCAAAATTTATATTATGGTTTAAATGCTATGCAATCCGAAAAAAATTTACAATCTTTGTTGTAGATGCTAACACAAGGAAATGACAGCAGCTATATAAAATTCAATGTAACAGAAGCCACTAATCTGTAATTCTAGAGGTGTTTGTGATTAAATCAATGGCACTACTCCTCTACATTGTGGTCAAGGCCAATTTGCGGTGCTAAAACATGACACTATGATCATGTTGACTGCGTTCCATCTGAAGCATTGCGTAACTATATAACGTGGTTAAATAAGCCAAACAATCCAATGTTTCCACTACGTTTTACCGTATCACTTGTGTGTTTTCCTGTGTCCACAGCAAGGCTGCATTCCACTACAATGCTTTAAAACTGTGTATCACCCTCCACAACGAAAATTGTCTCCCTGCAATTTCCATACTAATCTATGGCATATCAATATACTTGCAGATTCAAAACAAAATGTAGAATAGACATCTTTCTGGCTCTGATACCAAATGATGCCAGGATACTGGGTTAAATCATATCCTAGCATATTAAAACTTGTGTGATTTCTTCTTCATTAAAAATCTCATTTAATTCTTCATAAAAAAACACATTTGATGCAACCCAAAATATGCATAGAGGAAAAGAGAGCCAAACAAAAAAATGTTGATATATAATAAACATAATAAAATTTTCAAACTCAAACACCAGGATGAATATTACAATAAATAGCCTTTTGGCTCTCGGCACTTTACAAAGGGCTCTCAGCCCATTCCTCAATCTCTTGGTATTGCTCACTTCCTCACTTCCTCCCTTGTCGTTTCTCACCCTCACAAGATACATATTTATACATAAATATAATTTATTCCATTCCATAATTTACTCCACACAAATATCAACTTAAAATCTAAATTAGATTTATGTTTTGTTAGACTGAACTAAGTCCCGTTTATGGAATTCCTAATCCCTAGATTATCTAACTAATTCAACTGCACTCATATCCTTAATTATTTAAGGAATATTTACAATAACCCTCACATTTATATTTTCTCTCGTAATTTATTAAAAATGAGAAAATTAATTAATAAAATAATTAAAATTCATCACCCCCCCTAATTACATAATTGAATAATGAAAATTTACCTTTGATGCTCTTGCATCATGTTAGTTATTTCACGACTAACGGAAAATTATATGCAGATACAAGAACATGAGTTGTTGTAGATCACATGTTTAAATCCATAACACACAAACCATTGTAACAGTAATTAAATAAGCTGCGAAATTTAAAGCCATTCACAACAATTAAAATTAAATTGTAACAGCAATAATAAAATCACACTAAATCATAAAACAATGCAAGAAAGAAAGACACAGCACCTGATCAGAAGAGTGAGCCCAACTCTCTGATTAGGGCTACGGTAAACTTATGAAATACAAAAGAAACAACAAGCTATTGTGCATTCGATTAATGATAAAAGATATTTGTCACAAGATCTGTATGTAAAAGCGCTTAACCCCGATTCACAGCCCGCATGCCTTTCTATGAAAATGTTCTAGAATCCTCGATTCCCTTCAGCAACCCCATAGTTACAAAAATACATCTTGTTACAACAACAACCTAGTTGCCCAGAAGGAAACCGTAAAAAGACCTCAAATGGTGCTGGTAAAAACAACTTTGTTACATTGTAACAAAAAATAAGGAAAACGCTGGAGATGATGGGTTGTTCCTCGAGTCACGGTTGCAACGCTCCTATTTTAGGCAAATATGAAGAAATATCGGAGTTAATATGTAAAAAGGTAAAACCTCCATGAAAATTACCTCATTAATCAAATATCCCACGAAAGGTAAGAAAAATGGTTTTACCTCATACGTTTAAGAGTAATAATGGAACAAAGAGATAGAAAGATAGGATAAAATGGGAGAGGAAAGTATACAAATCTGGTACCTAACACCAACCGGGGCCCCATGTAAAATGCACCTCCACTAGTTCTTTTCTTGTCATCAACATTTCCAGCCCAATCCACATATGTGTAAGCATGAAGATTAAGATATCCATCTTTAGGATACCATAGAACAAAGTCTTGGGTTCCTTGGAGATATATGAATATTATTTTTAATTCCTAAAGATTTGATTCCTTTGGATTGGCTTCGAAATGTCCAATAATACTAACTACATGCCTGATATCTAGTCTACTACCTGTTAGATAAATCTGAATTCCAATCATAGAATCATACTCTCATTGGTTTATAGTGAGAGAATTACAATGATAACTGAGGCTACATCCTGTCATAATTGAGGTACATATAGGTTTGCATTCTTCCAGCCCGTAATTCTTTATAATCTTCATGAGATATTTTATTTGTGAGATAAAGATGCTATTTTTTACTTGTTGCACTTGTAAACCAAGAAAATATTTCAGTTCCCCAAGTAAATAAATTTAAAATTATTGTTGAATAAAAAAAGAAATTTTTTGACTTATAGATTCTTTGTTACTCCCAAACATGATTTCATCAACATAAACAACAATAATTAGCAGTTTATCATTGTCAATTTTTGTCTAGAGGTTGTTCTCTGGAGACCCTTTTGAGAAGCCTTGTTGTTGAAGATACTTTTCAAGATGATATTAGCATGCTCGTGGAACTTGTTTTATCCCATACAAAGCCTTTTTGATTTTTCATACACAGTTTTCATAATTTCCAAAAATAATTCCTTCTCGTTCTTCAATACATACTTCCTCTTTTATATATCCATTAAGGAAAGCATATTTACATCCATTGGAGAAAATTTGAAATGTATAAAACTTGAAAATGGAATAAAATGCTTATGGCTTCAAGTCTACCTACTGGTGAAAATGTTTCTTCAAATTATATATGTTTGTGTTTAGCATAACCTTTACAAATGAATCTAGCTTTATTTCTAATGACTTCTCCATTTTCATTCAACTTATTTTTTAATATCCATTTTTCCCCAATAACATTTTTTATCATGAGGCCTTGGAACTGACTCCAAAGTATTATTCTTTTCAATTTTATCAAGTTCTTCATCCATGGCCTTGCCCCAACATTCATCTTTACTAGCTTTATTTTCATTTTATGGTTTAATGGTTGATAATAAAGCTAGATAACTAGGAGATCCTACAAGGTTTGTTCTTGTTTGTACCCCAGATTGCTTTTCTCCCGAAATTTTAGTTTCTCGTTGATTATTTTGGACATACCTAGAAGGATCCTTTTCCTTATCTGATGTGTCTTTTTCTGTTGCTTCATTAGTTTCTTCTTATATATCATTGTGATTTCATATGGAAAATAATTTATCATCATCATACTCTTTATTTGTTGTTACATTTTTGGGAATTATGCATGCTTCATAAATCATAACAACAATACATTCAATTTTTCAAAAAAAATGAAATGCTTTACAATTAGAGGCTTACCATACTAGAGTTGATAAGGTTTGATCACTATTTGCACGAACATGAACCTGGTTGAGAATATTTACTGTGGTATGTCCAACTTAAGCCCAGAAGGTGTCAGTAATTCCGGACTCATCAAGCAAAGAATGAACCATTTGTTGAATTGTTCTATTCATTCTTTCTACCACACAATTTTGTTGAGGATTTATGGCTACATAAAATTAATCTTTTATTCCACATTTTTCAGAGAAATCAAAGAATTCATCTGATATGTATTCCCCCCTCAGTCATATTTGATGCATTTGATATTTATATCTAATTAACTTTTAACTAAATTTTTGAAGACCTTAAATTTATCAAACGCTTCATCTTTCTATTTCAATAAACTGATCCAACACATTCTAGAAAAATTATTAATGAATAAGATATATTATTGTTCTCTATGAGGTGAATTTTTTCTTACATTTCCACATAAATAAGTATGTGTAAGTTCAAGAGGCTTACTTGTTGATCCTTATTTGACATTGAATTGAACTCTGGTATGATTACCGAATTGACATGACCTACATATGGTACTTTCTCGTAGGGTGTTGTTGGGTAGATCATGAATAACTTTTAGCCTACTTGATTTTCTTATTTGAAAAAATATTAAATGTCCCAACCTTCTGTACCATAACTAATGTTTGTTTTCTTTCCCTAGGTAGCTCTTTTCTTGGCCACCTTTCAATATATACAGATTTCTCGAGGTTCTTGTTCATTTTATTATGGTATTTCCTATGTCAAGTCCACAAACCACACATTCTTTTGATTAGAAGACCACCTAATTTCATTGGTAACACATTTTCCTAACACTCAACAATTTATGATTTAATCCACAAAAATAAATAAAATTACTATCTTTAACCTTTTATTTTAGAAAAATAGATCCTTTGCCATATATGGCAGTAGGGGAGTCATTTCCAAGAAAGACATTCGTTTCTTTCTGTAATTCATTGTATGAAATGGGTTTATATTTATTGCCTTCATGTGTTTTGAACATTCTCTATCAATGTACCATTGATTATAGTTTCCTTCTTCAAGTAATTCTATACCACAAATTTCGAATTGTAAGTCTTCTTTTTCCATACTTTATAATTTGTTGATATTTTCTCTTTTTGAGATTTGGTTCTAATTTTCTCATGCATTCAAATTCCTCCTGTCAAAATTTGTTGCAAAATGAGCATTCAATTTCGTCTTTAAGAGGAAAGAAATTGTTATAGGTATTCTTCTTGATTCCTACCTCATTCCTTTTTTTTCTTACTGCTCTAGTCATGATGGTTTTGTAAAAAACACTTTGAGTAGATTTGTGACAAAAATTATGACATGGGAAGCATTGTCCATTAAAGAAGAAATTTTTATGATCATAGAACCTTCTAGTTTTCTTTACCTTTTGACTGATGCTTCTATCATTGTTCATCCTTGTATTATAGTGAAAATTATTTACTTGTGAAGTGTCTTTATTCCTCACCTAAAGAATGAAACTTTCATCACTGAATGTTTCTCCATTTAGATAGCTTCCGATTGTGGCTATGACTTTTTTTTTTTTCTGTGATGTTTCACCGATGTATCAAAGACCTGTATTCATAAGAGGAGAGCATTGAACCTTGATAGTTTCATGTAAGGTTTCATATCCTTTATTAGATCTAATATTTAGAGTTTTTATTTTCTCAAGTTCTTTTCTTAGGCATACAATTTCGCATTCTAAATTCTCATTATACTTATCCTTTTCTATGAGTAAATTATTTATAGTATCTATGGCTACATTTTTTTATTCCAAGCCTATATGAAGTCGAGTAATTTCTTCAAAGAAATATTTTTCTTCTAAAGCATCCAAAACTTGGCATTAGATTCACTAGTACTTCTTTCGAATGCCTTTAGAAGTTTAAGATCTTGATTAGATTCTCCTTCTTCACTATTTGACAATCCAGCACTATCTTCATAAGTATAATAACTTTTCCTATTCTCTAACCATTTCCTATTTCCTTTTGCAATATATTTTCCATTTTCATGGTTGGTTTTATAAGGACATTTAACATGATAATGAGAAACACTACCAAAACAAAAAAAAATTAAACGAACCTTACCTCTAACCCTTCCGGTACCAAGTTGAATTTTATTTAAAAAATTTACGTCATCTTCTTCTAAATCGTATCCAAATTCCTTGTATTATTCCTTTTCCTTTCCTTTTGTAGTAGCTTCAAATGTGGCTTCTCTGAATTTTGAGCACCTCGTTTTCAAATTTCAAAACCAATCAAGATATCGTGAAGTTGAACAAAAATAAGATTCTACATATCCTATTTCACTTCAATGGGAGATACTTTTGACTCATATTTAGGAGGTAGATATCTTAAGTTTTTCTCTACGAAAGTTTTGTCTTTTACATCTCCACCCAGATTTCTCGTATCATTTACAATAACATATAGACATAGAAAGACGCTTGCAATAATTTCATCACTATGCATTCTAAGATTTTCATATTGAGTTTTGAGAGTTTGGAGCTTAACAATTTTTACCTTGTTATCGCCTTCATAGCGTAGGATTATTTTGTTCCATATTTCCTTTATTCTAATTAACTGCATAAATTTGAGAAATTATGATTCAGTTAGGCTCCACAATAATGTATTGACAAATATACATTCGTTTCATATGTCTTCTTTTTTGCTACATCTATGGGAACTATGGCTAGATATTCATAACCTACTTCAAAAAATTCCAAAACATATGCTCCAAGAGACTTAAGATAGGATCTCATTCTCATATTCTAGAATAGCAAATTTTTTTTATTGAAGGGTGTTGATTTGATAGATGTTCTACTGTCTTGATTTCTCATCTACATAGATCTTCCTTCAAGTGATGAAGCTTCTTCTGAAGGACCTGATCGGATACCAATTGTTACGAAAAATATTGTGGGGCCGGGGGGGGTGAATCATTATTTAAAACTGACAATAATAATTTTATTTTCTGAAATCTATATGCCAATTTACTGAACCTAACTCATGTATGTACAATAATTTTATAAAAAAAACTAGCCCATGCTTAGTAAACTTGTAAAACAACAAATTATTTATCTTTTTAACTTAACCATAATGTAAAATATTCATCTGGTACTTTTTAAGTAGTAAGAATGTGCATTCATCAAATAATATAACATAAAATGTAATAAACACACATGAACACAGGATTTGCGATGCAAACCAAATGTCGAAGAAATCCACCACTATTATCGTTAGAGTCTTCAATATTATTAATATCATAAAATTATTACATTCATGTACTGGTGCAAACTCATGCGAGTACGTAGGCACCCACCTACTAATAGCTAGAACCTTGATTATTTTTTGAGATCCTACTAGAAGGGAGCTCCAACGCCTTGATCGGGTTTACCAGACACCAGTGGGTGGGAGCTTCAACCCCCTTGATCTGATCACCAACTACGACTATAAAGAAGTTTCCAATTCCTTATTGATGGCTCCAACCCTCATCACCATCTATCGATCATGTTTCATAAATTCTCATAGTCGCTCCACCTGCTTTAATACACCGCGACTTGTAGATGAATTAAAGAAAATAATAACATAAATTAAACACAATAGTGAGATCACTATAACTAGAAAATATAATTGAACACAGAGTACTACATCAACACACAAAATAAACTTCAATCTTGATTTTTCATATGCCAAAAATATATAAGCACCTTCATTTAAGGCAGCCCGCATGTATACGTGTTCTTTTGTTGATCAACCTCTGTATAGATGGTAATATACTGAACAACTATTATTCTGAATAAACCATACAGTTGATCAAATTTATTATGAAAAATATATTCTTAGCTTAAATATCCCTCATAGAGTTAGCATCATCAATAATCTTTTCAACCAATCAATCTTGTAACAAAATTCAACTTCATCATTCAAAAAAATATACTTTAGAAATTATCATTCAACCCAAATCAACATGAAGACATTATTCACAAACAACAAAGGCACATCAACACTGCTCGGGTTGATAAATATTTTATAAACAGAAACCTGTCCTTTATGTAAGCGACTTTTATGAAACGAACACACGTGTATACACGACTTCACTGAGACCAAAATCCATACAAATATGCAATTTTTGACCCTAAGTTGTGCAGCCCTTCAGAACATCAAAAAGGCCGGGATCATAATATTGAGAGATAAAAACATGTGTAAATACTTAGATCTTAGTCAATTCATGAGAATATCATACAATGAAAATTCATTTTAGGCATCGTGATCCTGATCCATAATTTTATTCATAGGTGCATAATTATTTTATATCTTATTGTCAACTATGGCCCTTACAATGAAAATATAATTTAGATTGAAATATTCATCAAAACCCCTTCAACATGGACACTTTAACACTTTTACCTTCTCCTCCTTATATATATTGAACCTTAGCCAATACCATGAGCCAAAATGACACTAGTGTTGATGGTAATCTTAGATGAGATCAAATAATCGTTACTATGCTCAGTAATGTGGGATAATACCATGGTAAGTTTCCTTGACATTATTAAATTAGTGTACCAACATGTACACAAATTTGCTTCTTTGTACCACCGTGTATACGTGACTTGGCCTTGACGAACCCACATATATTTCTTCAAATATTCACTTTTACCAAACTTCTTATTCTAACCATCAAACATCTTTCTTATCATTGTGTCATTTTGTTCCATCATTCTTTCACCTCTAAACTGATCTATGAACTCATCGAGTTATCATATACTTGTTCTAATACAAGTTGGTTTCCATCAAGGACAACATATGCATCATCCTTTCAACAATATCCCCCTTTCGACTTGATGGAAACCATGTTGGTGTTTGATCACCATAACCTGTAAATAATTATTATACATATAAACATAAGAATTATTAAAATAACAAGATACTCCCCGACTTTGAAATCAATGGCAAAGGGTGAACCAATTCTGAGTAAAATGTCTCTACAGATCCAATCTATGATATACTGACCGTACTCCACCTGAGCGCATGTTGAATATTCAGAAAAATTTTCAATGAAGTACATGAGTCAATAACTCAATTGAGTAGGAAATTTCGTATCACCAAGGACTTATACATACATCACTCACCCAAAAAAGTGCGGTTACATTTTTTACTTTACCATCCAATCAAGAGGGTTTATATATTCAACACAACCACCCCACCAAGCGAGATTACATTTTTGGCATGACCTTAAAAGTCCACATTGACTAAATGTAACAATATCTACATCATAGGTCTCAACATGACCTTTACATAAAATAACAAATATAAATTTTATAACAGAGACTAGAAGATCTATATCATAGGAGATCATTGAACATAATTCAGCAATCATAATGCCAACAATCCATTATACTCTGCAAGGCTAATGATTCCCCTAAAAATGTCCTATATGTTCGTTTTAAACAACCCATTCATCAAAAAATATTCATAAATCAGATAAATATCATTGAGAAAAATATAACTCAATACGATATCAACATACTATACTAATCAACACCAAAACAATCAAATCAAAACTACTAGTCGCATCTAAAAGTCTCTTCTTGAGTCTACCCCACTGTTTTTTTGTCAGAGGAAAACATACACAATTGTCTTCAAAGAAACTCATGTATATACGTGACTATAATTCATGAACCTCCATACAGAAAGAAACCTTCTAAATTTTCACTTATAAGCTAAGCATACTAGATTAACAACAAAGTGAGTCAGAGACAACTCCCAGTTTTTGTCTAGGATATTAAAATGCTTCTCTAGGGAGACATTTAGTAAATGTATCAACAATTTTTCTTTGGAGGGAGTATACTCTAATTTAAAAATTTTCTCAAGTACATTTTCTCGTGCAAAGTGATGCTTAATAGGAATATTCTTGGTTTTGGAGTGCATAACCTGATTTTTTGAAATACTAATAGAACTTGTATTATCACATACGATGGAGATAGGTGGAGAAAATTTAATTTGAATATCTTTTAATGTCTGCATCAAACAGAGAAGGTATGAGCAACAAGATTCATCAGCCACATATTATTCTTCCGATGTAGGTAAGGGAATGGAGCATTGTTTCCTGCTAAACCAAGATACCAATAGGGGCCCCATATAAAATTCCCCTCCACTACTTCTTTTCCGGTCATCAACATTTCGAGCCTAGTCTGCATCTATGTAAGCATGAACAGTAAGATCTGCATCTTTAGTGTACCATAGACCCATGTCTTGGGTTCCTTGGGGATTTTTTAATATTATCGTTATTACCTGAATATGTGATTCCATTGGATTGGCTTGGGAACGTCCAACAATCCCAACTACATGCATGGTATCTGGTCTATTACCAGTTAGATAAAGAAAACTTCCAATCCTAGACCTATACTCTAGTTTCTTTACTGTGGGAAAATTATCATGAGAACTGAAGCTACTTCCTGTCATCATTGGAGTACATACAGGTTTGTATTCTTCCATCCCATATTTCTTCAGAATATGCTTGAGATATTTTGTTTGTGAGAGAAATATGTGATATTTTACTTGTTTCACTTTTAAACCAAGAAAATATGTTATTTTGCCAAGTAAAGACATTTCAAATTCTTGTTTCCTAACAAAAGAATTTTTTTTACTCATAGATTATTCATTACTCTCAAAGACGATGTCATCAACATAAACAAAAATAATTAGCAGTTTGAAATCCTCAAATTTTTTATACATGTTGTTGTGTACATATCCTTTTTGTGAATCCTTGTTCTCAAAGATACTTCTAAAGATGATAATACCATGCTTATGGATCTTGTTTTAACCCATATAAAGAATTTTTGAATTTTCATAAAAGGTTTTCATAATTTCCCAAAATAAATCCTTCCTGTTTTCAATATATACTTATTATTCTAGATTTCCATTAAGGAAACTAGATTTTACATCCATTTCATAAACTTTGAAATGTCAAAAACTTGAAAATGAAAGAAACATTCTTATGGATTCAATTCTGGCTACTAGAGAAAATTTGTATTCAAATTGTATACCTTCTTTTTCATCATGAACTTTACAAACAAGTCTAGTGTTGTTTCTAAGGACTTCTCCATTTTCATTCAAGTTATTTTTGTATATCCATTTTGTCCCAATAATATTTTTATCATGAGGCCTTGGGACCAATGCACAAGTATTATTATTTTCAATGTCACCAAGTTCTTCATCCATTTCCTTAATGCGACATTCATCTTTACTAGCTTGATTTACATTCTCTGGTTCAATGGTGGATAATAAAACTAGATAACTAGAATATCCTACAAGGGTTCTTCTTGTTTGTACCTTGGATTCCTTTTCTTCTAGAATTTGAGTTTTTTTATTATTCTTTTGGACATACGTGGAAGGAGCCTTTTATCTATCTGAGGTGTCTTCTTCTCTTTCTTCATTATTTTCTTCTTCTATATCATTACAATTTTATGTGGGAAATAATTCATCATCATCATACTCTTATTTTGTTGTTACCTTTTTGGGAACTGTGCATGCTACATCAATGACAACATCAGTACATTCAAAAATTTTCGAAAGTCTCTTATTGTGCCATTTGTATCACATACTTCTAGATGAGTAACCAAGTATTACTTCATCTACTCTAGCTTTTCACCATGATTTTTTATGACACATTTGCTTCCAAAAATTTTAAAATGCTAAATTATAGTTGGAGGCTTACCATACTAGATATCATAAGGAGTTTTGTCACTATTCATATGAACATGAGCCTTGTTGGGAATATTTACCACGGTATGTGCAGCTTAACTCTAGAAGGTGTCAGGAGTTTGAGATTCATCACGCATAGTTAAATCAAATTTTTTAACTTTTTTATTCATTCTTTCTACCACACAATTTTTTTGAGGATTTTTGGCTACAAAAATTTGTCTTTTTATGCAATATTATTCACATAAATCAAAGAATTCATCTAATATGTATTCTCCTACTCAGTCCTATCTGAGGAAACTTATTTTTATATCTAATTCATTTTCAAATAACTCTTTGAACAACTTAAATTTATCAAATGCTTCATCATTGTGTTTCAATAAACTGCTCCAGCACATTCTAGAAAAATCATCAATGAATAATATATAGTATTGTTCTCCACGAGGATAATTTTTGCTTACAAGTCCACACAAATCAGTATGTATAAGTCCAAGAAGATTATTTTCCCATCCCTCTTTGGCATTGAATTGAACTCTAGTTTTCGTACCAAATTGACATGACTTACATATGGTACATTATGGTAGGGTGATTTTGGGTAGATCCAGAACAACTCTAAGCCTACCTGATTTGCTTATTTGAGAAAATCTTAGGTGTCCCAACCTTCTGTGCCATAACAAATTTTCCTTTGGTTTTCTAGGTAACATTGTCCTTGGCCGCCTTTTAATATATAAATATTGCTTGGGGTTTTTGCTCATTTTATTATGGTATTTCCTATGTCAAGTTCGCGAACGACACATTACTTTGATCGGAAGACCACCTTTTTTCCTTGGTCACACATTTGGATAACACTCAACAAGTTATTATTTAATACATCAACATACTTAACATTACCATATTTAACATTTTCCTTTATAAAAGTAGACTCTTTACCCTTAATGAGAGCACAAGAGTCATTTCCAAAAGAGACATTCTTTTATTTATCTGATGCATTATGTGAAATGAGTTTATCTTTATCACGTGTCATGTGTTTTGAACATCAAATATCAATGTACTATTGATTTTCGTGTCCTTTGGATTGTAAGTCCTTATTTTTCCATACCTTATAATTTGTTGATATTTGCTCCTTTCAAGGTTTTGGTTGTAATTTTCTCCTACATTTAGATTCCCCATGTCCAAATCTATTAAAAAAGAGCATTCAATTTCATATTTAAGAGGAGAGAAAATTTTGTAGGTATTATTCTTGACTCCTTTGTCATTCCTCTATTTTCTTTCTTCTCTAGTAATGATGGTTTTTTGTGCAACACTTTAAGCAAATTTGTGACTAATATTATGACACGAGATACATTGTCCATTAAATAATAAATTTATGTGACAATATAACCTTCTAATGTTGTTTACCTTTTGATAGATGCTTATGTTATTGTTCATCATTGAATTAGAGTGAACATGATTTACCTGTGAAGTTTCTATATTCTTCTACTAAAGATTGAAATTTTGTAGACTGGCTTTTGCTCCATTTAGATAGCTTTCGGTTGTGCCTGATGTTTTTTCTATGTTTGATGTTTCAAAAATATATCCAAGACCTATCTTCATCAGATGAGAGCATTGAACCTTTTTAATTTAATCTAAGGTATCAGATCCTTTAGAAAATAAAAGATTTAGATTTTTTATTTTCTCAAGTTCCTTTATTAGACTTGCTATTTCAAATTCTAACTTCTCATTATGCTTCTCCTTTTACATCAGTTGATTATTTTAAGTATCTATGGATACTATTTTTTCTTCCAATCATATTTGAAGTTAAGAAACTTCTTCAAATAGATATTTTTCTTCTAAAGAATCCAATTTTTTTTATTAGAGTCACTAATACTTATTTCAAGTGCCATGAGAATTTTATGATCTTGATCAGATTCTCCTTCTTAACTATTTTGCAATCTATCACTATCTTGTTGAGTATAATAACTTTTTCTATTATCAAACCACTTCCTGTTTCTTTTTGCAATGTCCTTTGCTTTGTCATGGTTGTGTTTAAAAGGACATTTAGCAACATAATGACCAACTCTACCACAATAAAAACATTTGACTCGAAGCTTACCTTTGAACCTTCTGGTACCCAGTTGAAGTTTTGTTAAAAAAATTACATCATATTCTTATTATACATACCCTGATTCCTTGCATTCTTCATTTTCCTATCCTTATGCAATAGTTTTAAATGAGGCTTCTCTCACTTCTAAGGGACCTCCTTTTATCATTTCAAAAGAAGTCGGGATCCCATGAATTTGAACAATACTAAGAGTCTGCAAATCTTCCTTCTCTTCAATGGTAGACAATTTTGAGTCGAATTTATGGGTTATATATATTAATATTTTCTCTACTAAAGTTTTTTTTTTTTATGTCTTCACCCATATTTCTCATACGATTTAAAATTGTATCTAGAAGTAGAAACAAAATTGCAATACTTTCATGCTTGTGCATTTTCAAAATTTCATATTGATTTCTAAGATTTTGGAGTTTAGAACTTTTTAACTTGTTAACACCATCATAGCTTAGGATGATTTTTTCCCTTATTTACTTTGTTGTATTTAACTGTATAACTTTGACAAATTTTTACTCACTTAGGGTTCTGATTAATGCATTGACAAATTTCACATTGGTTTCATATGTGTTCCTTTTTGCTATATCTATGGGAAGTGCGGTTGGATATTGGTAACCTTCTTCAATAATTTCCCAAACTTCTTTTCCAAGAGAATGAAGAGTGGTGGACTATCTTCCATAATAGTAAATTATTTCCATTGAAGACTGGTGGTGTAATAGATGTTGTTCCATCTTGATTTCTCATCTTGGTAGATCTTCATTTATACAATCAAGGTTATTCTGAAGGACCTGCTCTAATACCAATTGTTGGTAAAAATAATAAGAGGGGGGTTGGGGAGTGAGGTGAATCAATATTTAAAACTCACAATAATAATTTTCTTTCCTGAGAAATGTACGTGACTTTACTGTATCGAACTCACGTATGTATGGAACTATTATAAAAGGAAATAATGTATGGTTAGTGAAGTTCTAAGAAAAGTAATTCTTTATATGTCTAACTTAACCACAATGAAAGATATTGATTAAGTATTTTATAATCAGTAAGAATTTTCATTAAGAATAGAATAAAGCATCACACATAAGAAACACACATGAACTCCGAGATTTAAGGTGGAAATGAAATGTGGGAGAAAACCATTGTTGATGTCGTCTCAGTCTTCAATATTATTAAAATAAAAAATTATTACATTCATGTACTTGTTTAGACTCATGCCAATACGCATGAACCCACTTTTTGAGGGCTACAACCTTCACCTGTTGTCCATATCCTACTGGAAGGAAGCCCCAACCCTGTGATATTGTTTACCAGCAACCACTGGAAGGGAACTTCAACCCCCTTAATCAATCACTAGCTACTATTGGGAGTTAGCTTCGACATCCTTATTGAAGGCTCCAACCCTCATCATCATATGTGGACAATGTTTCATAAATTTTCACACTCACGCCACCTTATTTAATACATCACATATTGTAGATAAACTAATCAAACACTTACATAAATCAACCATAATAGTGAGATCACTGTAACCGGAATTCAGAAGTAAACTTAGAGTACTACATGAACACATAGAATAAACTCCAACCCTGATGATTCATATGCCGAAAATGTATACGTGCCTGAACTTAAGGAAACCCACATTCATACACATTTTTTTGTTAAGAAACCTACATATAGATCTTAATATAACAAAAACAATTATTATTTTGAATTAACCACAAAGTTGATCAGAGTTATTTTGAAAAAATATAGTGTTATATTATAGATTCGTCATACAATTAGACACATCAATAATATTTTGAACGAACCAATATTGTAACCAAATTCAACTTCATTAGTCAACCATATCCACCTAAGACATTATCGTTAAATCTAGATCAACATGAAGAGAATATTCACAAACAACAGAGATACAACAACATTGATCAGGTTCATCAATATTTAATAAATAGAAAACCTTCCTTCATGTACGCAACTTTGATGAAATGAATCAACGTGTACACACAAGTTTACCAAGACCAACGTGTGTACATATATGTAAATTTTGACCTAAAATTTCGCAACTCTTCATAACTTCAGAAAGACCCAGATCATAATATTAACAGATAAAAACATGCTTTAATACATATATATTAGTCAATTCATGAGGAGATAATACAATGCAAAGTGATTTTAGGGAGTCTCATGATCTTGATCCATCATTGTATTCATTGGTGCATAATTATTTCAAATGTATATGTCAATGATGGCCCTTACAATGAAAATATACTTGAGATTGAAACATTCATCAAAACCCCTTTCACATGCACACTTTAACAATTTGATCTTCTCCTCCTTATATAGCTTGAACCTAAGCCAATACTATGAGCCAAAACCACACTAGTGTTGGTTGTAATCTTGGACTGGATCAAATAATCTATAATGCACTCAATACTATGGGATAAGAACATGGTAAAGGACCTTCATATTATTAAATTAGTGCACCAGTTTGTGCGCGATTTTGTTTATTTATACTCAAACATATATGCGACTTGGCCTTGAAAAACATACGTATATTTCTTCCAATATTCACCTTTACCAAACATCTGATTCTAACCTGCACACCTTTGTCCCATGATTCTGTCATTTTTGTTCCATCATTATGCCACCTCTGAACTGATATTTGAAGTCATCCATTTACTCGATAGTTTTTCTGCTACAAGTGTGTTGTCATCAAGGATAACATATACATCATAATACCAACACTACTAACTACCCATTTTTTTTATTAGGCACACAACGTAATAACCAATTAGACAGGTGTCTTTGTTAATTAATATCATTAATGTACCCATTCGAAACTAATTACTAGACTACCTGGAATTATATGGACAACCTTTAACTAGTGAATTAATTTGTATTTGATATTTTCTCCTTCGTTCCCATTGATACCAAAGTTTGGGAACATGCCACCTAGGAGACCTATTCAATGTTATAAGTCAACTAAATGAGCATTAGGAACTAGCTGAAAGATGAATCAATGTGTTTATATGTTTGAGAAAGAGAACCTAGATGAATTTTTGTGTTAACAAGTTGGAGAAATGAAACCTAAACTCATGATTCTTAACTATTTATCCAATTTAAAAAACTTCCAAATTATAGGGTAATTAAAAAAAAATTAAGAAAAAAGAATATTTTTTTCTTAAATAAATGTATTAGCTACCTGTATTATGTATTAGTGATACCAGATTCAACAACTAATGTATTTTATTTTTACACACTTCAAAAAACTAAATACTTTCCTGGGAATCCCATAACTAACATTGTTCATGTGCCCCTTAAGAATAACATGGTGGCTACCATCACCCCATGTGTAAAACCCACATGTATCAGTAACTACACATGTGAGGTATTTACCATATGGAACAAATTTAAAAATATATTTTGTTATAAAATCCTTAATCATGGTTGATAAATATATTCTTCCATAGCATGGCAAAGTAAACCATTCAATTGCTTAATTATTGTTCAAGGAGAAATAATTGTCAAATATTGGTAGTAAATTTTTAATATTGTTGATGTTAATAAAATAATGACTGCATGCACATCATATTAAACTCTATTTTCTGTCTAGTAACCCATAAAACAAAATTTTTGGTGTATCCTCTAACCAAAATTAATAATGATTTTTTTTTTTTGTTCGGCATGTGGATAGCTAACTGATATAATAGATTTTATGTAACACCCTCCACCCACACTTATCCAAGTTTATTGGTCCACCGCGGTAGATATGTGAAAAATAGTTACTGTGATATGATTTAACCTCCTATATGGATGTTGAATTGACAAAATAAAACCTTATTTACCTTCCTTAGATGCTACAAGACCCCAAAGGGATGAAACACTGTTACAAGTGTCCAAACCTTGAGTTAACATGCCCTTTCACTGATTTTCACTTATAGGTGCATGCAGAAGCTTGAATCCATGCAAATGTAGGCCTCCAGTTACATGCATAACCACTACAAGGGTGTGACTGTAGTCTTTTTAGGCCATTTTTGTGCTTGAGACTATGGAATTTGTGTTACATTTTCATGGCTTCACTTTAGGTCACTACCCAAAACCTGATGAGACTTTCAAAAACAATAAATGACACAAAGAAAAATATTTTAACACAAAACTTTATCAAGGACTTCACCTAACCAAACTTATAAATGACAAAAATTTCATCAAACACAACATGAACATGTCATCTACAGGCCATGAATGCATATTTAAACATAGCGGTTTTAAATTTATCTGATATTCTCTAAGAAGGTCTAATTCGCTCTCATAATTGTCACAATAACATCTATTAATCGAGGAATTCATCAACAATTCACATATTCATCAAATATGTCAAGATCCATAAACATTATAAATCATATAACCAACATAGAAACCATCAAATAACCAACATATAAACTGTGGCAATGTTTCCATAAGATAACCATCATAAAAAATACATATTCTCATAAACCACAATATAAAATACCGATAATCAACATACAAAAATGCCAAAAAAATCAAGGACTTCCATGTACCACCTAATCATATATTAGGATCAACCAATTCTTTATTTTAGTCAACCACCCCCACACCATATTCCAAGCATGAATGTGAGATCTCATGGTATAACCAAAACAAACCAAACCAGGGATTCTAGTGGCAAAACCACCTCAATCCTTAACGCGTGATTCTAGGAAATGGTTATAACTCAGTAAACACCACCAAATTCGTCTCTACCAAATCTATCTATGGCTCCATATTGTTTGTTCCAACCCGGGCTTCGAAGATTAGTAACACAATCCACAACTACTACCAATCTCTAGAGTGTTTGTCCAACTCGGGCCTCTAGAACTAGTATCTCAACCCAACAAGGGCTCAAGAGTGTTTTTCCAACCAAGGCTCAAGGAATAGTAACTCAACCTAAGTTGTTATAGGCCTTCCAAAGTGTTTTTCCGCCAAGGAACTAGTAATTCAACCCACAACCATAAGGAACACGTGAACCAACCAGAAGAAAAAAAATGGTAAACCAACAACATCGTGGCTATCCAGGAAATAGAAAGCTAAAAACAACAATTGTCAATTTACGAAATCCTTGATGCTAATTTTTAGAACTCCATAAATTTCCCTAGGTTGAGAAGAGAAATTCCAGAGGTAACCACAGACCAATTTTAGGCTAGAATCTAGCCCTTCTAGCCTTGGAGAGGGGTCTCTCACTTAGGTTTCTAAAACCAATAAGATATTATGGTTAATAAGCTCTGATTTTCAAAGTTTAGTTGATGAGAAAAGATACAATGGTTTGTCAAATGATATGATGAAGAAGAAAGGGTTTCTCCATAGGGGCAAGGTAGGTAGCCTTGGTCGTGGAATTTTGGTTAAATCGTTGTAAGAGGGTGAGTTTAGAAAGGTGAAATTCAACACATGTAGAATCAAAACCATAAAAAAATCCTAAAATTTTTCTTTTAAAATGAAAACATTGATCACTTGGCAAAAACTAAATTAAAGTACCATTAAGATGAATTTTGAAATAAACATACGGTTTTTCCAACCAATAAGACATGCATTTAAGAATGTGAGTACATGGTATAAATTGCAACAAGGAGGGAGCAAAAAACCACCAAGATTATGAATCATCAATCCCTCAAAATTACCTACTAACTCTTATTCATTCACTGGCAAAGCTTTTAGAAAAATATAGTGCAAAAAACATTTGTTTCTTTCAAATATAACCAACAAAATTATTTACTATGTTTTTCATATTTATATATATCATGAGGTTCGATATACCACCATAGGTGGTTTAAATTATTTACCAAAGAAAAATTATAACTAGATACATCAAAATTTTATTTCATATACGAAAAAATAGGAGTGGTTTTCCTTACAACCAATCTATGCATAAAACATCACCAACTTTGAATATTTGAAAATAATCATTAAATACACCTCCTAAAAAAATATGCCACCCATCCAAATGATCCAAAATTCTTTTAGAAACGAAAAATTTGAAATATGAAATGAAATAGTTTGCAATGTCTAGAGTCGTAACGCATCAACCAGTTTTCGAGCGAAACATGGATTGAATTTCTGAAAAAATAGGGGTCAAATACTAGCTCATATCTTAAATCTTATAAGTTTGTACAAAATATTTCTAGGTTTTTTTATATGAGAGTGTCCTTGGGAGAAACCTCTTTGAGTTTCAAAAACTTATTCTCCATCTCCTCACAATATGCACCTAAATATCATAACTAAAACAGGAAATGACAAAACCTGAAAAATAGGTTGTAAATATGCACTTAATATTTCCATATAAAACATCGGTGCAGAGATTGGAGGATTTTTATTTTTTTTGGTATATTATTGAAAAAAAGATATTTTTTTTCCAAAATTCAGATCCTTTATGTCAGAAAAGCTTTGGAAAATGATGGCAAAAATAGTGAGTTTCGTAACAAATTCATAACAAGTCCAAGTGGACCTCCATGATTTGCATGGTTTCACACGTCCTCTGGAAAAATGGATCAAATGGGTAGCATTAAAATTTCTATGTAATTGTGCAGAATTCTTGATTTTTTTCTCTCCAATGCTTGCAAACCTTGTAGATGTCCGATTCCCACTTTCCCAACAAAACTATCACCTTTTGCGCCACCTTCAAAATTCTTAACATATGATGAATTTATTATGATATGAACTGTTGAAGAACTCATATAAGTGTTTTTACATCCACATAACACCATATCATCCATATAACTTCAAAATTTCTCAATGAAAGGAATTTGGACTTTGGATTGATGATAAAAGTAGCGATGTGTGGATTTGCAGGGCCCCCACCTCTCTTTCGCAATGAAAAAAATGAGCACACCAGAGCCTCCAATAAAAATGATGAGGAACTAAGAATTGTTCAATGAATATGAAAGCTCAAATAAACATTTAGAATGACCCAGAGCCAAAATGAGAGCTATAAATCATCTTTAGAAAGGAAATTATGAACGTGTAACACCTCTTGAAAACACAACACTTTGGGAAAAGGGAAAGATCGTCCTTCTGACCATTATATTCCTGCTGATATTATGAGCTGACCTTGAAATTACATTCAAACTAACTCCATAAAACCTCGAAGTTTTTCCTTGATCCATATCATGAGTTCTTTGATCTAAACATAGCCTCTAGACTTAGGTGACCCACTTATAATGACTAAGGATGATGACTAACTCATAATAACCAAGGATTTGTATAACATGAAGTTTTTACTCTTTCCAAGGTAGGAAAAGACTTTGTATGATTACCCTTTAATAACCAAAATACATGGCTTTATCCATTTCGAACCTGAGCAAAATAGAGACCTTTAGATGACACATAATCTAAAGCTACATCTCTTTAAAGAATAATAGTCAGGTCATCATTACTAATATTTACAAATTTGAGCTAAGCTACATAGAAAGACTAACATTACTATTATTCCTAAACATAGGACCCTAACATAGGCTCCAATTGTAATATCCCCATTTTTATTTCTTTTATTAGACAGTTGAAAATCCTAAAGGTTAAGTTGACCTAAAGGAAAAAAATATTTGTGGACATATTATATTTTTTTAATTTTATAAATGTGGAATTTTCATTATTGTGCAAAGACTAGAGTATATTGAAGACTAGGATTTCAAGTCCATGAGGATGGAATTATATCCAAAGGCTCTCCAAAATTCTCCAAAAATAATTGGAGAAAATAAAATAAATTAAAAATATTATATTGGAGATAAAAATCTAAAATATACCTCAGTAAAGTGGAAAGTTACTATAAACTAAAACTAGAAAGAGGAAAAAGCTAGTTTTAAAGTACTTTTATGGAAAAAGCAAAAGTAAAGCCTAGGAAAAAGGAAAGAAACATCTTGATTTAACTAGGTGCAGTTACGGAAACATGATGAAGGAAAAGCAAGCTTAAATAAGTCATTCCTGGGTAGACAAGAGGTTTTCTACACTTTACTGGATTTGGTCTCCGCTCAGGTGGGGGGCCTATAGGGAGAAAGCTCAAGGTTGGGTGGAAAATAGTATTACTAAAATTGGTATGAACAAGTAATTTAATTATTTCTTATGAAATTTTTGTTATGATGGAAGTCATAATAATGACGATTCAAATAGAAATATGTGGAAATTATCTTTTCTTTATTATTAATTTCTGTAAAATTTTAAGTTATATAGTCTATTGTATTTAGCAAAACATTCTATAATAGATATAGTTAGATTTGTATAGTTACATAGACAAATTAAATTAGTAAACCAACAAACAAAATATCTTAACCCAAGTAGGAGCATTGAAATATGTTGTTAGGTTGTAAGAATATAATTATAAAGTACAAAAATCACATCAATACACGTGGAAAAGAGGTAAGAGAATTAATGAATTTAACTAGTGCGTAACCAATCATTAAACATGAATATAAATATATTAGAAGATAATTTGAAATGTAAAAGGAAACATGATTGCACAAATTGACGTTAAATACACTTTTGTAGATCACTAAAAAAGTTACATATGGTTATTCATTCTTATATGGAGTAACAAATTAAATATCAAGTCCATAGTAAAATACTAGAGGATAGTACAAGAGAAATGGTACAATGAAGTATACTGATATACATATCAAATATTTATCAAAACAAATGTTTATTATTATAAATATAACATGAAAGTTGTATTATAAATGATAGAAATTATTATTACAAACTGTCATAAATTATTTGACAAAGTCAATTGTTCTGTATAAATAATTACCTGAATTATAAATAATGAACATAGCCTTGAATTTAGTGGAGTGAATTCTGTAGATGATATGGACCATCCTGTAATTAGAAGAAAAATTACACTATCAAAGGTGAGAGGAATGATTTTTCAAAATTGAGGAATGGTAAAATGAGTGAAGTGAAATACCTTCACAAAAATAAAATATACCAGGATTAGTATATGTATATAATAAGTGTAATAATTAAACGGAATACAAAAACTCGACAAGGGTAATTGGAATATAATTATTACCTTATTAGTATATTGTAAATAGTGAAATCATACTTGTACACATAGAGAAAAATGAATAAGTTCATGCATGTAAATGAACAAGAAGATAATATGGAAACTGTATGAAAACATAAAGGAGAAATTACATGTACTTTAATAGACAGGGTATGTACTGGAAATCTGTAAAAATGTTGTTAGAAGAGCAAGAGTTCATGTACAAGCAATGATTTTATTATATTGAGGAAATTAGCAAGATAATAAGTACAAAGGAAGAGAAGAGTAGCAAAATTTTCTTATCAAATTAATTGTGGAACAAGTAACATAAATATAATTATAGGTCATAATTATAATCATATAAAATCCAATAGAATTCTGTAAATTAATACATAGTTATCCTAATCATGTATCTATGTATACATAAATGAAAAATTTCGATTCATGGAATTATGATATGATTAAAATGAATGGGACTATACTAAATGAAGTCTAATTCTATATTGATGTTGAAAAAATTGGAAATATTAACCTAATTGCAAATATGTTCCCTACAGTTAGGGTGACCATGTCAAAGAGAAATTCTAACATCGTAGAGGAAAAATGATGTATGCAATCATAATAAGGGAAGCAAAGATAAAACATAGTCATTCTACTATACAATGAAATATTTAAATCAAGATGAAGTTATTAATAGTGAACGAAAAATAATATAAATTAAATTTATAAAGTACCAAACCAACCCTCTTGAGTCTGTTACATAAGTTTCTATGTAATTTTATAGAAATCCGAGAATTGAAATATCGATACGAGGTGAAGAGGATTTCATGTCAAATTTAAAACCAAACAAAGAAAATGAAATTACCTTCCTCGTAATTAAATGAAAAAAATCTCTGTGTAAGAAGACAAAAAATTGAGGCAAATCAATTTCACAAAATTAACATTAAATGATTATAATTAATAAAAAAACCTTATCACTGTATAAACGATGGAACTCAATAATAGTAATGAAACCCAAAATTTTTCAATCAAGGAACTGTGCTGAGACACAGAGAGACATTTACATAATAGAATTCGTGGGATGAATGATTTATTGTCTCTCAAAGAACTGAAATTGTATTTCCATGAAATTCCTCATGGAAAAAACAACGTGAAAAAGGAATAAATGGATTTATGGCTAAATCTATTACAAACCCACCCATGAGCATGTATACAAATGTAAGATACAGGCCTTGTCATATTGAAATGAGGGTTAATGGGATTCACACCTGGACTCTTAGAAAAAAAGGATTACCTCGAAACTTCATGGAGCTGAGACTCCAGGGAACGTTAAACTCCAAGTCGTAAGAAGTCCTTGCAAGTGACAGAAGAAAACGAAATAATTTTTAGAGGAAAGAACAATAAAAAAATTAATTAAAACGAAATTTAAACTATACAAATGCTAAATTAAGGATGAATTTATTACCTGATGCAGGAAGCATAATAGTAAGCAAATTCATAGACTGCAATAAGGCACACAGAATTTGGTGGAGAACTAGAGCGAAGGCCTTAGTTGACGTGCTAATTGCAAATGAAAAATATGAAACCTAATATTCCAGTGAGAAACCCAATACATAGAATGGAGGGAAGGTATATGGATAAATACTCACCGTTATCATGGCAACCATCCATCTCACAGGAGATCGAAAATATCATATAAGACATGTGATGAGTTTTTTTTTTTTTTTTTTTCTGAATAAGACTGATTCTATTAAGCAGAAATATGGTAGAAGATGATGTTACAATCAAGAGAAGAAGAAAACCAAGAATCGGAAATGATAGAACTATCAACCTCGGTCCTGGAGAAGGAAAGAAACAAGCAAGGAATTACAAGAAAAGACTGGATGGAAAAAAAGACCGAAAACTACCCAGAGTGGGCAGAGGCCTCTACATGAAGTTTTTTTCCCTTTCTTTTTATTGACTTTAACCCATCCATCCTGGGGTGAATGAGCTAAAACAACTTGAAGACCGAAGTTCTCAAAAGGGGGGATCTCCTTATCTGAGTCGGAAGAGGAGGTCACATGGGAGCGCTTCTGAGCGATGGCAGTATCGGGAGGATGCGAGGGAGCATCAGTGGGAATGTCCATTGTCTGATTCTGATCCAATTCTGCATCACTTCCATCATCTTCTGAGCAATAGGAATCATATTTCGCTGCAGGTGGTGGAGAGTATGGAGCCCATCATTTGGATTTGGGATTGGATTTGTTCGCCTTTTTCTGTTTTGCTGGGAGAGCTGGGCATTAGTTCTGCAGATGCCATGTTTGGTGACAATGTCGGCAACAGAAGGAAATATTCTCATAATCCAGTGACTGAGTCCAAACAAATTCGTTTATCTTGAGATTGATTTGGTCTGGAAGTCCCTTGCTTAAATCGAGTTCCACACATATTCTGGCATATGTGTAAAGACCTTTGTTTTCCCGCCAATAATCTCCCATCAAAAAATTTCCCATGGTTTTTCCTATCACTTTATAGACTCTAATATGCCATAGATGCGCTGGTAAGTTGGGAAGCCTAATCTAGACAGGTGTCCTGGTGATGACAACAGTTGCAGGGTCAATATCTGGGAACCATGGAGTTAAGAAGAGCCCTGCAGTTCCCATGAACCAGGGACCTTCTTCTATAGCCTTTTCATAATGCTTAATATTATCAAACAGAACAATGAAATATCCTTCTGAATAGAAGTTGACTTTGCAATGGTGAGTCCAGTTAGCATGGAGCCAATCATAGAGTTCCTTTGAGCGCGGCCACAGTCCATTAAATCTGCATATTATGGCTCTTTCTGCAAATTTTTGAAGATCATTTGCAATTTATGAATGAGTAAACTCAACAAAGGGAACCTCCTCAAGCTTGTCAAAAAAAAAAGGCTTTGGTTTAAGGGCTTCAGGGGGTTTTGGGCGCTCAGAGTGAACCGCATCTTTGTATGAGAAGGAAGGGGTAGAAGAAGACTGCCCAACAGCACCACCTCTCAAACGAAGGGTTAGCACTAAAGAGTCATTCTTATTAATGCTGTAAGCATAGGGGGACAAAAAATATTCAAGTTGTTTACCTTGAAAGAGAAGTCTCTGAAGGGCTGAGGGAATCCCAATCCATTGTTCCAGATTTAGTTTGAGAGTCCGCACCAGATCTGGGGAGCAAACCCAATGCAAAATGTTCTTGCCTGAGGGTTGTGAAATTTGGATCTGATAGGAGGCAGAGTAGATCCTCGATGTCTATTGTATTGACACAGAGTTAGGGTCTTTGACGTCTCCAAGAGTAATTCTGGATAGGAGCTGTTGGGGAGAATATTTCTCCTGCGAAGGGAGATGGACGCTCCATCTCAGATCCGAACCAAAGGATAGGGAGACAGAGCAGCAAAAGGGCGGTGTGTTCTTCCACAGCAAGCAGAACCCTGCACTGCTACCTGCGTGCTGAGAAATGAGAAGGTCCGACTCTTCGTGCCTGTCCAGAGGTCTTGGAGCTTGAGAATAATCGAGGGAGTCCTCATGCAATGCCACAGAGGAGCGAAAGGGGCTTCCGAAGAGCTGAACACATTGCCGTCGATCTGTTGATAGCGATAGCAGCTTCAGGGCTGCAGGACAACGATAAAACTAAGTGAGAAGTGCAGAGAAAGGGTCTTCTGATACAGAGGAACCTGGAGATGGGCTTCCATGCAGTTGCGGCGCGAGTGGTCCAGAGGAGAGAGCGGCCACCAAGGTGGAAAGAAATAGAACCCTAATCGCCATTCTGCCTATTCTTTTCTATTTAAACCACAACTTAGGTGGCATGTTAAGACATGCGATGAGTTAATAGATAGAGTAGAAGACAATTAAATTGGAATAGCCTAAAATAAAGGAACGACATAATCAATATGTCAAAATTTATGTTAGGGATACAACGAAATCCCAACAATGATTTACAACCATACAAAGAGTGAAAACATATACCAATACTTCATACAAAATTGTAATAATTATAGGCATTGAAAATTGAATAGCATAAGTCAAATCCATATCTTGAGTATTACATGTGTACATATAGCGTGATTTTCTATATTGTATAATATTCCAAAATGGAAAAGATAGAAATATAGAACAAAATGTTGGAAATAGCAGTGATAACTCAACACATAAAATGTAATCAGATCATATATCCATCATATTAATATTATAACATAAAAATTTGTACAATATATTGAGTAAAAAGACACTGAAGATAGGCAAGACAAGCCTCAATACAACACATGAAATATAAGGAACAACTGTTATACAATAATGCTAGAGGCTAAGACAACACAATTTTAGTTGGGTTTATTGCTGCTGGAAAATGTAAATACATGGATCTATTGTTATATAGCTCAAATAGTGTCGGGGATTGATATTTAGGCTTCCAAGCACCTTTCCAAGACATCCCACAAATTGTTTCTGAAAATACACCGAAATAAAAAAATGTCAGAATGTAGCCTTACGGATGAATTAGAGCTACAACTGAATAACTGGAAGGAGGTGGCTGAAAATAATATAGAAATTTATGGAGCTCCTCCAATAGATCCTCCAAGTGAATGATTGATCCCTTACTTGAATATCTAACCCTCCAACTGAAACATTGAACCCTCCACTACAAATGCTCAATAAAATAACGCAGTCTATGAGGAAAATTTCACTTTAGGAGGTGGTGATATATTTTCCTGGTGCCAAAGGATTAAATAAATCCCAAGGACCCCCCTTGCTGGCCTCCCAATTAAAATGCTACCTATCCACTGAAAAAGTAGCTTAGAAATTGGCCCTATCAATCCTCCACTACCTCTTCCTTGCAACACAACAAAAATCTTCAAGAAACTTTATTGTAGCTAAATACTGAAGCTAGGCCTGATGTCAAAATGTGGATATGTAGCTCACAATAATCTCTACTGAGTGGGCTGCAATATCCCCAAATTGTGATTGCTAGCAAGGCATGCTTGAAAAATGCATTGTTCATGAATGTATGCTACATCAAAAAATATTATCCCTTGGATTTCTTAGATATTATAATCTAAGATCCAAATCCAAGAGGAAATCAGAAACCAAGCAAACTAGGTGAGATAAACAAGCCTCTCACACCTAGAATGGCCGGAAAATGCCCAATAATGGGACTGCAACAATATGTAAACACAATGAAGGAGATGTAGCAAGTTATTCACTCAAGAAATGTGTCAAAAAACACATTACCTTCAGTTGGTGTCTCATCAGCAACTTGTACTTCCTTTTATTATCCAAAAGTTGGGGAAAAGCAGCAAAATAAGCCCCAAAAGTGTTATTCCTAGATATTTGTGTAATAAAAGAGGAAAATAATGTTTTTACCCCTTATAATATGTCATATGGGACTCACATACCAAATTTTGGCAAAAACAAATCACTCAAGCTAAGTTAAATAGATCTCTCGTTCCCGATATCGCTCAAAAGGCCGAAATCCCATGACTTAGCTTATGAAGAATTTAATGAAGCATGTATAGCATGATTTTCTGATGGTTTATGATGAAATATGATGGAAATAACATACATGAAGAGTATTACATCATATCATGGAGAAAAATGGAGGAAAAGCCTCTTTTACACATTATAGAAATGACCCGATAATGGTTTCATCAAGGTACAAGTGAAAAATGTCAGATCTGTAGATCTAGATCTAGAAAATGTAGTCTAACTGAAGCTAAAATGATATACAACTGAAAATTACAAAAACTGAAGGATAATTCTTCTTACAAAGTTTCCGGGAGAAGGGTTGGCCCTTTCCCTGAGAAACATGCTCAAGATTGAGGGGATTAACCCTCACACTACAACACTTCAAGAAAAGACGTAGTTCCTACAAAGGTCTATGTTGTAGATATTGGAAGTAATTTGGCCAAGTGCCAAGATGTGAAAATATTTTGTAGAATGCTTCCTCACTGATCTCCCAAGAGAAAGAGAGCCTCCTCCTCTGAAAAACAAGTGTTGGAAGTGGTGTTGTGACCCCTCACTGCAACACCCTCCAACATAACATTATTCTGCTGCAGAAATAATGCTGTAGTTGAAGGAGGATGCTTGGCCTCAAGCCTGGATGTGAGGAAAATCATTACATCTCCTTCAAGAGCTTCTCAAGAAAGGCAAAGGATTCCTAAACAGGAAATCCTTGTGCTAACTAGCACAACAATCTCAACTAAACAGTTGCATAAAGAAAAATAGTCTTCTAAACCAAGATCAAATCATAAGCATAAACCTATTATGGCTGCATTTCCCTCCTTTTAAACATGTGTGAGCCTCCTTTCCTTGGGCCCCACTCACTAGGGTTTCCTTCACCAAGGAATCTTCCTCCCACTTGCACTGTGCTATCTGTATGGATGATCTCGTCCTCTCATATCTGTGTTGTTGACTTGGTCAAAATTGACCTTGTCCACCTACATCTGTCCCTATTCACACATGGGAGTGTAAAATCTAGCTGCTACCTTAATCCCTTTCGACTTCATGAGGGATTTTATTCATATTTTTACTAGGCATGCGTCTCCTTACCCATTTATTCATCTCCTAATTGAGATTAGCAAAACTTTAATATGTCAATTTGCTGCATGCAAATTTTGGAATATTATAGTCCTCCCCTCCCAAATATTTCTTGTCCTAAAGCAACTGCAAGGATAGAACTTAAGAGTTGCCTCCAAGGTATGGGGGATGAAATTCTTTGGGAGAACACCTTTCCCAAGTGGATCCTCCATCCCCAAAAAATAATCCATACAAAATGAGTCACCTCCCACCATGGCAACTCCAAAAACATTTCCTCCACCTTAATCTCCTGCAAAGTAGATGGGCTAAAAATCTGCACATGGTAGACAAGATAGCCTACCACATGTTGTCTTCCTCTCCACTTATGATAAGTGTAGAGTATATGTTGAGCTTGGGCTGCAAAACAATTTCCCTCAAGTGGAAAGATAAAGACTAGATCTCCAAAGATCTCTTCTCCAACGTTGTGAATCAAGCTGGTCCAGATCACCCCATATGCAATGGATAGGAAATCATCACCATATGGCATCCCATCAATCACATGGCCCACCTCAAAAGGAAACAAGTGTTGGATTGTGGTGGCCATATCTCCTCCCATGCTCCCGTTAGAACATGCAATGCATAAAATGTGGGAATCCTCTTCCTAAAAGGACACATCCCTCCCATGTGTCTCTCTCCCCATCATGCTCTCAATAGAGATAATAACAATATCAGAAAAATAGATCATTATCAACATCAAAATGAGGGAAATAATGAAGGTTTCATGTGGTGAAAGGAAGTACCAACAGTTTCCCATGTAGTTACAACACAGTTTCCCAAACTGCTGCTTCAGAAAATAGTATGGTAAGTTGTTTTTTAATACATGGATAGTTATGTATGTCATCAAGCCTACTAATTAATAGTAAGTGGTTAGGTACAATATTTGATCATACACGTAAGCAAAACATACTTGCCCAAGATCGTACAAGAGATGGTTGTCTCCATCATACACATTGGCCCAAAATTGACCATGTAGCCAAATGAAAAGCTTGCCCTCTTGTGGAGAAATGCACTACCTATAAATGGTAAGAACATGCAAATATTGTATTAGACAATCAATAAGTGAAAAAACAAATTTCTCACCCCCTCCTTGTTTACCAAGTGCATCAAATGTGAAGTGATCCTAGGGACACTCGATCAATAAGTCCAAACCCCAAGGTGACCACATTGTTGGCCCATGCAAATAGGCTCTTGCCAACTCATAACTCCATTATTTGACATGTTCCATGTCAAAGGCATCTCCCATAATGCTGCTACACATAATAATTTCTTCCCAAGGTGGAAGCACTTCTTGAACATCTAAGGCCAAGGAGTAGCCCCTTGGCACCATGATAGTGCTACCTACTACTCCTGCAACATCATGTAAAGTGTGAGAGCAAATCTGCCCTTGCTCTCCCAAGAATAACCCAAGAAAAAAAAGTTTTTGCTACCTCCACATACCTCCACCATACAAATCATGTAGTGAAAATATGGTGTAGAATGTCAGATCATCACAATGCATCCCTACTCTTCGCTTCTCCATGATGCAAGTACCCTGCCACATACCCTTAGAAAGAGGATTTTTACCAAATTATTTCAAGAGCAACTAACACATCCAAGCCTCTTACTGCCCAGTATCATAGATTTGAAAGTAGCTTTCTAGCTTCTTCCTCATCATCCACACCCATCAATCTAAAAGTGGGTGCCTTCCATCATGTTCTTCCTTAGCACTCTCCCAAGGAAGAATATCATTCTTTGAAATCAGATTTCTGCTCTTGCATTTCATGGGATGTTGAAATGAAACTCCTTGGAGATATTATAGAGAAGACCTCTCATCAGTGTCCCCCTTGAATCCACAAATATCCGAGTGTGATGAGGAAATCACCTCCTCAAACGGTTGAAGAACCTTGCACTCTAGGATGTGTTGAAGTGGACCTCTAATGAGATCTCTCCATGAGATCTCCTCTTCATCAATGGCCTTCCAAAACCAATAAGGTTCTGCATCTGCTGCAGGTAGAAGTTTCTCTTTGGGATGGGGAGTGCTCGTTGAGAAAGTGTCATCTAGAAAGGAGAAAGTGTTTCTCACTTCAAGATGTCTACCATGTATCTTTTCTTCCTCCATTGCTTCATGAATGAAGCTGCCATTTGAATTCTCCCATAAATAATGGGTCCTTATCTCTTTACTGTAACTCTTGGATAGTGTAGTGTAACCTTGCTACTTTAGACTAACAGTAAGTGATGATCCTGGTTCATACAATAACATATTTCCACAATCTTCTGAAATATTTGTTGCAATAATAGAAACTGAAAATGCATTCATACCTTGCATGGCTGCAAGAGTTCTTTCTTTCACTGTATTGGCTCCCTGAATTGTTGATGTTGAAGGTTTCTCCTCCATGGTTGTGATAGTGCTGATATAAGTCTCCTCAAGAGATGGTGAGGGCACCTCCCTCTCTGATTTTTCTTCATCAAATCTCTTAATCACCCTCTGAATGAAATCAAGAAGAGTAGATACTCTTGCATGACTTATGTGGTTGAACCACCAAGTGCTTGCTTTTCCCTTCATGTGCAGTGTTTCAATCCATAATGCTTCTCTTTCTACCACTAGATGTAGTAGGAAGAATGCTGCAAATCTTCCTGTATAAGTTATTGTTGAATATGATCCATCAAAAGTAGAAAATAGAAACCTATTGCCATTCATCCTTCTTGTGCTGCAAGGTCTTCTTTCTTCCTCTAGTTGAACGAACTATGGTAAGGCTAGAGTCTCCCTGAAGGTTCTAGGTTGAGTCCTATACTGAACAAGGTATTCACTTAGAATCTGATGTTCCAAGTGTCTTCCATGCCCTTTGTCTTGTTCTTCATGAGAATAGGAAGTGCATGGTCCTTCCTCTTCTTGAAACCCTCTAGGAGTTTCTTGGCATCTCTTCTCCTTCATTAGCTTAACCTCATGGGAGAGGTTCTTTCTGGATTTTAAAAGTGATGAGAGTAAAATCATCCTCTCCATCATTTTGATCTTGCTCCCTCCGATGGCTGGAACTCACAGGCTAAGCCAAGACTATGCTTTGATACCATTGTAATATCTCCAAATTGGGATTGCTAACAACGCATGGCTGAATTTTTTTTTTTTCACTAATGTATGCTATATAAAAAAATATTAGCCCTTGGATCTGTTATATCCTATAATCTAAGATCCAAATCCAAGAGGAAATCAGAAACCAAGCAAACTAGGTGAGATAAACAAGCCTCTCACACCTAGAATGGCCAGAAAATGCCCAATAATGGGACTGTAGCAATATGTAAAAACAATGCTGGAGTCGTGGCAAGTTATTCACTCAATAAATGTGTCAAGAAACACATTACCATCAGTTGGTGTCTCAGCAACAACTTGTACTTCCTTTTATGATCCAAAAGTTGGGGAAAAGCAGCAAAATAAGCCCCAAAAACGTTATTCCCAGCTATTTGAGTAATAAAAGAGGAAAAAAATTGGGGGATCCCTTATAAAATGTCATATGGGACTCAAATACCAAATTTGAACAAAAAAAATCACTCTAGCTCAGTTAAACAGATCTTCCGGTCTCGATATGGCTCAAAAAGGCCCAAATCACATGACTTAGCTTATGCGGAATTTATTGAAGCATTTATAGCATGATTCTCTAAGGGTTTATGATTCAATATGATGGAAATAACATACATGTAGAGTATTACATCATATCATGGAGAAAAATGGAGGAAAAAACTCTTTTACACATTATATAAATGACCAAGAAAGGGTTTCATGAAAGTACAAGTGAAAAATGTCAGATCTGCAGATATAGATTTGGAAAACACAGTCTAACTAAAGCTCTGAGTATATACATCTTGAAAATATAGAAAATTAATTAGAATCCTTCTTACAAAGTTTTCGGGAGAAGGGTTGGCCCTTTCCCTGAGAAACAAGCTCAAGATTGAGGGGATTAACCCTCACACTATAGCACTGCAAGAAAAGATGGATTTCCTACAAAGATCTGCACTCTAGATGTTGGCAGTAATTTTTCCAAGTGCCAAGATGTGAAAATATACTCCGTAATTCTTCCTCATTGATCTCCCAAGAGAAATAGAGCCTCCTCCTCTGAAAAACAAGTGCCGAAAGTCATGTTGTGACCCCTCACTACAACACCCTAAAACACAACATTATTCTGCTGCAAAAATAATGATGTAGATGAAGGAGGATGCTTGGCCTCAATCCTGGATGTGAGGAAAATTAGTATAGCTCCTTCAAGAGGCTTCTCAAGAAAGGAGAAGGATTCCTAAATAGGAAATCCTTGTGCTAAGCAACACAACAATCTCAACTAAACAGTTGCAGAAAGAAAAATAGTCTTCTAGAACAAGATCAAATCATAAGAATAAACGTGTTATGGCTGCCTTGCCATCCTTTTAAACATGTGGGAGTTTCCTTTCCTTGGGCCCCACTCATTAGGGTTTCCTTCATCAAGGAATGTTCCTTCCACTTGCACTGCACTATCTCTATGGCTGATCTCCTCCTCTCATATCTGCGATGTTGACTTGGTCAAACTTGGCCATTTCCACCTGCATTTTTCCTTGTTCACACATGGGAGTGTAAAATGCAACTGCTATCTTAATCCCTTTCCACGGCGTGAGGTATTTTATACATATTTTTATTAGGCATGGGTCTCCTTACCCATTTATTCATCTCCTAAGTGAGATCAGCAAAACTTTAATATTCCAATTTGCTGCATGAAAATTTTGGAATATTACATGGGCACTCAAATTCCCCCAAGGATGAGTGTGGGATTCCCACTTGGGAACACCCTTGTTCTAAATAGCACAACGGACTCTGCTAAATGGTTGAAGAGTGCAAGAAGTCATACAGACCACAAAATAAATAATCAACAACATATCCCTCTATGGATGCCTTTACCTCCTTATATGAAATGTGAGCCTTCTCACCTTGGGGCCCACTTATAAAATCCACTACTATCATGGAGACTTCCTCCCATTAACACTGTGTTCTCTCTGATTGATGATACACACCCTCTATACCAACATTGTTGATTTGGTCAAGATTGACCCCATCCACATCCTCCAACCTTTTTCACAAATGAGGGTGCTTTATCCAGTTGAAAAGATTATTGCTACTCGCATTAAGAGGGATTTTATTCCTACTAAAGATATTTATGGGTCTCCCTACCCACTTATTCATATATCTAAATGATAAAAGAAAATATTAATATTCCAATTAGCTGCAAGCTAATTTTGGAATAGTATAGTCCTCCCCTCCCAAATGTTGCTTGTCCTCAAGAAACTGTAAGGATAGAACTAAAAAACCTACTCTCCTCCTCTGGTAGCATCCTCATATGATAAGATCCTCCACTAAACAAGATGTTCTCTCATCAATTTCTCCCCTAGTTGCTCCTCCCAAGTGTTCAAGCTAGCCTTTGGTGAAAAATCCAAATGGCTCTCATCATGAAGAAGCGGTATATCCATGGAGGCAACTATATGTTGTATAGAGGCTTTCTTGATGCATGGAATCTAAAAAATGTTGGGAACCTTCATTCCCATGTGAAGCTCCAATCCCCAAGCTATCATCCACACAAAATGAATCACCCTCCAAAATGGTAACTCATGGAAAAAATCCTCCATCTCTTGCTCTACTGATGTATATGGGCTATGAGACTGAACATGATAGAAAAATTTGTCTATCCCACACTCTCTCTCCCTCCACTTATGATAAATGTAGAGCTGTTGCTGATTTTGGGTTGCAATACGGTTGCCTTCAAGAGGAAAAAGGACAACTAGATCCTCAAGGACCCCCTCTGTAGTTATATGAATCTTGCTTGCCCAAACCATCCTATTTTAAGTGAATATAACATCATCACAATATGGAATCCAAATGAGAAAGGTACTGAATGTTATACAAAATTTTGGATGGTACTAATAGTTTCCCAAGTGGATGCAACGTAGGTTTTCTACCTATTATTTGAAAACATCATGTGGCAAGTTGTCTCCCATAATTTTTCTAGTTGTACATGTTATCTCATCTACTAGAAAATAGTAAATGACATTGTGTATCAATTGAGAATAAAAAGAGAAGCACAATACTTTCCCAAAGCCATATAGGAAATGGCTATCTTCCTCATAGATGTTTGTATTAGAAAGACCATGAAGCTCAAATAGAAAATTTCCCTCTTGTCGAGCAATGCACTATATATAAATGGCAAGAGAATGCAAATACTTGGTTAGATGATCAATAAGTACAAAAATAGAAATTTTACCATGTACTGAGAGTAAGATGATAATGATGTCCATGGATGAGCCCTCCCGTGATAATCTCCCAGTAGTGGTTTTAAATGTGAAGTGATACATACTCCCCTTGGAACACTCCATCAATAGATACATACTCCCAAGTGACAACGTTGTTGGCCTTTGTGGAAAGGCTCCTGTCATCTCATAATTTCCCTCTTTGATATGCCCAATGCCAAAGTCACATGCCATAATGCTGCTACATGTGGGAGACTCCTTCTTATGTGGAGGTACCTCGTGATCCTCCAAAGCTAAGGAATATCCCCTTTGCACCATGATTGTGCCACCCTCTACTCCTAAAACAACATGCAAGGTATGGGAGAAAATCAACCCATACTCTCCCAAGAGTATACAAAGCACCAATAAATATTGTTGCCTCCTCATCTCATTATCATACAAGTAATGGAGTACCATCATGATAGTTGACTTGTAGAATGCCCCATACAACCAAATATTCTACTGCCATATCATATGGGTGCCATGAAATGCCCCAAACCATAAAATACCCTTTGAAATATGATATGTCACATGATAGCCAAATTATTTCAAGAGTAGCCAGTGCAGCCATGCCTCCTGCTACCTTTTGTTAGAGATCACCAATGGGTTCACCATCCCCTTGATCATCTTCATCACCCATCCATCCAAATGTGGGTGACTCCTACCATGCTCCAAATTGGTATCCCTCCAATGGAGAATACCATCATCCCCAATTTTATCACTATATTTGCACTTCATGGGATGTTGAAGTGCAACCTCCTGGAGATATACATATAAATACCACTCATGAGTGACCAATTTGAAACCCATAAGGTTCCAAATATGTTGTAGGTAGAAGCTTATCTTTGAGCTATGATGTTCCCATCAAGAAGGATGTATCATAATAATGGAAGATGTCTTCCATCAACCATCTGTCTATCCAATGCTATACAAGTATAGTCATTGGAATTCTCCAATAATATTTGGGCAACCAACTCATCACTACTTCTCAATGACACCATTGTTGATCTCCATGATGGTGCATATGTTGTCTCATGATCATGCACAATGCTAAACACACAGTTATGCATTGGATTGATTAGGATTATGCTCATTATATCCTCCAAAACTCTACACTCCAATCCAAAGTGTTGTGTGAAACTCAACAATGAGAAACCAGGATGGCTATACAACTCCTCCTTGAAACAGTCAAGGGTCCTCTGCGTAGTGATGGTCTGCTGCTCCAAATCAGCAGTGTGTTTTGGCCATAGGTCAAATGGCATGTCCCCACAACTCTCTATATGACTTGCTGAAATAATAGGAAGTGGAAATTTTTTCATACCTTGGTTAAGATTATCTTTGGGAACATGTTGTATTGCTACAACAGTTCGACCCACTAGTGTGTTGACTCCTCCAACTACTAGTGATGGTGATTGTTGGGCCGTTAATATGCCATTATTATTATCACTTGTGAACGCTTATTCCACCCATTTCTACCATTCTTCATCACGTCATTTATTATAATTTACTATTTAAATCCATTTTATAAATGATTTATGCTCTTATGGATGAATATTATTTATCTTCCTTTATTTCTAATAAATTGATGATTATGAATTATTTTATCAATGATGGTTTTAATAAGTTGGTTATAACATTATTAACCATTTTTAGCCTCCAAGATAATTTCCATATTGAAGATTTGATCATTAAAAGTGCCAACTCAGAAATGCGCTGGAATAAGGAGTGACAGTTTTGCGGTTGAGATTCTAAGCAAATGAAGATGAATCTGGAAAATCCGGAACATGGGTTTTGTTCAGAACGGACCCAATTAACTTTTCTAAAGAACGGTTTGCCCAAATTCGGCTTGTACTGAGAGAAACGCAGGGATATTTGAGCACGATTTTCTCAGATCTGTGGTTGCGGCCGTCCTCCAAATCTCAGCTACAAAGCCAAATTCGACTTGCTGTTGTTGAAAGAGGGATGTAAATATATTTTATTGTTGATCAATTGGTTGGAAGAAATTCAATATTATTATTAGAGATCCTATTTTCTATTTAATTTCTCCACCTTCTGATTATAAAAGGAGAAGCATGTATTGTGTATGGGGGGATGGAGAGACTTTTCTTATTGTAATTTGCAGAATTGTGCATCAGCTCTTGTTAAGAGAGTGTGAGCTGTTTGTAAACATTATCAATGCCTGATTAATAAAAGAGTTCACTGTTGTTCCATTTCTCAAGCGCTGGAGTAAAGCACAGCAACGCTTCACCGGTGGTTGAGGGCCCGGCCCTGGTGGAGCGATCTGCTGTTTGTATTTCTATTAGTTTATTTCTGTTGTGTGAAGTTCGTTTATTACAATTAAAGAATTGAGTTATTGTTAATTGGATCAAATACAGAGTCATTGTTATTCCATTCTTTACAAGAAGCATGATTCATGATTCAATTGTTATAAAATGTTGTTTTTCTGTATCTAATTCCAGTTGTTGTTCCTTTTGTTTATGAATTATGATAGTTGATTGTTGCGTGGCTGTCGACAGGATTAAAGAGTAGAAATCTAGTTTTCTTGGTTATGAATTGAATTCACTGTTTATTTTACGCTGCTATTCAATTCCCGTTCATTGCTTTTAGATTGTTGTTCCTTTCCAGTTTGCGTTTTAGATTTCATTTCCTTTGAGTTGTTTTCACTTGCTTTGAGATCTCTAAACTGTAGAAGGCAGAGCTAATCATTCCAGGTCCCCAGATTTGGTCATCTCACATCGATTTCTAGGAGAAAGAGTTATTACTACTGCATCCCTAATCGATGTCTAGCAAGGTTGCTGTAGTGTAGTCTTTACATTTCTGTCATTTGTAATTAGATTTCTTTTCAAGCAGATTTCTTTTCAAGCATTTATTATTTCTGCATTTGTATTTCTATACTACATCTTCACAAACATTACTCTTGAGTAAATAGCCGCCTCAGACTGAGTACACTCTTGAAAAAAAAAGTCGTCCCTGGGTTGACAATTAATGTGAGGTAATTAGGAGTTACAAAGACACCTTTTTATCGCTCCACATTTTGGCGCCGTTGCCGGGGAGAGTGTAGCCATTTCTAAGGAGTAGTGTGAATCTGATGAGTGCCTGCTAGGGAAGAGTTGGATCTTAAAAACGGAAGGTAAGAACCTACGTGCGGAGCATGTAAAAGCCCTGCTCCACTGTCCGCTTTCCTAACAGATTTGTTGTTGCTTTGTTGGGTAGAAATATATGTTTGAATTTTTGTGTGAGTGACTAGGGAAAATATAGAAATTTTGAAAAATAAATTACATGATTTCATTCAAGTGGTGATGTAAGCACCACCCATTTCACTAACCGATTGACAGGAACATTTGAAGAAGGAGCCTCGAAGAAACACATGAAGAACATCTTATATTATGGTAAGAAATGGCTCACGTTTCTACTTTTGAATTTCCTATCAAAGATCTAGGAGGAGTGACACAAATGCACATAATTCCCCCATTTTTACCAAATTTTCATGGTTTAGCAAATGAAGATCCAGATACATTCTTATTTGAGTTCGAAATACTTTGTAGAGGATATGATTATTGTACTAATGATCAAAGATTGAAAGTGTTTCCTCTTACTCTAAAAGGAGCAGCTCTCCGATGGTTCATGAGCCCAGGTGGGAATTGCATCCAATCATGGGAGGACATGAAGAACATATTCTTGAAGAAGTACCAAGACTATTGCAAATCCAATGAAGATATTTTCGGTATGATACAAGGGGAAGATGAAAGTTTGGAGGACTATGTAAATCGATTTCATTATAACCTTAAAAAATCAAAGCATAAGCATTTGGAAAAAGAGATCTTAAAAACACTCCTTCTTAAAGGAATCAAAGATGAATTTTTAGAACTCTTAAATCTGATAGGAAAAGGTGATGTTTTTCAGTTATCATATGATGATGTTTGTGAGTTGTGCATAAGGTATCCAAGAGGAATCTTCAAGGCTGGTAAGAATTCTAGAAATGTTTGTTCTTTCTTTTCCAAATCTGCTACAAGAATAGGAGACATAAGAGCTGAAATCAATGATTTATTTGAAAATTTTAAAGTTGATTTTATTAGCTCTCTAAGCTCAAAATTGGACGTTTTGCAGGTTCATAAAAATGAAGAATTTGATGAAGTGTTTTTCCCTCGTGACCGAAAGGAGTAGCCCATAGATACTCACTCTTCCTTATCTAGGATGGAAGTAGCATATCTAAGAGATAAGGAAGCTACAACAAGGTCAACAGGTATGGTTCAAAACACTTCTTCTCCATTCTCTTACTTGCATAATCCATTATGGAATACTCATGTTCTAGGGTAGCCATGTCAATTTCAATATAACCACCAATCTTATCTACAAGTTTGGCATGGTTCACCTTATGATTGCATGACTACTCTCCCTCATCTTGTAGCACAAGCACATTCTCCATATTCTCCACCAGCTCTTTCACAACATCTTGCTTGCATATCAAATTTATCCACTCAACCCAACCAAACACATCATCACAATGCTCCATTCCATACACAATTTCTTGCTCAACTAATTCCACACCCTCACCACAATAAACTAGTACAACATACTTACAGTGTTGAACTGCCAAATTTACCCACCCTTCCCACCCATTCTATCTCACATGCGCCATTAGAGAAAACTTACAATGAGATTCATAATGTTTCAAATTCAAAAATTGTAGAAGTTATGGAAGAAAATGAGCTTACTTCTAGTTTGCATCAACAAACCATTTTAAAAGCTCAAGAACCTCATGGTATGATGGGAAATCAAGAAAGTAATGGATATATTAAAGATTGGTTTCACTCCATCACGTGTTTGCATCATCACTCTATGCTTCAACAATTTTTGATACCATTTTTTCAAGGGAAGTTGGCTTCTCATACCCTAATTTTCATTAATATGCATTTTTCAAATTTGGGTATGTGTATACATGATGCCTTATTTCGAAAATGGCTCCACTGGAAGTACTCATATACGTAGTCATATTCATTTTTCAAATCAAAATAGGTTAGTATAAAACATAAAATAAATAAGGGAATAAATAAATGCATTTTGTTTTTTATGTAAAACTAGTTGTTTTTTTATTGCAACATGCTATGCAAATCAATATTGGTGATAATTTTTTAATTCATTTGTGTATGTAGATGACTTATAATGGAAATAATAGCTCTACAAACACTCATATTCATTTTTTATCACCACTTTGAAAAAATGTTTGAATATCATTTTTTTGGCTTGCGGGCTTGATGAACTTTCTGGAAAAACAGTCGGGATAGTCATGTTTTGAGGGACCAAAAATGAATATTTTTAAAACATATTTCTACCCTAGATAGCCCTTGATGTCTACTTTCTAACCCAATTTGAATCAGTCAATTTGGATTTGAAACGAAAAAGTTAGAACCAAAACATTGACCGGATGTCTAGCGGGCAGCTCAGGAACAGAGTTTGGACAGTCAGTTTTTGGAGGCCTAAATGACCATATTTTTAAAACCTGTTTCTACCCTAGATAGCCCTTGATGTCTACTTTCTAACCCAATTTGAATCAGTCAATTTGGATTTGAAACGAAAAAGTTAGAACCAAAACATTGACCAGATGTCTAGCGGGCAGCTCAAGAACAGAGTTGGGACAGTCAGTTTTTGGAGGCCTAAATGAATGAATTTTTAAAATCTGTTTTTATGGTAGATTCCCCTATGAATCTAGTTTCCAATGCAATTGGAATCACTCATTTTCGATATCGTATGGGGAAGTTATGATCAAAATACTGACTGTCTATCGTAAATCAGCACCCTTAAAACTCTGTTTTTCCGGATGTTCCTTACAGTATTTCACCTATCAATTCTTCTTGTCTTAAAAACCTGTTTCTATTGGAGATAAATAAATGAATCTACTTTCATTTCCAATTTGAATCATTTGAATCCGACATCAAACGAAGAATCTATGCTTGAAATATCAATCGTTGGTCTAGATTGGGTAATCGAAAATGACTCTATTATGCAGGTTGTTCTAAACAAATTTGACATATCATAGCATTGAATTTTTAAAACCTGTTGCTACTGGACATAACCCTTTGAATTAGCTCTCATTTTGCTTTGGAATCACTCAATTTCGACGAAAAACAAAGAAGTTGTGATTAAAACACTGCAGGTTAGCATGATTGGTCACTGCTCTCCCGCAGGTAACAAACGAATTTTACTTTGTTATTTTCTCCATGGATTTGTTCTACAGAGTAACTACCTGTTAGTTTTTTGCATAATTCTTGGATTATGGGAGCCCGCGCACCTCTCTTTCTCCATGATTTAATGTTTTCTTGCAGGTAGACACTCGTTTTTTGCAGGTCTTGGGAAAATAAAGAAGGTCAATTTATGGACGAGTGATTTTTTAAAGAAATTTTATGAAACAAAGGAATTTCATCTAACTCATTACCCAACGGATTCGTAATAGAAGAAATGAAGAATTGATTTCAATTTGAAGATTCATGTCTTATCACTACTGCCAAAACATTTTTCAAAGAGATCATTTTTTTGACATAACATCATAGCTGTTGTAACTTAATTTATTTATTTACATACTGTTTTTGTTGTTTTTTTTTCTAATTTCTCTTATATTTTGTGTTTCAGGTATTGCTTCATTCAAAGTGTAACTCATCCTTAGCATCAATACCGTGAACAGCTAATTTGTTCTTTTTGCATGTTTGCATTGTATGACTGTCCATTTTGCTTTTCCTTTTCCAAAGGAACGACACTTTTAGTTTTTGCTGTTCCTTTTTCCAAAGGAACGACATTTGCATTTTCACACTTTTTTGTGTGTATTTTTTCTTTTTGGTGTGCATTTCCTTTGTTTTTCCCTACAAGGAACAACACTTTTTTTGAGTGTTTTTGCTGTTCCTTCAAAGAAACAACACTTTGGGAGCAACTCTTCCTTCCTCTTGTGGGATTATTCCTAGTTCATCTCAACCACATTTTACTGATTCCCTTTCATGGCATGAAGTACACTATTTTTATGAGGACAAGAATTATGGATTCTATTGAAGCGAGCTAATATCATTCACGTTATGATCTTTAACAGGACAGCTCCTTGATGATAGATTATTTTAAAAAGAGACACAACTATTTATATACTACTTTACTGCATTGTTTTCTGTTGAACATGATATTGATTGATCATCTTAATACCATGTTGGTTCCACCCTTCTGGATTATAATCTTCTCTGTCTGTAATAAATGAGATTATGGGTATATTTTTCTATTGACATGTTCAACTTCTTCCACCATCCCTGCTCTTCAGGAGTACTGAGCCTCCCTCTTTTTATCATAAAAATGTGTAATAATAACAAAATTTTGTTTGCAGATGGAGGATAGGGGGTCTCATTACGAGCCAGCCTACCATGTTCATAAGGCTGTAACAAAGTGACATTCCCATTATGGCCACCACACCATGGTTATGATCCATTGGATAGCCCAATTATCCTTGGAACAGGAGGTCTCATCACGAGCCGGCCTGATCACTTTTGCTACATCCCAGTGAATGGCAGTGTGGTTATCTGGTTACCACGCCAGCACATTGATCTCTTCTGTAGAACAACAATACTCTCTAGTTATAAATTGAGGATTCTGGCTCATATGGGTTAAAAAGCAACCCTGCCGAGACTATGGACGCCTGCTGGCAGCAGCGGCTCTGCTTATGGTATTGAAGTTATATCTTATCGTCAATTATTATTATAATACCCTTTTCTTATTTTTTTCTTTTTATCCGATAAGTTATTTCCTTAACTTTTTCCCTGTTTTGAACCTTTATGCATGAGAAATTGTTTTATGATCAATCGCATCATTTTCAGCTAGCATACTATCAGTAAAGCATCTTTTTGGCATATTGTTGTTCTTTTTCTCGTTTTCATCACCTATCATCAATTCAAAGCGTCCTATCTCTTATTCATAACTATCTTTACACACTCTGCTCTCATTATAATCATAACTCTCGTTGTCCTATCATTGATATGTGTACTCTGTTTCATTTATTACTGTATTGTTCATTCCCTTGCCTTGCCATCAGCACAACACCTCTCATATGCTTTATGGTCATGGAATTCCTTTTTCAATTGGAGGGGGGAATGTATGCATTATGGGATTGCATGTGATATGATTACTGCACTCTGCCATAACTTGTTGATTTGATAAGTTTTTCTGATTGAAATTTTTGCATGCATCTTATCTATTGCTTACACTATGGATTCAAGAATATTGTATGCAAAATAGTGCTTTGTTTACAGGAGAACAACAAGTATGGGCAGAATTCTATTCACAACATGACCACACTATTGCAACTAACAGAAGAGGCTCGAGCAACTCGCGAACGTGAACAATTCTTCAGACATGATGTGCTTACCTGGATTCCACCTTTTGCATCACTTTCAACACCAACTCTGCCTACATCAGCTTCAACAACTGCCAGTCCATATATGTCATTCCACATTTTTGGAGGTAAAACTTGAGGTAAAATAGCATAATTTTCTGATTTATTACGAATTTAAGAGAATTTCATGAAAATCCATTTTGAGCATTATTTATCATCCTTCATTCCACATCTTTACCACTTCCTATTTTTCAGCAGCATATCATTTTCGAGTATGGGGGAGTGTTCCTTTCATTCATTTCTTTCTTATGACCATGTTATTCATCTTCTTTATCATCCATTGCTATTCTTATTCACTCTCACCACCTCCCTTATTCCATGTTGTTTTACACCAAGCATAGAATTCAACAGCTGGTAGCAACCACCTCAATTTTTTCTAGCATCGCATGAGGGCATGCTAATTTTTCAGAGAGGGGGAGGAATTGCTACGCATGATGGATGTTTTCAATTTTCTTTCTCATTTAAGGCATACAATTTCATTTTTACACAATGCAGAAATTGATTTCCATAATATTTTTAAAAAACCATGAACTCAATTCTTGTGATTTCTGGAAAACACGGACGTATCATTAATACAAACCCAGATAATTTCAAGATAAATTGGTTCATAAAATTTCGGAAATCATGCACTCTCACCTACAGCCTGCACTCTCACCTACAGCCATTTTGTTTATATCTCATGATCCGTGCATCAAAACGATCTGATTTTTGGATCATAGAGACATTCATATATTATAAATTTACTTGCAACATTTCAACAAAATCTGGTTTGTAGTTTTTGAGAAAATGGTTAATGAAGTTTGTTGTTATCTATATCATATTTTGTTGCAACTTCATACATATAGTTGAATGTCAATGTAAAAATTGTTATGCCTTCATCAAGATTACTAAAAGTGAATATTCATTAATTAAGGAAAAATTCATTTGTTCTATCCATTTCATGAGCTGAGATGAACATATTTTTTATTGCTTGGTGAACACATGGGTTTTGTCTTGGGGTTGCATGAAGACATGCAATATATTCAAGTTTTCGTTGCATGAGGACATGCAACATATTGAGTGTGGGGGTATGTTGGGCCGCTAATATGCCATTATTATTATCACTTGTGAACGCTTATTCCACCCATTTCTACCATTCTTCATCACGTCATTTATTATAATTTATTATTTAAATCCATGTTATAAATGATTTATGCTCTTATGGATGAATATTATTTATCTTCCTTTATTTCTAATAAATTGATGATTATGAATTATTTTATCAATGATGGTTTTAATAAGTTGGTTGTAACATTATTCACCATTTTTAGCCTCCAAGATAATTTCCAGATTGAAGATTTGATCATTAAAAGTGCCAACTCAGAAATGCGCTGGAATAAGGAGTGACAGTTTTGCGGTTGAGATTCTGAGCAAATGAAGACGAAGCTGGAAAATCCGGAACATGGGTTTTGTTCAGAACGGACCCAATTAACTTTAACAAAGAACGGTTTGCCCAAATTCGGCCTGTGTTGAGAGATTCGCAGAGTTCTTTGAGCACGATTTTCTCAGATCTGTGGTTGCAGCCGTCCTCCAAATCTCAGCTACAAAGCCAAATTCGACTTGCTGTTGTTGAAAGAGGGATGTAAATCTATTTTATTGTTGATCAATTGGTTGGAAGAAATTCAATATTATTATTAGAGATCCTATTTGCTATTTAATTTCTCCACCTTCTGATTATAAGAGGAGAAGCATGTATTGTGTATGGGGGATGGAGAGACTTTTCTTATTGTAATTTGCAGAATTGTGCATCGGCTCTTGTTAAGAGAGTGTGAGCTGTTTGTAAACATTATTGATGCCTGATTAATAAAAGAGTTCACTGTTGTTCCATTTCTCAAGCGTTGGAGTAAAGCACAGCAACGCTTCACCGGTGGTTGAGGGCCCGGCCCTGGTGGAGCGATCTGCTGTTTGTATTTCTATTGGTTTATTTCTGTTGTGTGAAGTTCGTTTATTACAATTAAAGAATTGAGTTATTGCTAATTGGATCAAATACAGAGTCATTGTTATTCCATTCTTTACAAGAAGCATGATTCATGATTCAATTGTTATAAAATGTTGTTTTTCTGTATCTAATTCCAGTTGTTATTCCTTTTTTTTATGAATTACGATAGTTGATTGTTGCGTGGCTGTCGACAGGATTAAAGAGTAGAAATCTAGTTTGCTTGGTTATGAATTGAATTCACTGTTTATTTTACGCTGCTATTCAATTCCCGTTCATTGCTTTTAGATTGTTGTTCCTTTTCAGTTTGCGTTTTAGATTTCATTTCCTTTGAGTTGTTTTCACTTGCTTTGAGATCTCTAAACTGTAGAGGGCAGAGCTAATCATTCCAGGTCCCCAGATTTGGTCATCTCACATCGACTTCTAGGGGAAAGAGTTATTACTACTGCATCCCTAATCGATGTCTAGCAAGGTTGCTGTAGTGTAGTCTTTACATTTCTGTCATTTGTAATTAGATTTCTTTTCAAGCAGATTTCTTTTCAAGCATTTATTATTTCTCCATTTGTATTTCTATACTACATCTTCACAAACATTACTCTTGAGTAAATAGCCGCCTCAGACTGAGTACACTCTTGAAACAAAAAGTCGTCCCTGGGTTGACAATTAATGTGAGGTAATTAGGAGTTACAAAGACACCTTTTTATCGCTCCACAGTGATGGCTTCTCCTCTATTGTTGCACCAGTCCTGGTATACGTCTCCTCCTCTTCATGCATATCCTGAATAATGCATGGGACTCTCAATGTCAAGAGATGAAGATCCTCTTGCAAAGGTGAAAGTGTTCCTTCTCTTGATGCAAGTACTCTTGCAAAAAGTGGTGGTGGAATTTTCTTTTCCTCCGGTTTCCTTCTATCAATATTCTTGATCATCCTTTGAGTAAAATTTTGCATAAGTAGTCACTCTTGCATGTTTCAAATGGCTGAACCACCAAATTCTTGCTTCACCCTCATGGTGCAATGCTAGAATCTCAAATTCTCTTTCTACTACTAGATGTAGCAGGAAGAATGCATCTAACTTCCTCCTCCAAGCCCTTGTTGTGCATGTGGATGACCCATCAAATGTAGACAATAGAAATATATTATGTATTTTTCTTCTTCTTTTTTTGCAAGGTCTCATTTCTTCTTCGAACTCAATGAACTGCAGGAGAGCTAAATTCTCCTTGAAATCCCTCGATTGAGATTTATATTCTGCCAGATACTTACTTAAAATCTCATGATATAAGTTTCCTCCATCTCCATGCCTTTCATCTTGTTGTTCAAAGAAAAATGGCATAGTGGAGTTATTTGGAGCTATATGTAGTACTGATTTCTTTAGTTGTTGATAGGAAGTGCATGGACCTTTCTCATCTTGAAACCCTCTTGAGGTCTCACTGCATCTCTCCTCTCTCATCCTCTTGACCTCCTCGGAGAGGTTCTTCATAGATCTGTAAAGGTATGAGGTAAAACTCATTCCTTCCATCCTTGTGGATCTCTTTTTTTTTTCTGCTCCTTCTTATTATTCTTATAATATCATATTGGCTAAAATAAAGAGGCTGGGCCAAGATTATACTCTGATACCACTGTAATATTCCAAAATGGAAAAGAGATGAATATAGAACAAGATGATGGAAATAAAAATGATAAATCAACACTTAAAATATAACCGGATCATATAGCCATCATATTAATATTATAACAGAAAAATGAGTACAACATCTTGAGGAAAAAGACACTTAAGATAGGCATGACAAGCCTCAATAAACCACATGAAATATAAGGAATAACTACTATACAATAATGCTAGAGGCTAAGAAAACATAATTTTAGGTGGGTTTAGTACTACTGGAAAATTTAAATACATGGATTTGATGTTATATATCTCAAATAGTGTTGGGGATAGAGATATAGGCTCCCAAGAACCTTTCCAAGACAACCCATAAAGGGTTTCTAGAAATACACCCAAATGCAAAAATTCAGAAACGCAGCCCTACAACTTAATAACGGCTTCAACTGAATAAATGGAAAGAGGTGGATGAAACTGATATATGAATGTATGGATCTCTTCCAATAAATACTCCAAGTGAAATCTTGGTCCCTTCCTTGAATATATCACACTCCAACTAAAAAACTGAAACGTCCATTGCAAATGCTCAATAAAACAACACAGTCCATGACGGAAACTACATTGTAGGAGGTGGTAATAGCTTGGCCTGGTGCCAAATGTTGAGATAAACCCAAGGACCCTCCTTGTTGGCCTCCTAATGAAAAGTCTACCTCCCCATTGAAAACCTAGCTCAGAAATTGGCCCTATAAATCATCCATTTCCTTTGCACTGCAACACAACACAACTCTGCAAGAAAATGTGTTGTAGCTAAAGAATGAAGTTTGGCCTGATGCCAGAATGTTGATATTCATCTCACAATAATATCTCCTGAGTGGGCACTCAAAGTCCCCCGAGGATGAGCGTGGGTTTCCTGCTCGGGAACACCCCTGTGCTAAACATCACAGTGGAAACCGATAAAATATTGAAGAGTGCAAGAAGTCATACAGACCACAAAATCAATAATAAACAACATATCCCTCTATGGATGCCTTACCCTCCTTATATTAAATGTAAGCCTTCTCACCTTGGGCCCCACTCATTAAAACCACTACTATCATAGAGACTTCCTCCCATTAATACTATGTTATCTGTCATTGATGATCCACATCCTCCATATGAGCATTGTTGATTTGGTCAAGCTTGAACCCAACCACATGCTCCAAACTCTATTCACACATGAGGGTGCTTTATCTAGCTGCTAAGATGATCCCTATTCACATTAAGAGGGATTTTATTCCTACTAAAGAGATTTATGGGTCTCCCTACCCACTTATTCATCTATCTAAATGATAAAAGAAAAAATAATATTCTAATTAGCTGCAAGATAATTTTGGAATATTACATATTTGAATTTATGCAAAGTTCAAAATTAAAAAGGTAATTCGAATAAGGCATTAAAAGTGGTAATGGTAGTATAGGGAAATATCAGATGATGCTCAGTATCAACGTTATACATATATCTTTATAATAATTATGTTTTATAATTTAAATGTTGAATCAACTGATAAGTCCATGTATGGATAAATAGCTTTGATACTAATTCTTAATTTTTAGAGTCAAAGGGTTCAATAATGTTGTATAACTGAAATAACTGAATATGAGTATATAGATTAATTAGAGGGGATTTGAGGATAAGTATAATCTTATAATATATGTAGATATTCGAAGACACATTTTAAAGTTTTTAATAGCAATACTAGAACATGCATAAGCTTATGAGGGTATAAATTAATAGTAAAATAAAGTACTATTACAATAGAAGTGGGCACAATAAATAATTGTCATAAATTACAGTTAATACTGAAAGAGAAATTGGGAAATCGGTTAATATAGTCTCATGATTATTAATCACATAATTTTATTCTATTCATAAAACATAAATTCGTTAGAGAAATTTTAATGACATAAACTACACATAGATGGAAACATCGCAATATGAATCAAAGTAATAAAGTCAAATAATGACAAAGTAGCATTAATGTTATAAATAGAAAAATAAAAATTGGGTAAGCAAAGCTTTTACAAATGGTATCAGAGCCCATGTTAAAAACATTGGGTCTACGTGTCCCCACATAGAAAAGAAAATAAAAAACCCAAATTATGCTACTGTAAATTATTTACAAAAAATTATTTTGATGCACTAATTTAATTATGTGTATAATGATTAAGTGCAAAAAAGTAGAGTTGTTATTATGAGTGACAGAGGAGGGTTGTATGTGGATCTATGTGGTGAGGGAAATCCAACATATCAAAATGCTCAGTTGTTGTATATGGTTAGGGATATGTAACAACAATTGGTTCAGTTGTGAACAAGCAATGAGCAATTGTTACAAGCCAGTGAAGAGAAAGATAGGTTGACCAAGGAATTAAACTCAAGGTATAGTCACAAAAGTGAAGACCCTAGAATAAGAGGAGAGAAGCTAAAACCCACTCAGAAGGATCTAAGGATGGTGAAGCATTTAGACAACAATCTAGAAAGAAAAAAGAATTGCAAGGATAATTCCGAAAAATCAAACGTCCCACTTATGATGTTGAAAAGGAGGAGGATACAAAAGTTTGGCTTCTGAACAAGGTTAAATACTTTCAAGTCTATGAATATGGAAGTAACCTAAAAGCCAGATTGGTGATTTACCAATTTGAGGGTAAAGCTACCCTGTGGTGGGATTAAACCAAAATGGTACAAGTACTGGATGATAAAACTACTACTTTGGAATAATTTCAAATAATGTTCAATTCTAGATATCTCAATGAGTGATATTATGATGACAAAGCCAAATAATTTTATGAGATGAGATTAGGACATCTCACTATTGATGAGTTTTTTTTACCAAATTTACTAACTTGCTTCACTATGTGTCGTATATCAGAGAGGAAAATTCCAAAGTATAGTGATTTTTAAACTGCCTAACTATTATCTATAAGGAGAGAATAGAATTTCACAATCCCAAAACGATGGATGAAGTCATTCACATCGGCTGGAAAATTGGCAAAACAAAGAAAAAGGGAAAGGTGACTCTACTATTAAAGAGTAGAACCAACATATTTGAAATTTTTTGGGAAAAACCATCATAGGAATAAGTTTAAAAAAACTAGAGAGAACCAACCAGCGTAATTGCAGACTGGGTCTAAGTTTATGGATGCAAAAAACAAAAGGGAAGGGGTTATAAAAATGAAAGAAACATTAAAGTTTTGGGGATGTCGCGAACCTCAACTATTACGTGACTGTTGATAGAATAGTTCAAAACATTCAAGTGTTACCAGAGGTGACTACTGTAAATGGCATTGCTATAAACATTCCAAGGATCAATAATGCACTTAAGGATCACCGAGCTGAACAACAATCAAGCATGATAGAAATGGAAGGTATGATTTTTGAACAACCTGTATCTTTGTTGATATATCCAACAGAAAATTTAACCTATATAAGTCCTCATATGGTGGAAAAGTGAAAATTAAAATCATAAAAATTTCAACAAGCATGGTTAGTCCAATTAGCTACTGGAACAAAAAGATACATTACCCATAAAATTCCAAAATATGTTGTAAATTTAAATGTGTATGAAACTGAACTGAATTTAAATATTTTTCCTCTAGGCTCATATGATGTGTTAGTGGGAACGAACTGGTTAGAGAAGAAGAAATAATTAATTAATTTCTTAGATAAAACAATTCACTATATGAATGGTGAGGGAAAACCTATGATAGTGAGAGGAAAACTAAGACTCATATTAATCAGAAAAGAAGCTGTAAAAAATTTAATAGTAATCAGAGAGTTAAAAGATGTATTTACAAAGGAAATCCCCCATATACCCCCTAAAAGAGAAATTTATTTTTCAATTGAATTGGTAGCATCAGATACACCTATCTCTAGAGAACCCTATAGAATGATTACTCCTGAATTTTTAGAACTAAAATTGCAACTAAGAGAGTTATTAGATAGAGGATGCATCAGACCAAGTGTGTCTTGTTGGGGAGAACAAGTACTGTTTGTTAGAAATAAATATGGCACATTCAAGATGTGCATAGACTATAGACAACTAAATAAATTGACCATAAAAAAAAAGATATCCTTTGTCAAGGATATATGGCTTATTTGATCAAGTGAGAGGAGCCACTATATTCTAAAAGATTGATCTAAGAACAGGATATCATCAACTCAGAATCAAATATGATGACATCAATAAAACAACATTGATGACAAGATATGGAAATTATGATTTTGTAGTCCTACCTTTTGGACATACCAACACACCTACTACATTCATGTGTTTAATGAATAGTGTATTTCACAAGTATCTAGACAAATTTGATTTAGTGTTTTTTGATGGCATTTTTGTATATTCAAAAAATTAGGAAGAACACAAAGAACATATATGTATTGTCATATGGACACTTAGAGAACATAATTTGTATGCAAAACTGAGCAAGTTTGAATTTTACAAGGATAGAATTCAGTATTTGGTTCATGTAATACCAGAGGATGGCTTAGCAGTAGACTGAGAGATAATACAATCTATTATGTATTGACATGTACCTACTGATGTCCTAGCCATAAGATCATTCATGGGTATTATGGGATACTACCATAGGTTCATGGAAGGATTTTAGGCCTTAGCCTATCCTATTACTTCTTTACAAAAAAAGTAGTAAATTTTGAATGGACAACGAAGTGCCAAAATAGTTTTGAATTTTTAAGCTTCTTGATTCAAAAAAATAATTTTTAGTATGTACAGATGCATGTCCAGAAGGATTAGGAGGAGTATTACTACAAGAAAAATCAAAAGTAGCATATGAATCAAGAAAATTAAATAAACATGAACATAATTATAATGTATATGAATTAGAATTAACTATTGTGATACATGCAGTGAAGATGTGGAGGCATTACCTGTTAGGTTAAAGTGGACCTAAAGGAAAAAAATAATTATGGACATATTAATTTTTTTAATTTTATAAATGTGCAATTTTAATTATTGTGCAAAGGCTAGAGTATATTGGAGACAAGGATTCCAAGTCCATGAGGATGGAATTAAATCCAAAGACTTTCATAAATTATCCAAAAATCCTTGGAGAAAATAAAATAAATTAAACATATTAAATTGAATATAAAAATCTAAAATATAGCTCAGTAAAGTGGAAACTTACTAAGAAGAGGTGAAATAAAACTAGAAAGAGGAAAAAGCTAGTTTTAAAGTGCTTTTGTGGAAAAATCAAAAGCAAAGCCTAGCCAAAAGGAAAAAAACATCATGATTTAGCTGGACGTTGTTAAAAAAACATGCTTAAGGGAAAACAAGCTCAAATAATCCATTCCTCTGTAGACAAGAGGTTGTCTACAATTTGGAGGAATTGGTCTCTACTCGGGGGGAGCTATGGAGAGAAAGCTCAAGGTTGGGTGGAAAATAGTCTTACCAAAATTAGTATGCAAAAGTAATTTAATTTCGTCTTATGAAATTGTTGTTATTAGGAAAGTTAGAGTAATGATGATTCAAATAGAAAGATGTGGAAATAATCTTTTATGTATTATTAATTTCTGTAAATTTTTAAGTTATATACTCTGATGTATTTAATAGAACATACTATAATAGCTATATTTAGCTTTGTATAGTTACATATACAAATGAAATTAGTAAACTAAAAAATAGAATATCTAAACCCAGGTGGTAGGGTTTAAATCTATTGTTAGGTTGTAAGAGTCTAATTATTAAGTACAAAAATTACATCAATAGATGTAGAAAAGAGGTAATAGAATTTATGAATTTAACTAGTGTGTAACCAATCATTAAACAGGAATATAAATACAGTAAAATATAATTGGAAATGTAAAAGGAAACATGATTGCACACATTTTCATTAAAAACACTACTGCAGATCACCTAAAGGGTTAGATGTAGTTATTCATTCTTATATGGAGTAAGAAATTAAATATCAAGTCCATAGTACAATACTAGAGAATAGTACAAGAGAAATGGTACAATGATGTATACCAATATCATATCAACTATTTATCAAAACAAATTTTTATTATTATAAACATAACATGAAAATTGTATTATCAATGCTAGAAATTATTATTACACACTGTCATAAATTATTTGACAAAGTTCATTATTCTGTATATATTATTACATGAATTATAAATAAGGAACATAGCCTTGAATTCATTGGAATTAATTTTGTAGATGATATGGACCAACCTGTAATTAGAAGAAAAATTACACTGTCAAAGATGGGTGTAATGATTGTTGAAAATTGAGGAATGGTAAAATGAGTGAAGTGAAATACTTGCACAAAAATAACATATACCAGGATTAGTATAGGTATATAATAAGTGAAATAATTAAACGTAATACAATAACTGGACAAAAACAATTGGAATAGAATTATTACCCTATTATTCTATTGTAAACATTGAAATAATCCTTGTACACATAGAGAAAAATGAATAAATTCATGCATGTAAATGAACAAGATGATAATGTGGAAAATATATCAAAACATAAAAAAGAAATTACCTGTACTCTCATAGACAAGGTATGTACTAGGAATCTGTAAAAATCTTGTTAGTAGAGAAAGAGTTCTTGTAAAAAGAATGATTTTATTAATTGGAGGAAATTAATAATATAATAAGTACAAACGAAGAGAATAGTAGATTTTTTTCTAATTAAATTAATTATGGAACAGGTAACATAAATATAACTAGGCGTCATAATTATAATCATTTCAAAATATAATATAATTTTGTAAATTAATACAGATTTATCCTAATTATGTATTTGTGTATACATAAATGAAAATTTTGGATTCAAACTGTAACGAGGATTAAAACCCTATTCCAAAATCTGAGTTAAAAATTGAATTCATAAGTTATAGAATTATGGTATGATTAAAACGAATGGGAATGTACTAAACGAAGTACAGATCTGCATTGACAGCGAAAAATCGGGAATTATATAACTAATTGAAAATTTTATCCTTACAGTTAGGGTTACCATGTCAAATATTAATTCTAACATCGTATAGGAAAAACGATATATGTATTCATAATAACAGAAACAAAGATAGAACAAAGTTGTTCTACTATACAATGAAGGATTGAAATCAAGACTAAATTATTCGTGGTGAAGGAAAAAGAATATAAATGAATTTTATAAATTATCAAACAAACTCTCCTAAGTTTATTATATATGTTTCTCTGTAATTTTCCATAAAGACAAGAATGGGAATATAAATACGATGTGAAGAGGAGCTCATATTGAATTTAAAACCAAACATAGAAAACGAAATTCCCTTCCTGGGAATTAAAAGAAGATAAATCTTTGTGTAAGAACACAAATAATTAGGGAAAATTGATTTCACATAACCAAGATTAAACCATTATAGTTAACAAATAAATCATATCACTGTATAAACAATTGAACTCAATAATAGTAATGAAACCCAAAACCGTTCAGTTAAGGAACTTTACCGAGACAGAAAGAGACAATCACAGAACACAATTCGTGCGACAAATGACTATCTCTCAAAGAAATGGAATCGTATTTCCAAGAAATTGCTCATGGAAACAATGACATGAAAAATGAATAAATAGAGTTATGGGTAACTGTGTTACAAACCGAGCCACAACCATGTATAAAAATGTAAGATACATGTCTTATCATAGTGAAAAGTGGGTTAATGGGATTCTTACCTGGAACCTTCAAAAACAAGGATTACATCGGAACTTCGAGGAGATGAGACTTCGGGGAAGGTTCAACTCCAAGTCTTAAGAATGCCCTGCAAGTGACAAAAGAAAATGAAATAAGTTTCAAAGGAAACAACAATAAAATATTAATAAAATAGAACTTAAAGCATAGCAAGGTTAAATTAACGATGAATTTATTACCTAATGCGGGAAGCATAAAATTAAGAAAACACATAGACTGCAACAAGGTAGATAGAACTGGGTGCAGAACTAGAGCCGAGGCCTTCGCTGGCATGCCAATTGCAAATGAAAAATCTGAAACCTAATCTGCCATTGAAAAAACCAATATGTTGAATGGAGGGGAGATATACAGATAAATCCTCATCGTTAACTTGGAAACCATCCATCTCACAGGAGATCGAAAATATCATGTAAGCCATGTGAGAAGTTAATAGACAGAGTGAAAGAAAATTAAATTGGGATATCCTCGAATAGGGGAACGACATAACCAATCTAGTAACATTTATGGTAGGGGTACGATGAAATCCCAACATTGACCTACAACCATAGAAACAATGAGACCATATACGAATACTTCATACACAATGGTAATAATTATAGGCATCTAAAATTGAATACCATAAGTCAAGGCCATATCTTAAGTAAAGTATGTGTACATATAATGTGATTGTGTATATTCAAATTTATGCTAAGCTCATAATTAAAAAGGTATTTTGAATAAGGCTCTAAAAGTGGTAATGGTATTGTAGGGAAATATCTTATTGTGTTCAGTATCAACATTATACATACATCTTTATAATAATTATGTGGTAAAATTTAAATTTTAATTGAAGTGTTAATTCCATGTATGGATAGATAGCTTTGATATAAACTCCTAATTTTTAGATTCAAAGGGTTAAACAATGTTGTATAAGTGGAATAAATATATACGAGTATATAGATTAATTAGAGAGGATTTGAGGATAAGTATAATCTTAGAATATAAGAAGATATTCTAAGATAGACTTTAAAGTTGTTATTTAATAATAATACAAGAACATGCATAAGCTTATGAGGATATAAATTAATAGTAAAATAAATTACTAGTATAACAGAAGTGGGCACAGTAAATACTTGTCACAAATGACAGGTAATACTAAGAGAGGAATTGGGAAATCATTTAATATGGTCTCATAATAATTAATCATAGAATTTTATTCTGTTCAAAAAACATGAAGTTGGTAGAGAAATTTTAATGACAAAAAGTACACATAGATGGAAACATCGCAATATGACGAAAGGTAAAATAGTCAAATGAAGACAAAGAAGCATTAGTGTTATAAAAAAAAAATGGGTAAGTAGATTTGTTACACCAATGAGGATAAAATCCTCCCTGTAAGGTGCTAAGAACACTATATAATATGTGCCTGACCATTGGGTTGATCCCAAACCTGCATCATGCTCTATCCTGAAATTACTGTAACTAAAATCAAGTTCTTAGTATATTCCAATCCTCAACCTAAACCAAATACATTCTTTTGACTAAAACCTAAATTGTACACTAAAAATTGAGAGCTTTGTTGCAAACTGAAAGTGAAAACAATTCTAAAGGTATCTATCTTATTCATCACCCTTACGCACTCTAATTAATCTATAAGTTAATTGATTTAGTGAATTCAAACAACCAGTGTAACCACACAAGAACTTTATCCACTATTTGTATTCTCTGCACATACTTGTTCGTGAAAAAAATAGAAAACCTACTGAATGAAAAATCTATTAAAAACTTCCAAGAAAATCAGGTTTTACGTAATTTAAGTACATAGGCCCACTTTTTTATGGCAAAAATTCTAGAAAAGGATCCTCAAATGAATGAAAACTGAAGTTAAACTCCTCCGAGAGATTACAATTTTTCTCCATCTTCTCTACGTACCATGAATACAAACCTTTATATGAATCCTTGCTTTCTTGCAATTTCAAATTATAGATGCCATGACAGGGATGCAAATTTTCATTTGAATTTTGTGAAGAAACCACTGATGGACAAAAAAATGATGTTGAATTCCAAAATAAGTCGTCATCACCCCTGTATTGAAGCTCACACCTAGCTAAATGAGAAGAACTTTGACTGCAAAAACCATCCAAAAAATAAGCTATTGGATAATTGAAAACTGAAGAGGTGTTTGGTCTCAACCCAGTCTCCTAAATTGAGTTCATTTAATTGTCAACCAGGGTTGGTAAACTGTTGAAGTGAAGTGCACCATATGTGCCTAGGTGTTTGTCTCTTAATGCATTTTTTTTAGTGTTTTATGATGTTTTTGGTGTTTTGTGATGATTTATGATGTTTTTGGCCTTTTTGGTAGTTTTATGTTCACAAGGAAAATGACTAGAAAGCTAGTTGAAAGAAGCTACTGGTTAAAAACAGAGTGAAGCCTAATTGGTTGATGACAAATGACAGATGCAATTGCAAATATTGAAACAGAATCAAATCTAAACTATGACTAAGCAGAAACAAAGCTTGATAATGACTTTTAAGCAAATGATTCAAAACATAAACTCAACTTGTCCAATTCTTTCATCAAAGCTATTTTGAGAGATAGCTTGAGAAATGGTCAGCTAAGTATGCAAATTCTCCTAACTAAACAATTAAACAACTAGCTTATAATCATGCAACATTTTATCCATGATTAGAGATTTGTTGAAGCATATTTGGAGTAAAACATTGATACCATCATAAGATCTCTACTTTAAGACTAGTTCCTAACTCTATTCTGCAACTTAGTCTTATACCACTACACCTCACTCAAAGGTTATAGATTTTTAGAATAGTCTTTTGAGGGAATGTTTGTTTGTGAGATGATAAGGAAGTTGCAAAAGTACTTCGGGCCTTGAAATGATACTGTCTTCTGTTCATATGGTTATGAATCAATTATAGATTTGGAACAAGAAGAGGTTTGTAAATAATGAAGGCTGTTTTGTTAAGTTTAACAACTGAAGTAATCTAATATGCAATGGATGACAACTGAATGTGGAGTGCAAATGCAATGAGTTAAGCTAAAACTGAACTTAAGATGTCACTAGTCTAAAACAGTGCTGAACTAACAAGTCATTATCAAACTCAAAACAAAATAACAGAGCATGAGTTGAATGCAATTAGACTCCGGAGTATCCTAACTAAACTATCATGCATTATTATATTGAATTATACAGTCTGTTTTGTCCATCATGATTGATATTTTGGAAGAGTTTCTTAGAACAATCCTAACTATACAATTTAGTGCAAATGCAAACATAAAGACAGAAAGCAATTAAAAACTAAGATATCATAGCTATCTCCTACCCATAATTATGATATTTTGGAAGAGCATTTTAAGAGCAAGAACAGGAGAAATAACTTGAACAGAGTAATCTGCGTCTTCAGAAATGTAGCATAAAATATAAGCAAAATCCAGAGCAAAATCTAGCCTATCTCTCGGTTTCCCAAGTGTTTTTATAACAAATGTACATAACAGAACTTGCAACAATACAGGGATCCTTGTCTTTCCTTATCGAAATCACATTAGGACTCTTGAAGATGGAAACATAAAGAGAAAAAGGACATCTGGACTAAGACAGTCCTATTAGAAGTCTGCCTTCTTAAATGTGTTCCCACGTTCCAAAACCATATCCAGAATTCGGTTTTTCCTTCATGGTGAGCAACGAACAATGTAGACATGACGTGGAATATACCCATATGTGGTTTTTCTTGAGAGGCCACCTGGAACATGCCTGAACGTGAAGACAGCTGCATAATTTCCGGTTAGCTACGGAATGTCTGCATTCTGCAGCTAGTTCCGGTCAAAATGCATTACAATGACAAAAATCACAAAACTTAGCAAGTTAGTCATGTTAATCATTCTAAATTAACTAAATTCATTGATCAATTGGGTCTGGGGAATCAATGGACAAAGGAAAATGAGGTAAAGTAAGATGAAAGAAAGCACAATCTTGAGGCTCAACATACCCCCACTGCTGACTTCTTGCATGTCCTCATGCAACTTATTCCATAAACTCAGAGGCTTCTGCAAGAACATCTAATCCTCTCCTCCTTCTTTGCTTGGAAGCTAAAGATCTTCTGGGTTTTCTGATGATAAGTTTGAACCTTAAGTTGGTAAGTGCCCTGATTAGCTTCTTGTTCCTCTTTTTCAACTTTTCATTAGCCTTTTCCACTTTGTTCATATGTAGAGATAAGGTTGAGTTCATATTGGTTTTGAGTTTGACTTGTTCCTTCAGAATATCATTCTCATTTTTGATGTGTCTATTAAGTATTTCTAGCTCATACCTATCCCTTCTTAACCCATCTATTTCGGACAGTGGAGGACTAGGGGTTCTATCCCTACTCTCTGAAGCTTTCCTTTCAAAAGTTTCAACATAGTCATAAACTTCTTGCCGAGCAGGATCAATTTCAGGGGTTCCTTCATTAAAATCCTCTTGAACATCTTCTTCAATAGATGTTTCCTCATCTTCTATATTTATCACCCCTGTTTGTTTGATCTGAGTTTTCCTTAGTTTCCACTTTAGTCTATGGCTTCTTCTTAGCTGGGAAGATCCCTCTCCTTTTTCTGTGGCACATTTTCTGATTGCTTTCTCTTTCTTAAGTTGTCTCTTAATTTGAGTCAACTTCTCTGAGATTATTTCCTCACTACTTTCCTGGACTGTTTTGTCAATTTCAATTTTAGAAGCTCTCCATTTTCTGCTTCTCCTTGTAGGCTGTTGTTCAGGTGAGGGCTCTTTTGGCTCTTCAAAATGATTTCTTATCAAGAAATTATCCCACGTATCATTTGTTTTGGCTAAATGGTGTTCAATTAAAATCTTAACCAAGCCATGATGGTATAGAGTTGTCTCTAAAAATTGGACCCTTCTTTGAACACAAGAAGCCATCTTTTTCAAACTTTGAAGCAAGAAATAGGGTAAGTTTAACTCTTCCTCCAGAAAATGCATTATCAGTCTAATATGGTAAACATAAAATGTCCCATATCTACCTTCATATGTAATAAATTTTTGCAGAATAAGCAGTATGTTTCTCCATTTATTTTTCAATGCAGAACTTGGAATTCCCTTCTTAAACACAGTGGCATCCATACCTGGTGATTTTAGAATTTTCTTCCAGGATTCATTATGGAATTCTCTGTTTTTGAACCATCTCTCTCCATTTCTAAGCAATCATGTAGCTTCTGCAATGAAAACTTCAGTGACAGTGAATTTAACATCTCCCACTTCAACCTCAGCTCCTCTAAATGACCTTGCAAATGTTTTAGTGACTTCTTTGTGGAAGCCATTAAATTTCTCAAGAAATTGTAGCCATCCTACCTGTTGCAACATTTCTTTACATTGAGGGTATCCTTACAGTTATTTTGTACCCATTGGTTTGGTTCTTACAATAAGGCCCATAATTTCTTCTTCAATGTTTAGATTAATACTTTTTCTGCCACGGAAACAATAACTTCCACCTTCAAATTGATATACCTCTGGTTCTCGGTGATAATGGCTTCAAATTCCACACTGCTATACCTCTGTCTCTCGGTGACAAATGGCTTCAAATTCCACACTGCTATACCTCTGCGTTTACAGTGATAATGCTTAATCTCTGCTCATGGTGATAGTGCTTTAATCTCTGCTCACGGTGATAGTGCTTTGATATTCAAACTGATATACCCTTTGCTCTTCTCACGGTGATAGGGATATCTCTGTTTTGCGGAATGAAGGGCTGGCTACAGAATGGAGTGATGGAAGTAGTTACGGAATGAGTTAATGGAGTGAGGTGAAGAAAAAGAATTAATGAGTGAAAAGACTGTGGAGATTTTTTTACAACAGAAAAGAAAATCATCATTGAATGATTTGGTTGGGTGACGTGAGGAAATCAAACACTTCAGCCTTTTTAACCGCTTAAATGATGTCGGGTATAGAATTTGAAATGAGAGATTTTAATCCAAAGTTTGTGGAGGGTATATTGGTCATGATCAATAAAAATAATCAAAACAACTTTTTCGAATGATTCATAAATAAAACTATGCTAAACTTTATGAAATGCCATTATAATCAAAATTTGTTACCTCTGCTTTTCATTTGCTTTTTGTGGTCTTTGTCTTCTTTGTGCTCCTTTGGAAGAGTCTTCATAAACCTTATTGATTCTTCTTATTCATGGATATACTGGATCATCTTGTTGCAATTCAAATGTCTGCTGATCAATGTCTTCAGGATCTGTAGCTGCGGAATGACTATCTAGCTACGGAAAGTCTGATCAGCTGCAGAATGTCTATTAAGCTGCAGAATGTACCTGTAGAGTATTTTAATCATGGAATGGAGTGGTTTGGGATATAAGTGAGATGTTATATGAATGAATATGGATGATGAGTCATGATATGTATGAAGTGGATGATGAAATGGAATGAATTCAATTTATGAAATGGAGTGGAAGAATATAAGAACTGGCCTGCAATCCATGACATGTGTTATTCATTTACAACAAGACATCAAACTTTGAATTTTGACATGGAAATGAGGTGGATGGATTATGGAATGAGATGAATGATATATGGAATGAAGTGAAGTATGAATGAATGAATGAAATGGAGTATGGATGGATAAGTGAATGGAATGAAATGAAATGAAATGGATCATAAGTACAATGGATCTGAACTTATGATTTTGTAACAGCTGCTTGCAAAAACAAAATGGGAAAAGTTAGAGTGTCAGAAAAACTCTGATTTTCACCCTATCTTTTCTGTATAAACATGCCAATCAATGATTGGTTTTCACGTTTATACCTTTATTTTTATTTTTATTTTTTTATTTTTTTATTTTTTATTTTTTATTTTTATTTATTTTTTTCAAAAGAAATGCTTCAGAAAATTCAATCAAGTTGATGAAGAAGAAAGATTCTTCTTCATTAACTTCACATCACTATTTTCTTGGAACTTCTTGAAAAATTCTTCTCTTGAGAGTGGTTTGTGATACAGCTTCAGTCTATGACCATTCACAAGAAAAGTGACCTCTTCTTCATCTATTGTCCTGATTTTTACTGCTCCATTGTCAAAAAATTTAACAATTTCATATGGCCTAAGCCAATGTGTTTGAAATTTACCTTGAAAATCCTTGAATTTTGAATCAAATAAGAGAACCCAGTCACCTTATTTGAATTTCTTCTCTTTGATGTACTTGTCATGCCATCTAGTCCTTTTCTATTGGACTAGACTTGTTTTCTGAACTGCATCTTGTCTGATCTCATCCAATTCATTAATCTGCTCCAGTCTATGCTTTTGTGCCTCCGTTAAATCAAGTCCTAGCTGAACTGCCATTTTGAAAGTTTGAATCTGGAACTCTATGGGAAAAAAAACTTGCTTTCCATAAACAAGTTCATAAGGAGTATGGCCTGTTGTGTTTCTCCATGTAGTTCTATAGGCCCACAAGGCTTCAGGAAGCCTATCTACCCAATCTCTTCTATGTAAATGAACAATCTTTGTTAGGATTCCTTCAATGACCTTATTAGTAGATTCCACTTGACCATTTTCTTGTGGATGATAAGGAGTAGATTTTCTATGCCTGATTTTGTACCTCTCCATCATTTCCTCCACTAGCCTTGATGTAAATTGAGCTCCTTGATCTGTAACAATTTCCCTTGGGACACCAAGGCGAGTAAAAATATCCTCAAAAAGAAAAGTAACTACAGATGCTTCATTAGCAACAAGTAATGGCTTGGCTGCTACCCATTTAGTAAAATAATCAGTGCAAACTAATATATACCTCTTCTTTCTTGATGGAGGACTAATAGGTCCTACAAAATCCAAAGCCCATTTTTCAAAAGGTTCAATATGTACCTGAGGTTGTAATGGCATCTCACCTGAAGGAGAAGGTTTCCCTACCCTTTGGCAACTGTCACACCTTTTGACATACTCTTTAGCATCTTTAAACAAGGATGGCCAATAATATCCTAAATTAAGGATCTTATAGGTTGTCCTCTTATCAGCAAAGTGTCCGCCACACGGTTCATCATGACATGCTTTGAGAATCTCAGGAATCTCATCTTCACGAACACACCTCCTAATGATCAAATATGGACATGTCTTGTACAACTCATTAGCAACCCATGAATATTTTTCACTGTCATAAATGATTTTTATTTTATCCCTTGCATTCATTATTGAAGGAAATTTTCCTGAAACTAAATAATTAGCAATATCAGCAAACCATGGAGTTTGAGTAGAAATTGCAAAAAGATATTCATCAGGAAATTGATCTTCAACAGGAGTGTCATCTTTGATATTTTGGAGTCTAGATAGGAAATCAGCTACTGTGTTTTGTTTTCCAGGCCTATCTAGAATGGTAATGTTAAATTCTTGTAAGAGAAATAACCATCTTATGACTCTGCCATTAGTAATTGATTTGTTCATTAAGTATCTAATTGCAGAGTGATCAGTGTGAACAAAAGTTTCATAGCCTGCTATATAGTGTCTGAATTTGTTTATGGCATGAACAATAGCTAAAAACTCTTTTTCAGTTACAGTATAGTTTAACTCTGCAGGAGTCAAATTTTTACTGGTATAATAGATGGCATATGGAATTAAATTATTTTGTCCCAATACTACTCCTAGAGCTGTATCGGAAGCATCTGTTGAGATATGAAAATGTAACTTCCAGTTAGGTCCCCTTAATATAGGTGCTTCAGAAATTTTGGTTTTCAGGGTCTCAAAGGCTAACTGGCAATCAGAAGTCCATTTGAATTCACAATCTTTGTTAAGTAATTTGAAGAGTGGAGATGCTATCTTGGTAAAGTTTTCTATAAAACTCTGATAATATCCTGTAAATCCTAGAAAACTTCTAACATCTCTTCGACAACTTGGAATAGATAAGTTAGAGATGACTTCAACTTTTGACTCATCAACTCTAATCCCATCCCCTGAAATTTGATGCCCTAAAACAATACCTTCAGTAAACATCATAAAACATTTTTCATGACTAAGTGAAATATTTGCTTCCTGACATCTCTTTAAAACTTTTTCCAAGTTTTCTAAAGCTTCTTCAAATGAGTTTCCATAAACTGTGAAATCATCCATGTACACCTCTACACAATCATGTATTAGATCTGAAAAAATTCCTAATACTACCCTTTGGAATGTTGCAGGTGCATTGCATAATCCAAATGGAAATACTCGGTAAGAATAGGTACCCCAAGGACAGGTAAATGTGGTTTTGTCTTGATCTTCAAGTGCTACTTGGATTTGATTGTAACCACTAAACCCATCTAGGAATGAGAAGTACTTTTTGCCAGCTAATGTATCTAATACTTGATCTATGAAAGGTAAGGAAAATGGTCTTTAAGAGTAGCTTTATTTAGTTCTCGGTAGTCAACACATACCCTCCATTTTCCATTTTTCTTTGGCACAATTACCAAAGGAGAAACCCACTGACTATCTAAAATGGGATAGATGAAATTGACATTTAACAATTTTTGCAATTCTTCTTTAACAATTTCCCTAAGATTTGGATTCATCCGTCTTTGAGGTTGTCTGATTGGTTTGCAATTTTCCTCTATATAGATGTGATGAGTGCAAGTCTTGGGGCTTATCCTTTTCATGTCAGTGTATTCCCATGCATATGTAGAAGAATGTCTTTGTAATACTTTGACTAACTCTTCTTGTTGAGATTTTTCTAGGTTCTTGTTTATGTTCAAAGTTTTGCCTGGAAATATCTCACTTGTAGAGCTGCCAAATTTATCCATAGAATGAAGAGACATCTGCCTTGATGACAAAAAATCAATATTGGATCCCTCTTGAAATGATTCATGTTTGTGTTCTGGAGAGGATTCAAAGTTTTCTAGAGTATTCAGAATTTGATTATCTTCACTAATTTCCGAAATTGTGAAGAGTGGTTGTAAATCTTCTTCATCCTCTATCCATTGAGTGTCATCTAGATCCGTAATTGTCCTAGCTGGAGGATATAAAGTGAATTTCTTAGTTGAACTACCATCAGAAATATACATATCATCGGACCTACAACTAATAAAAGCATCAGCTGTAGCCAACCAAGGTCTTCCTAATATAACAAGATGTCCTCCTAGATTATTCTTAGGAGTTAGGATCATGAAATCCACAGGGTACTCCCAAGAATCTAGGGACACCGGAATGTCTTCTATTACCCCATCTGGTTTGATCACAGATCTGTCTGCTAATTGTAATAATGTGGGTGTAAAGAGAAGATTAGGAAGTTTCAGTTTATCCATGATTTGTCTACTCATGATATTGATTGCTGCTCCTAAATCAATGAGTGTGTTTTGGATTTCAATTCCATTGATGTGAATTTTTAAAACTGGATTTCCTGGGTCAAGATACTTTGGAATAGCAATCTTGCCCATCATAATGTCTCCTATTTTTTCTACCAGTTGAATTTTCTTTGTTTCCCTTATTCTTTTTCTTGTTTTCTTCATACTCAACTCCTTTATTGTTTTGGCTAAAATTGGAATTTCCTTGATGGATTGTAATAATGGAATTTTAATGCAAACATTTCTCATCTCATCTAGGAAATCATAATTAGGCACCATAATTTGTTTTTCTACACCTCTATCAATTTGTAATATTTCCGGAAAGGGAGGTATAGAAGTAGATGTAGATGGTTGCTCTAATACAGGAGTTGAATTTATTGGATCTTTTTGCTTTAATTTTTCAGTGTTTGGGTCTTGAAAGGATGTGTCTTCCTCAAGAATTTTATTCACCCGTAGAGAGTCTTCCTCAGAGTTATCTTTTCCTTGTATGATCACAGAAGGTTTCCTCTTTTCAAGTATTCTTCCATACCTAAGTTGAACATCACTAAGGTATAAAGGAGTAATTAAATAAGTTGGAAACTATTGGCCTTCTATCATGTATGTGTTCTGAGGATTTTTATTATTGGGGTTTGGTATGGGTTGAGCAGGAAATTGATTTGATTTTTGAGGGAATGGTAATGAAAGTGGTTGATTTTGATGTGGTTGGTTCTGATGATGTTGTTGAGGATTTTTTTGAAAATTTTGTTGAAGATTTTGAGGAAAATTTTATTGAGGATTTTGAGGATAAAAATGTGGGTATGGTGGATATGATGGTGGATACTGATAGTATGGGGAGTATCTTCCATAGGGACTTTGTGATCCTTGTGCCCAAGCTGGAGATTGATTTTGAAATTGAGGCCAAGGTTGCTGCTAATAATTCCAAGGTGGAGGTTGATTATACATTTGATCATGGAATCCTTGTGTCTGAGGTCCTTGCCAAGGCCTTCTAGATACAAAATTGAGAGACTCTGTGGAATATGTAGGAGTTTCCTCCTGAAAGACAGCCTTGAGACTAGGAAGAGAAGGACAATTCTTGGTCTCATGTTTTTCAGAACAAATGACACAGGTTTCTACAACTTTTACATCCAAAGGACATTCTCTCAAGGCATGTTTCTTTCTACATTTGGGACAAAAGATTGCCAAGGCATCAGATTCAGCTTTTTGCTTTTTTTGTATCTTAAGGGTGTCTATTTGTTCACTAAGACTCCCTAAGATGTCAGATTTAAAATCATCAAGCATGTGTCCTATTTCTGATCTACTTACTGTCCCAGAAGCAGACTTACTTGCCCTTGCAAGAGCAAGATCTCTTGGACCTTTGACAGTTTTAGATTTCCCTCTTGAAAGGTTGATACATAACTCATATATTTCAGGTAATGTGAGCTGTGATATATCCCCTTTTCCCATCATGTTAAGGATATCCAACCATTCATCCCTAATTGTTTTCAACAAAAGAGATTTTAAGGTGTCTTGATCTAGGTTTTCCATTTTTGCTCTTTTGATGTTGTAATGAAATCTCTCCAACAAATCTTCCAAGTTTTCATCTTCTTTTTGTAACATATTAAACACTTCTTCCTTATGATTCACCGGCATACAATAATCCAGATACCTCTCTAGAAATTCTTGTTTCATGTCTTCCCATGTCCTAATAGAACTGTTAATCAAACTCATAAACCACTTCAATGCTGCTCCTTTCAAGGTTGAAGGGAATAATTTCAGTTTTTGGGCATCTTGTAAGTATTCATAAGTTCTACACAGAACTTCGAATTCAAATAGGAAGGTTTCAGGATCTTCCGTTTTAAGTCCATAGAAGTTTGGAAGGACAGAGGGTGAAATGTTTTTCATGGTTTTATTGGTTTCTTCGTCAATTATAGGGAACCCAAAAGAGCTTCCTATTTCTCTTCTACCTCTTCCTCCATCTACACCTCTACCTCCTTCTCCTCTACCTCTACCTCTACCTCAAAATAGTGTGTGTTCTCCATTAAAGACTCCTCCTCCTCCTTCTTTTTCCATGGTTGACTCTCCTGTGGAAGTGGAAAGGTTTGTGTCCCTAACAAGAGTCTCTAGATCTTCTTCTAAGGTAGTTTCAGTGGATGAAGTGGAAGGTTTCTCTAATGGAATAGTTGACCTTAGATCTTCTAGAAGTCCAGGATCAGTAAAGGATGGAATGTGGGTCTGAGTTGAAGGTGTACTAACTCTGGATCTAGATGAAACAAGTGGTGTTCTAGAAATCAAACTTCTTCTTCTGCTGCTTATGAATCTTCCCCTTGAATCTCTCTCTACGCATATAATTGTTTTTGGATGCTAAGAAACAAAGGTTACCTAGTTTTCACTTCCCCGGCAACGGCGCCAAAATGTTTGGCCTCAACCTAGTCTCCTAAATTGAGTTCATTTAATTGTCAACCAGGGTTGGTAAACTGCTGAAGTGAAGTGCACCGTATGTGCCTAGCTGTTTGTCTCTTAATGCGTTGTGTTTAGTGTTTTATGATGTTTTTGGTCTTTTGTGATGATTTATGATGTTTTTGGCCTTTTTGGTAGTTTTATGTTCACAAGGAAAATGACTAGAAAGCTAGTGGAAAGAAGCTACTGGTTAAAAACAGAGTGAAGCCTAATTGGTTGTTGACAAATGACAGATGCAATTGAAAATGTTGAAACAGAATCAAATCTAAACTATGACTAAGCAGAAACAAAGCTTGATAATGACTTTTAAGCAAATGATTCAAAACATAAACTCAACTTGTCCAATTCTTTCATCAAAGGTATTTTGAGAGAGAGCTTAAGAAATGGTCAGCTAAGTATGCAAATTCTCCTAACTAAACAATTAAACAACTAGCTTATAATGATGCAACATTTTATCCATGATTAGAGATTTGTTGAAGCATATTTGGAGTAAAACATTGATACCATCATAAGATCTCTACTTTACGACTAGTTCCTAACTCTATTCTGCAATTTAGTCTTATACCACTACACCTCACTCAAAGGTTATAGATTTTTATAATAGTCTTTTGAGGGAATGTTTGTTTGTGAGATGATAAGGAAGTTTCAAAAGTACTTCAGGCCTTGAAATGATACTTTCTTCTATTTATATGGTTATGAATCAATTATAGATTTGGAACAAGAAGAGGTTTGTAAATAATGAAGGTTGTTTTGTTAATTTTAACAACTGAAGTAATCTAATATGCAGTGGATGACAACTAAATGTGGAGTACAAATGCAATGAGTTAAGCTAAAACTGAACTTAAGATGTCACTAGTCTAAAATAGTGCTAAACTAACAAGTCATTATCAAACTCAAAACAAAATAACAGAGCATGAGTTGAATTCAATTAGACTCCAGAGTATCCTAACTAAGCTATCATGCATTATTCTATGGAATTATACAGTCTGTTTTGTCCATCATGATTGATATTTTGGAAGAGTTTCTTAGAACAATCCTAACTGTACAATTGAGTGCAAATGCAAACATAAAGACTGAAAGAAATTAAAAACTAAGATATCATAGCTATCTCCTGCCCATCATTATGATATTTTGGAAGAGCGTTTTAAGAGCAAGAACAACTATGGTACTTAGTGCAAACACACAAATGAAACATTCAGGATCACAATCATGCTTAAGACATCATAAGGATTTTTTGGAAGAGTTTCTTCTTTTGGAAGAGTGCTTAGAATAAGTATAAATGTGATGGTGAACAAAAGAAATTACAATTAAATCCTACAACACTATAGCCATTTACCATTCATTATCATGATCTTTTGGAAGAGCTTCTTCTTTTGGAAGAGTTTTTAGAATGAGTATAACTATAGTGGCTAATGAAAACAACTACGAATTCAAAATTCAAAAACATAAAGGCAACTAAGATACTTATCTAAATTACGCAAGTAAAACCGTGCAGGAGGCAGGGGCCCTCTACCACCAGACGGAATCTAACTCCAAATCAAATCAATGCTTTCAAAACAATGCTGTCTTCTTCATTAAAGGAAAAATAACTTGAACAGAGTAATTTGCGTCTTCAGAAATGTAGCATAAAATCCAAGCAAAATCCAGAGCAAAATCTAGCCTATCTCTTGATTTCCCAAGTGTTTTTATAACAAATGTACATAACAGAACTTGCAACAATACAGGGATCCTTGTCTTTCCTTATCTAAATCACATTAGGACTCTTGAAGATGGCAATGTAAAGAGAAAAAGGACATCTAGACTAAGACAGTCCTATTAGAAGTTTTCCTTCTTAAATGTGTTCCCACGTACCAAAACCATATCCAGAATTCGGTTTTTCCTTCATGGTGAGCAACGAACAATGTAGACATGACGTGGAATATAACCATATGTGGTTTTTCTTGAGAGGCCACCTGGAACATGCCTGAATGTGAAGACAGCTGCAGAATTGCCGGTTAGCTACGGAATGTCTGCATTCTGCAGCTAGTTCCGGTCAAAATGCATTACAATGACAAAAATCACAAAACCTAGCAAGTTAGTCATGTTAATCATTCTAAAATTAATTTTAACTAAATTCATTGATCAATTGGTTCTGGGGAATCAATGAACAAAGGAAAATGAGGTAAAGTAAGATGAAAGAAAGCACAATCTTGAGGCTCAACAAGAGGCATGCTGCAATTTATTGCTTATTGGTTCTAAAAGGGACTATCTTTCCCTCTCTAATCTTAGCTTCCTATGTTTCAGTTATTTTTTTACCATTTTTTATTTAGGAACTAAAAGTAACCAAAACTTAATGACACATAACTACTTTGATTTAATTCAGTATGCTCTTCATGTTTCAACCCTCCAACTACATATTCAATCTCATGGAGCTCAATTTTTGTGATTTTTAATTCAAGAATTCATCCCTAATAAACTTAACAAGATCATCAAATACATACTAAGGTTGTGGTTAATCTATGTTATTCTCACCCTTCTTTCCTTCTTCATTAGTAATATTATAATTTCTTTCAACATTTCAAATGAGGAAAAATATAAGGGTGGAGGGTTTTGATTAGAACTCATTATTTTCCTCATGTTCGATGTCAACACTATGATACTACTTACTTATAACGGTATGAAAGTTCTCCTTCAGTAATTGAAATGAATAAAAACACAAGGGGAGATTTTTTTCATCTGATTCAATATCTTCTTCATGTTCTTCATTCCTCTCAAAACTAACACAACGAGGCTGACCAATTTCCTCAAATTGATGAAACTGAAAATCCTCTTGCCGAGAATATATGGTTATTTTCTCTTCATGACTATCTTCAAGTGAATATATAAAATTTTCAGTTTGTAGCACATGTTGTGCTATGAACCAGCTCCAAAGATAGAAGAGATGAGAGATCAACGCCTTAGAAATCAGCCACTTCGAGGGGGAAACTTCCAATACATTACATAAATGAAAAATTCTTGGATGATTCAAATTAAAAAAACCTCCTTTCTATAAATAATTTTCCATGGGGCCACAATTTAATCCTAGCCAACCTAACAATAATTATTTAAGGGCACAATAATAACAATATGGGGAATACAAGGGTACAATAATAACAATAAGAGGGTCACACTAGCAAAAATAATGGACTATACTAGTAATATAGGGACCTAACATGCTCCTCGCCTTCAAAAAAGTGTTTTCCTCAATGCTTGAGTAGCTACGGGTGCTTTTGTATAAAATTCTCATCCTCCCATGTAAAATCGTCAGTGGGTAGGTTCTTCCATTTGATGAGATACTCTGAAATTGATCGATTTTGTAGCTATCGAGTTCTAGTTTCTATGACTGCTTCAGGTTCCAATATAGTTTTTCCTTCCTCATCAAGTTCTGGAAATATTGTTTGAATTGGAATTTTGTCCCCTATAACCTTCTTTAAGCATGAAACATGGAAAACTGAATGGAATTGCGAAGAAGTGTGAAGATCCAATTTGTATGTCATAGTACCAATCTTTTGCAACACCTTGTAAGGACCATAGTAATTTGGTGATAATTTATTATCCTTATTAGCTTTATTGAGGGACATTTTCTTGTACCGTTGTAGCCGTAAAAATACCCAATATCCTACATCAAAGCTTCTCTCGTTGTGATGTTTATCTCCCTGTTGTTTCATTCGTTTTTGTGCCAAATTTAGGTTATCCTTTAAGAGTTGGAGAACTTCTTTTTGACGCTCGATGTGATCTTCCACTGCTTGAACCCCAGAATTTTCCCTTAAATAAGATGTGATGGATGGTGGATGATATCCATAAAGTGCCATAAATGGGGTCATTTTTGCCGTAGTATGGAAGGAAGTGTTATACCACCAATCAACAAAAGGTAACCACTTGACCCATTGTGCTTTCTTATCAGATACAAAACAATGAAGATATCCTTCCAAAGATTTATTCACTATCTTAGTTTGACCATTGGATTGAGGATGATAAGATGAGATATGAGCTAGTTGAGTACCCAAACAGGAAAATAATTTCGTCCAAAAATTTCCTGTAAAAATGGGATCTTTGTCACTTACAATAGTCTTCGGGTTTCCATGTAGATTTTGAATAGTTTCCATAAATACAGTAGCGATTGTACTTGCTTTAAATGGGTGAGATAATGCACAAAAGTGTGCATACTTGGTAAGTCTATCAACTACCACCATGATGACACTCTTTCCTTCAAACTTAGGTAAACCTGTGATAAAATCCATTGAAATATCCTCCCAAGGTAGACTTGGAATGGATAAATGTTGTAGAAGAGCTGGGGTTTTAATTGTATGAAATTTATTTTGCTATAAAACCAAACATTCGGCCACAAAATTTTGAATATCCAATCTAAGGCCATCGTAAATAAATTCTTTCTTCACCCTATGGTAATTTTTTAAAAATCTTGAGTGTCCTCCTAAAGGAGAAGCATGCAATTCCAAAACAATCTTTTGTTTTAGTTGGGAATTCTTGCAAATATATAAGAGATCTTTGTACCATAAGGAATCATTTTTCCAATTAAATGTATAAGATGTACTAGGATATTGCTACAAATTTTGAATGAGTGTCCACACTTTTTCATCCTTTTTCCATTCATCCCTTTCTTCGGTTATCCAATCTAGTTGGATAATAGAAATGGGACAAAGCAATGCTTCCACCTCTTCATCCTTTCTTGAGAGTGCATCTGCAAATACATTTAGCTTCCCTTTTTTGTAGATGATTTCAAAGTCATAACCCAACATCTTCATGAACCATTTTTTTTGCTCTTCTAAAGATAGTCTTTGTTCCAAAAAGTGTTTAAGACTATCATGATCGTTTTTTACCTTGAAGTGTCTTCCCATTAGGTAAGGTCGCCATTTCTTTAGTGCATGTAGTATTTCCAACATTTCCTTCTCATAAATAGCCTTTTGTAAATACTTTCCTTTGATTGGATGACTTTCAAATGAAATGGGTCTTCCTTCTTGCATTAAAACAACACCAATTCCATTTCCTAAGGCATCACATTCCACAATAAAAGTTTTTGTGAATTCTGGCATAGCTAATACTCATGCTAGGAACATTTCCTCTTGAATATGTTCAAAGGCCTTAGATGCTTCAGGAGTCCATGAAAATGCATCTTTCTTCAATAATTTTTTTAGAGGTGAGGCTATTCTCCCATAATTCTTAAAAAACTTGTGATAATACCCTATTAACCTGACAAATCCACACAAATGCTTTATGTTTGTGGGGAATTTCCATTCCTTAATGGCTTCAATTTCCTTAGGTTCTACTTTAACACCCTCGTGAGATACAATTTGACCCATATATTCCACCTCTTGTACTCCAAAGAAACATTTCAATGTTTTTTCATATAATTGTTTCTCCTCCAATAGTTTGAGCACCCTATCAACATGTTGAACATGATCCTTCCAAGACCTGTTGTAGATTAGTATATCATCAAAAAAAACTACCACAAATTTTCTAAGGAAGGGTTTGAAAATGGAATTAATCAACCCTTGAAATGTAGAAGGCGCATTGGTAAGGCCAAAAGGCATGACCAAAAATTCATAATGACCCTCATGATTTCGAAATGTTGTTTTCATAATATCTTCAGTCTTCTTTCTAATTTGATAATATCCTGAATGGAGATCCAACTTAGTAAAATAAATTTCTCTATGTAATTCATCCAATAATTCATCAATGACACAAATGGGAAATTTATCTTTAATAGTGAGCTTATTGAGCTCCCTATAATCCGAACACAAGTGCCCGATCCATCCTTCTTGTGCACCAATACTACTAGAGTAGAGAAAGAACTTTGAGTATGTTGAATTATACTAGCCTCTAACATTTCTGCAGTCATACGTTCAATTTCTCTCTTTTGGACATAAGGATATTTGTAAGGCCTAATGTTTGGAGGAACACTTCCTGGAATCAAATGAATAGCATGATCATGAGCACAAATAGGTGGGAGTCCTTTGGGAGTTTCAAAAACCTTGGAATGATTTTCCAAGACATTTTTGAGATCTGGAGAAATAGATGATTTTGACATTGGAACTTCTAGTGAGCATAGTTGTGTAATTATGCCTCACTGTTCTTTATTTAGAATCTTTCTCATGAAATTAGAGCTTATTATCTTTCCTGGCTTCCCTGCGATACCCCGTAATTCGATTTCATGTCCTTCCGAAAAAAAATTCAAGAAAATTTCTTGAAAGTTAAAAGTTTTTGAGCCTTGAAATTGTCTTCTCTTTTTCCAAACTTCACTTCATTTCATCATTGCTTTATCTTTTGATAAACCTAAAAATCAATGAGAATGACTAAGATTACTTAAAGGTTGCATAAAATGATTACCTTATTTTAATTTTGTGATTTTGTTGTCTTAATGATTTTTGAACAGTTTTAGCTACATAATGTAGTCATTTTGTAGCCAGTCAAGTGTTTCATATCTGTTTTTGTGTTTAGATATGTTACAAGTGTCATCTGGAGAAAAGGCACACATAGGTGGATTCCAAATCTTTCATACATCATTTGTTCCCTTCCAAGAAGACTGGATCAAAATCTGGAGGTGCCTATGTACGTGGTCAAAGAAAAAGTCAAGCAAGTTGTCCTCTACAGGAATCAGGACTCCTGATTTTCTTTACAGAAAATCAACTGTTGGAAATACTAAGAGGGGGGGGGGTGAATCAGTATTACTTTCAATTAGAGCATTAGTTAATCTTCAATTATTATCATTGTTTGTACAATGATAGCAGCAAACAAGAGGAACACAAATGCACACAGTTTTTAAGGTGGAAACCCACTCCAGGACAAAAACCACCTAATTCTTTTCTAGTAATTCTTTAATATTCAACTCCAATTGAAAATAAAGCTCCAACTTCCTAGAATCTAGAAAAGCATTCTTCTCCAGCTCCCACTGGATGGATGATCCAATGCCCAAGATCCTTTAGTAGTCTACTAAATGGATGTCCCAACACCTAATGAGCTACAACTCACTGTAGCACCACCCTACCACCCTATAGAAGAATAAAAGAAGAATGGACTCCCGTACCAGGGAAAATGGTCCACTTTACAATGATATAGAATGATGTAGAGAAATAATATATACTAGACCATAGCCCCAAATTTGACACAACCACTTAATGATGATCCTAGACCTCCCAACACTGCCTCTTCAACCGTTGGCAGATAGACACTAGTACATTTTTTACAATAATGTATTTACAATGACTTAGTACAATGATACCTTTACAATGATTGTATGTAGTGCTGCCCACTTGAAGACTTCATATGATGAAATTCTTGCTATTTTTATGCACTTGGTTGCTGATCTTTTCATGCTACCCTCTCCTGCACCTTGCTTTGCTTTGTTTCCATAAAAATTCTGGTCCTTTGCAACCCTTGACAACACATGATCTAGCTTTTTCTTGCCTTCTAGGAGCTTGATATTGAATCTAGTCTACCTTTGTTATTTCAGATCCTAAATATCTAATTTTCGGTCTTGTAGTAGTCCTCTGAGTCTTCTTTCAAATTCCAGAGGTCTGACCCAATTTGGATTCTTCGAGGTAGATTTATACGCAATCTCTCACAATTCCCTAATTAAGGATTGTTTCAACCGAGTGCACTTGTACAACATGCCATGTGTCACTGTTTATTCATTTTTCTCTAAAATTGATAGAGTAAAAAGTAAAGACTGCACTATCTGCCACTTTTTATGGAATTCCAATCCAATACTCAGAGAAAGAGCTATGACGAATTTACCAAGGTCACTTCTTTGAGATGAATTTCAGGAGCCTCCAAAAACCCTGACTTCCACAGATCATATCTCCAAAAATATTGTGCACCTTGATCTAAAATTTTTACTGCAGGTTCCTCAGGATTTCATATTAACCTCATAAAAATTTCAGCTTCTAAACCTTCGTAGAAAAAAAGTTAGAGTGAAAATTCCACGACGCCCTGTTTCAGATGGCCAAATCCCTTGCATAAGGAGGAAATGAAGATCACAATTTATATGAATGCTTAAGTTGAGAGGGGCTGCAACAAGTGAACGTGGGAAGGATTTTAGGAGCTTAAAAGAAATATTAATTATGACTTTTCAATGACCCATGCCCCAACCCCATGTGGTTTTAGCCCACTAACTAGGGGTACAAACTTCAAACATGAATATCTCTCAAACCGTGAAGAATTACATGGCGTGCCATATATCAACAGTAACATATCGACAAGTAGAAACCAAAAAAGGAATTATTGAACCAGAATATATTAATTTTGGTAGGTAAAAATTCGCATGAAATATTGGGTTAACCCCTGGTGCTGCTTGGGTTGACATCAATTACAACCGCTGATCAACAATCTCCCCCTTTGGCATTGATGGAAACACAATTACTCCCCCTGCGATCATGACACATTTTCCTACAACATTCTCTCCCCCTTTGACATCAATGGCAAAGGGTAACTCCCCCTGAAACACAACCATCCTGCGGACCTGTACACACTTCTACTCCCCCTGACACACAACCATCCTGCAGACCTGTAATCTAATGAGAACTTGGGAGAATCCCAAGCTTTTGACGAAGATATTCAAACGCTTCATGAGGTAAATTTTTAGTGAAAATATCAGCAATTTGTTCTTTCATACAAACATACTCAAGTTTGATATTCTTTTCAGCAACTTGTTCTCTAACAAAATGATATTTGATCAGAATGTGTTTTGTTTTTAAATGCATGACAGGATTCTTGGAAATGCTGATGGCACTAGTGTTGTCACAAAATATGGGGATAGGCTCACTGAATTGTACTTGAAGATATTGCAAAGTTTTTTTCATCCATAGGACTTGAGGACAACATGATGTTGCTGCAATGTATTATGCTTCCGTTTTAGATAACGAGATGGAAGTTTGTTTTTTTCTCAACCATGATACGAGACAACCACCTAGATAGAATATTGCTCCACTAGTACTCTTACGATCATCAATGCTTCCTACCCAACCTTCATCTGTAAAGGCTTGAATAATGAGATCGTTACCCTTGGGATACCACAAGCCATATTCTTTTCTACCCTTTAGATATCGAAGAATTATTTTGACGGCAATAATATGTGATTCTATTGGTGCTGCTTGGAATCTTGCTACTTGTACAACTGCCTGCATAACATCTGGCCGAGAGGCTGTTACATATAGAAGAATACCAATCATAGATCTGTACAATCTCTGATCCACATCCTTAGATGAGTCATCTGTGCTCAATTTGAAACCTGTTACCATTGGAGTAAGGACCAGTTTTCAATCTTCCATTTTGAATTTCTTGAGCATTTCCTTGATGTATTTGGCTTGACATATAAATATTCCTTTCTCTTGCTGAGATATTTGAAGCTGCAAGAAGTATGTTAGCTCACCAGGTAAAGACATCTCAAACTCACTTTGCATCTTTGTAGAAAATTTCTTACTTAGTCGATCATCATTGCTACCAAATATTATATCATCCACATATACCTCAACGATTGTTAAATTATATTTATCTATTTTTACATAAATATTGCTATCAACAGTACCTTTCTTTAACCCTTGTTGACGTAGATATCAATCAAGATGAGCATACCATGCTCTAGGAGCCTACTTGAGACCATATACAGCCTTCTTTAACCTGCAAACATAGTATTCTTTTTGTGACAGTAGAAAACCTTTAGGTTGTTCGATGTAAACTTCTTCTTCTAATTCTCCATTCAGAAATGCTGACTTAACATCCATTTGGTAGACTTTGATTTTTCTTGAACATGCATAGGCAAGAAAAATTTGGATGGCTTCCATTCTGGAAACTGGTGCAAATGTTTCATCGAAATCAATTCCTTCCACTTGTGCATAGCCTTTGCAAACCAATATTTCTTTGTTTCTGGTAACCTACCCATCTTCGTTCAATTTGTTACTGAACACCCATTTAGTGCCAATGACATTTTTATCTTTTGGTCGTGGAATTAATTCGCAGGTGTTATTATTCTCAATTTGATCCAATTCTTGATTCATAGCTGCTATCCAATGTTCATTCTGGCTGGCTTCCTCAAAACTACTAGGCTCAAAGGTTGCTAGAAAAGAAACGTGAGCTTGTTGTGATGAAGGAAGCTGTCGACCTTCATTTATGTCACCAATGATTTGATTTGATGGATGGTTCTTTTGAATCCACTCTTTTTTTCTCCTTGGAGGAGCTTCTTGTTGTTGTTCTAGTATATCTTGATGATCACTATTCACTTCTTCCTCATTGATAGTTGCTTCTTGTTCTACAATTTTTTCTGTGTCTTTTTCAACCTCTGTCTCAAGTTTCAAAGATTCTAGATCCTCATCATTACTTGCTAGAATAAGATCTTCATCAAATGTAACATTTATGCTCTCCACTATCTGTGTTCATCTTAGATTATAGCATTTATAGGCCTTTCTTTTGCATGAGTAAGCAACAAAGATACCTCCATCAACACGTGATTCAAACTTACCCAAATTTTTATCTTCTCTTTTGATATGACATTTGCTTCCAAAGATTCTAAAATATTTTACATTAGTTGGTTTTCCTTTCCATAATTCATATGGAGTCTTGTTGCAATTATTTATGAGAAGACTTCAATTGATAATGAAGACTTCCATATCAATTTCTTGAACCCAAAATTTTTCATCCAATTTTGAGTCCTTCAACATTGTTCTACCCATTTCCTGTACGGTCCTATTCTTTTTTCAACAACTCCATTCTGCTGAGGTGTTTGTGCTCTTGAAAATTGCCTTTTTATTCCATTTTCGTCACGGTATTGCTGAAATAATTTGGAATTGAATTCTCCACCATTATCTGATCTTAAACACTTTATTTTCAAATCAGTTTCATTTTCAACCAACTCCTTGTAGATCTTAAAGCACTCAAATGCTTCAGATTTTTTCTTTAGGAAACTG